>RJWH01000859.1:0-502580 GCA_004363575.1 Solenodon paradoxus
TGAGTTCAAGACTCTGGGCTGGGGGATAAAAAACACTAAAAATAAAAAGATTCTAACCCCTGAGCTCTCTCTGCACTCTCTTCCTTCCTTAAAAAAATAAAAAAGACTAGAAGGCTGGAACTAAGAAAACATCTGAAATCAAGACCAAAGGTTTACAACGCACCGAAGGCAAATACAGTTGATTTTTTAACTCCTCTGGGTTAGGGTGTCTACCCATCTTGCAGGGGAAAATCCGTGTAACTTCTGGACGACCCTCCCTATGCGGGTGTGGGACACCCCGGATTCAACCAGCTGATGTCAGCAGAAAAATATTTGCATGTAAGCAGAGCCACACAGTTCAAACTCCTGCTGTTCAAGGGTCAGCTGCATGCTCTTGAACAGAAGGTAGTGGAGGGGACTCTCTTGCTTCATTTTTAAGTAGGCGCTGAGCTCCAGCTAAGTTCTCGATGTTGCGTCAGACCTTGAGTCACCATCACCATTCCACTCACAGAAATGACACTTACTACCCCCTTAGCCCCACATGCTGACACTCCTGAAAGATCTAGCAACAAAAATATGGCAATATAATATCCACCATGCTTTAGAAACTTTCTTTCTGTGTAGTTGAGTTTATCACTTGAAAAAAGACACGTAAAAATTGGAAATGAAGTGTGAAATCAAATTTCATATCAGTTTAAAGAATTTTTCTAATTAAAAAAGAAAACTCTTGATGGTTACCAACTCATTTTATTATGATTTCAGCAGCAAAGATAGAATCTGCATTTCAAAGATTATGCTCCTATCATGGACATCAAATGAATTTTTAAAAATTATTTAACGTATTACTCTACTCAGTTGGAAAAACATAACAAAACATGAAGCAGGTTCAGAATTCAGAAAGATCTAGGTAAGTCTTGTGGGTTGTTTTTGGCGCAAAGGAGTAGGGGAAGACATTTTCTGGATTTGGTCCAGGTCAGATCCAGTTCAAACTTCAAAGAGAGAACAATATTGTTATTTGAGTTCAGTTTCAATTCAAATTAAAATATCCGTTTTCTACTTTGGGTTTATTTCAGCTCCCTGCTGGAAACTGAAAATGTCATTTAGTGGAAGAAAAGATGCCACAGTAATTATTTTTTAACCCATTTTGTGACCTCCCTCGCCCACTGTGAATTGAGTATAGTCCATGATTTCCAGACTCACAGAGTCCTGGAGCGCTATGGAAATCCTCCCGCCCACCATGTTCCTTGTGCCTGGGAGACATACTCTACTCCAGTGAGAGGAATGAGGGACACCAGAGGCCGGCCGGAGCCCTTGCCTGCAGGTGGACCAGGGTGAAAAGGCTGAGGAAGGGGAGGGAGGCTCCAGGGCAGGTGACTCTTGCAATGGAGAAAGAACCCAGAGGTAGGAAATGACTCAGTCCTACACAGGGAGAAGGGTCAAGACAGGCCTGAGGATGGCTGTTTCTGCCCTTTATCTGTTCCAGAAGGCCCTTGAGAAACTCCAAAGGGAAAACCGAATACTGGGAGAGATGACGACACAAAGAAGTAACACAAAGAAGGCAGTCCTGAGAAACACCGGCTCTCTTCCCTGTCCCATAAGCTAATGGATGCCTCCCAACCCAGCTGAGGGGCTGGTCTGGTGCTGCTGACGCCCCCACTACTGTTTTTGCCACCAACACCCACCCCATCGCCGTGTCTGCCCATCCCAGGTCCCCTGAGGTCTTTACGGAGGCAGCCCAAGCACTGCTCAAAACGACAGCCATGTAAGTTACCCTCCCTCGGCCTTTACACAAGCGATTTCACAGTCTTCTTGGGAAAGTCTTCAGGCAGAATTAGTCAAGGGTTCTCATATGGTAGTTGATCACATCTTTCCACCTCTTTTCATCTTCATTTATGTCTTTCGATCAACTTTTATGACTTTATTCATGTCATGCATATTTCTGATAATACTTATGCCTTAGGATTTTGGGAGTTTTTTTTTGGTAAGGCAAGAGATAGATAAGAACACTGGTGGGTTGATTTTGTTTTTTTCTTAATAGTCTAAAAATGACTCATTTGACTTTTTTGTCTTTTCTACCTAGACAATACTATTGCTTACAGTCACATTGACTCCTTCCTTTCAGTCTTTATGCTACTGTTCTTGTGCCTGTCTTATTGATCTAGTAAATTAACAGCTACTTTGAGTTTTCTGCTCTTAGTAGACGCCAGTGAATAGCAGCAGAAGCAGAAGATAATACCAGCTTTGCCTTGTCTTTGTGGGCATATTACTTTCACACCACTAAGTGTCCTGTTCTCTGTGTCCCCAGAAGATGAGTTTCCATCTATCCCATCTACTAGGAGTTTTTAACAGCAATGGGTATTGAATTTAGTCAAAAGCTTTTCATCTTCTACTCTGATAGGCAAATGCTTTTCCTCTTTCACTTACATATTAAATCATATTAATAGAGTTTCTGATTTTGCATTCCTAAAATTAAACTTACTCTGTCATAATGAACTATTTTCAAATATTTTATTTAGTATTTTTTAATCTCTGTTCATAAATGAAATTAGGACCTCGAGTTTGAAGGCCCTTGAATGTCAGCTAGGGTCTGAATTTTTTGTCTGAGGAAGGCTGGAAAAACAATGAAGGTTAGATGAGTAATTTTACCAGTTTTGAAAATCTTATCATGGCTGGTTCAGTAATAAGTACATATCTTTGCTTAACTCTCTGGGTCTCTACTCTCTATTGCTAAATATTCATGACTTTGTGTTTTTCTCATGTTGTTTGATGACTCTCCTTTTGTGTTGGAAAAGATGCACCCTTTTCCATTGGCTTGTAAACATTTTCTTGGAAAGCAATCTATTTTAGGCAATTATTGTTTTTTTCATATTTTGATGTTTTGTGTTTTTGCACAAGAGTGATTCGCCAAGAAAGAGAGTGAAACTATGTGGTTAACAACTGTTAGGGAAGAAGATGTATCCAAAGGCCCCTTCTTCAATGGATTGTTTCAAGAGTAGAGCTTAATACATGAGTGTGGGCTGGGTGATGATATGTGCTTGTTTTTATAGGACTGTCCAATTTTTGATATCCTATTCCATTGTCAAATCAAATGAACGCACATCAAGCTATGTGTCCTTTGTTTTTCTAAAAATAAAATCACTGCAGGCAGAAGTGGACCAGCCAAAAACCTAGCAAGGGTGTCAGAAAGCCTCAGATATGCTGAAGAATTAAAATCCTAAAAATACCTGGTGGGAAACAGGTTCATGGATCCTTATAGATACCTGAAAAATAACTCTTCAGCAGCCATGGTGTCAGAGGCCACACGGTGTCTTTAAGGTGACACTAGGCTCCTGGGCGTTAGTTCTATTTGGTAATGGGTCTTGCTCCCTGTGTCAGAGGGCTAGTTGTCCTTCTATTTATCCCCCCTTTCTTTCCACAACAACAGGGTTTAACTGAGTATAGAACAGCCCAAACGAAGATTAAAATTCCCAGTCTCGCTCTCAGTAGCGTGGCCACATGACTAATTCTTCTCAGGAAACTGTAAGCAGAAGCTATGTGTGTACCGCTTCCAGGTCATGCCCTTAGAGTAATTAAACACACACCCTCTCCTCTGTGGTGCATGTTCTGCTTCCCCAGAAATAGAAGCTAGAGGTAGATAAAAAATTTCACAGGTCACAGCTCTGTCCCTCGCTTTTCTATCCTAAAGGTACTGAGCTATCTGTTTCCTTCAGGACTTACCTAACTATAGGAGACAATCATGCCTGGGAGGTGGGAAACAAGGAGCTAAGCATTTTAACCCCACCTGATGCTTGGGGACAGCATGCTGTTAGGGGATAAGCCCCGCTTCCACTAAGAAAGCCCTAAAGTCCTACTCACGCATGAGACACCAGAGTTAGCCCACAGATGCCTCTGCTGGCCCTGAAGAAGGCCTGGAGAAGCAGGGACAGTTCAATACCACTTGGAGGGATGATAATAATAGGACGGTAGTTGAACAGGTATTCATTCAAAATATAGAGAAAGGCTGGGAAATTAAATAGCATTCTATAACAGATATAACCAGACATAATGAAATAAAGCTAAGGGGAAAATCTAAATTATAAACACCAGGGAAAATTCTGATATCAAACTAACAGAATTATTATGAAACATTTTAAGAATTCCAGTGAGGCTCCTCCTTCTCTGGAAGGTAGATTAAACAACACTTTCTAAACTTTAATTATAGCAAGAAAACCTAAGTAGACTCCCTGGGTTGACAGACTAGCACAATCTCCAAGAAGAAGTTGCATTCAGAAGTCCAAGTTAAAAATGTAAATGAGTGAAATAAATCTATAAATCGATAAAACAAATGAAAAAAAAGTTTACTTCTACTTTGAACAGTGTGATTGTCCTGATTTCATTTTCTCCTAGCGCGTTGTTTGTGTATAAGAATACCACAGATTTTTGTGCGTTGGGTTTGTAGCTGACACTTTACTGTGTTCATTGATAAGTTCTAGCAATTTTTTGACTGAGTTTTTAGGGTTTTCAATATATATGATCATGTTCAAATGAAAAACTCTTAAATAGTCTTTGAAATAAATGATGCCACACAACTAAACAGTCACATGCAAAAACAATAATCTAGACACAAACTTTACATTCTTCACAAAAATTGACTCCAAATGAATTATAAGCCTGTATGTAAAACGTAAGCCCATAAAACTCCTAAAAGATGATGTAGGAGGAAGTCGAGATCACCATGGGATTGACAATGACTTTTTAGATGTAACACCAAAGGCAAGATTTATAAAACACATCATTGATAGCCAGACTTCTTTCACATTGCAATCTATTGCTCAGTGAAAGACACTGTCAAGAGCATGAGTAGACAAAAACACTAGGAGAAATATATTTGCAAAAGACACATCTGACTGATGTGACCAAAAGGGAATGGGGTGGGCGGTGGCCAATGGTGATGGAGCCCACTGGACAATGGGGAAGAACACTGGGTGACTTGGTGGAGGGCAGGGTGTGTTGAAACATAACTAAGAAATGGGGAACCTATACAGAGAAAATTATTTTAATGTGTTGAATAATGACTACAATAAAAAATAAGTTTTAAAAGAGACACATCTGCTAAAGGACTCATCAAAATAGACAAAGAACTTTTAAAATGCCACAATAAGAAAATAAACAATCAGGTTAAAAAAACCAAAGATCTTGATGCCTCACCAAAGAAGATACAAAGATGGCGAACAAACATAAGGAAAGACACTCTACATCCTATGTCATCAAAGAAATGCAAATGAAAACATGAGCTGCAACTGTACAGCAACATGGGGCTGGTGAGGGTGCAGAGCTCTCATTCGTTGCTGGTGGGAATGCGAAATGGCACCTTCACTTTGGAAGAGAAGTTTGGCAGTTTCTTCTAAAACTAACCAAACCTTATCATATATTCAATTGTTGGTATTTCAAGAAGAGGAAAACTTAGTCCACACAAAAGCTGCACTTGAATGTTTAGAGCAGCCTTATTCACAAATGCCAAAGTGTGGAAGCAAATTAAGATGTCCTTCCATAGATGAATGGATAAATAAACTGTAGTACATCTAGGCAATGGAATACTACTCAATGCTAAAGGGGAAAAAGAGAGCTATCAAGCCATGAAAAGACATGGAGAAACCTTAAAAACATATTACTAGGCAAAAGAAGTCAACCTGAAAAGGCTAGATATGTGATTCCAATTATAGGACATTCTAGAAAAGATAAAGCTATGGTGAGAGTCAAAAGATCAGCGGTTGCCAGGAAGTAGATGAGAGGATCAGTGGGTGGGGCACAGGGGAGTTTTAAGAGATAAAAAATCTGCAGCATATTCTAACGGTGACTGCGTGTATCATTACATATTTGTTCAAACCCGTGGAATGTACAACCTGATGAAAGAACCCTAATGGAAACTATGGACTTTGTGTGACTATGATTTGTCAGTGCTGGTTCATCAGTTGTAACAAAGGTAACTTTCAGATGCAGGATGCTGATAATGAGGGAAGCCGTGTTGGGGGTGGTGGGCAGGATGTATGAGAAATCTCTGTATTTTCAATTTTGCTGTGACCCTAAAAATGATTTCAAAAAAATTTTCAGTGAAAAGGATAAAAATGACGAGGACTAGACATTCTAAAAAAACTCACTTAGGAGCTAGGGTACAAGTTCTAGTGAATTAGAATGAATCCTGAGACTTAGCAGAGCTGCATGGTCTAGAAAACACAGGTTTACTGATTGAGCTACGAAGCAGACAAAGTGGGATCCATGTTTCCGGAGAAACAGGGAATAGTCAGCCAGAGCCTTCTGCAAAAGGCAAGTCAATCACACGAAGTCCAAGGTTTTAGACTGACAATGGACACACGAGGTAGGCTAAACCCAAAAAAGGGTGACTATTATCGAAAACAAATTATCCAGTCCCTCCCCGCCATCGAACTTCTGTGGATTTTATTACTGTATCAGAAGTCCAACACCATTATTTTCATGACGTTTGTAATTATTTAGCTTCCTACTAGACTAAGCTGCTAGTAGATCCTAAGATCAGAAAACAGTTCAAATAGTCTTAAATAGAAGGAACTCAATAGCTAATACTTAAGTGTGTTTGCACAGTCATTCTTCTCTCTATCCCTAGCACCAAGTAGACGCTAAGTGCTCAATAAATATTGGTTGAATTAATGTCTAGAAAACATTAGATCATGTTCTTTTTTAAAATTTTATTGAAGAAACATTGCATCATAACACTAAGATCATTTTTCTGTCTTATCTAAACTCTGTTTTTACTTATCTCCCATTCTGAAAGGTCCCTGCTTTTCACTTCATAGTAAATAGTTCTATTTTGTGTTCTGGGGCTTTATCTTAATGCATTGCTCACTCTAGGCTGCTGTCAGAGAAAAAAAAGCGATGTTCTGCTTAGGCCTGAAGGGTCGCTAGGAGTCAGCTGGTGACGGGTTGGGGAAGGCAGAGGGCCTGCAGTGACTGGAGCGGGTCAAAGTGGAAACTGATGGAGCAGAAGGGTCAAGCCCAGGTGGCCTGCCTTGAGTGCAGACTGCCTCCCATGTTTGTTTGGGGCCACATCTGGCTTACGGATGATTTCTCATTGACCTACATAGAGAAAAGTATTTTTTAACCAAAGGTTACAAATTGACATATTTCACATGAAACCCAAATTTCTCTTTCTCCTGAAAAATCCAAAGTTCTGACAACACTGGGCCCATATTCCTTCACAGCCCAAACCCACAGCCACTGAGTCATAGCTTCTGACTCAGGGAACTCAGGCCCTCTCTCTCCAGAGGGCTGCGTGATGGACTCAGGGGTCCCCCAGAGCAGCCCTCAAGGGTCCTGCCTTAGCTGCTAGCACTGGTGGGAGGGCTGGATGTGCCACTTCACTCTGCAGATCACGGGGGCTTCCTCCGGTCTCTCGGTGTTGGTTTTGTAACATCCCTGCCAAACACAAACACCCTCCTGCTATTTTGTTTGCTCCATAAAGGTGCCTTTACAGCGTCCCCGCACCAATCAGCCTAAAGCTAATTGCCCTGTTAGGAAGCGGGGGACCTGTTTTAGAGCTTGCCATCAAAGGTCTCTGAGGCTCCCCACCGAGAATCCTCAGCATTTTCCTCCTTTTTACTAGCGGCCTGAGAAGCCAGGGCTGCCCATAAACAGTGAGTCAGGCTAGGCCAGTGCTGCGCCCATCATTAGCATGACAGTGGAAGAAGGATCTCGTTGGACAATGTCACATTCCACCGTAGGGAATGTTTCTGAGGCTCGAGGCTCAGGCTCGTGGCTCACTCTTCGAACCACCTTTTTGACAGGAGACTAAAGGAATTATACATGGAGGGTGATGAACGTGATCTAACTCTTTCTAAATGAATCATGCCATGGTTATGGGAAACAACCCTTAAATTATGCTTTAGTGGCATTGTTCTGTGTCTCCTCCAGCTGTCACTCCTAGCCTTCACTTCTCAATTTGATCCCTGCTTACTACAGCATCCCCACCCTCACCCCATATCCCTTCTTTTAAGAGGAAGGCAGGCATGCAAGCAGGAATGAGAACAGGCAGGAAGAGAGAGGAGGAAGAGCATTTTTATTTATTTGTTTATCTTGGGTTGTCCCACTCTCCTGCCCCCTCCCCCTCCTCCCACTGGCCCTGGGTCATGAACCTGGGTCCCCAGCCAAAAACTTAATTCCTGAGCCACCAGGGTGCGCCTCCCTTTATCAAATATTCCATTTCCTATTGATTGGGGTTTGAAAAATTAGATCACTTTATTTTGTAGAAATGTGTGTAAACTAAGAGTAAATAATCACTGTTAGGCTGGCCCAGAAGGACAAAATGGCGGCCCAGAAGGACAAAATGGCGGCCATACCCGGGAAAAAGGAAGCTGACGAAACCACATCTGGAATCACAGGACCAATCCCCAATCGCCATGTATGAAGCCCGCGAAATTCTTCTGCTTAAAGATCGCGCTTCCCTTTGTTCCGGCACGACTTTCCCGGCCCTCGTTCTGCGGACCAGAGAACCTCGCCCGGGTGCGCAAACTCCAATAAAGCCCTGGCTATTCGACTTTTTGTCTAATTGACTTTCTTTCCTCGCGGAGCTCAGAAAAAAACCTTTCAATCACGAAGAAAGATCAAGTCTTCTCTCTTAAATGGCTGGGCATTGTCACAGTTATTTTAACTGCTCACTTTTTTCTGAATGTGATTTTTTTTGAATATTCGCTTATCTACTGGTAGTGGTCCCCTTATTTGTCTATAAACATTACTTTTCTAGGTTATACCAAACTGCTTTGCTTTTTATTCCATGTCGTCTTTTAGGATATTGGAGAAAATGATTCCAGCTTAGGATCCAAGTTTAGGAAACTTCCGGGAGATCACACAAAGCCAGTATTATTTGTTGGATCAAACGTTCTCATTCTTCCCTAACCTCTGGGCACATTTACAAATACTCTTAAAGAAGGCATTCATAGCTTATTATCTAACAAGAAAAATGGAAACCAAACCTGCTTTCACTCACACCTACCTTTTAAAAACATATTCATGCTTTTTCTCCATATGAAAATGAAGAGGAATGGTAGCTAGTTAGCAATAGAAGTGGTTGCTTGGGAGTCTAACGTGATCGCTGTTTTGATTGGGTCTGAGGGCCTTCTGTTTTCTTATCCTGGGGAGTCTTTCTCCTTTGCCCTTATCTCTATAAAACCCTAAATCCTGTGTAGTCTTGACAAATCCAAGTTACATTCTTGATAGAGGGGGAAGTGTTGATAGTGGAAACGGGGAAAGTAGAAGGGAAGAAAGTTCACTGAAGTTTATCTTCATGGAAATGGACCAAGATGACAATAAGTGAAACAACCCAAATCACTGTGCTGTCCCAACCTGGGGGAGGAGAAGTCGGGGAAAGGGACATGACACTGTGGGACTTCTAAGCAGTAGTTGCGTCAATGCATTGCCAACAGGCATTGCGACAGGTCACTGTAGGAAGAGTCTGGATTCTGAGGACTGCAAATAAATCTGCGCAAGGAAACCAGTGTTGACCCAGAGCCCTTTTCATTGTGCAATGCTTACTTCTTTCTCAGAGACACAGCCTCCTCTAACCTAAACATCTGAAATCTCATAGCAATGTTTACTCAACAGATACACCACAAAGAAACTACACCTTTTCAGGAAGGCTGTGGTGACAGGGGTGAAGCCACAGGTGAGGAAGCAGGTGTAACCAGGTACGGCCCTGTTCCTCTTCTGACTCACCTTTTGACTATGTTCTTCAGGCTTCACTATGCTTCCACTTCCCCACCTGTCAGAGAAAAGGTGGGGGTGGGTTTTTTTTGTAAAATTTCCTGAAATCTTTTGCTGAAAATTTCTTCCAAAGGTCAAAATAGTATAATTACCCCTTAGTTATTAGGCTTAGGTTTGCTATAAATAGGTCAGGGAAGAGGGTCACTTGGTAACATACCTGTTTACAGCAATAAATGGGGCATTATAATGATCCGGGGAAAGCAAAATTCTTTGATAGGAAATGCGTTAAATAAAAACTGAGGCTCAGTCCTCCAGAGAACCAAATAACCTCTGTGTAAGCACGTTCAGTAGTGATTGTTCCTCATCCTAGAGCACTGATTTTCAATGTCACCTGCCCGTAGCAACTATAGATTAGAGTATGTTCCAGGTGGTCTAGGAAACTGGTCCAAAATATAACTTATACTGAAGTGGTTTGTTTGCTTGTGTGTCTGCGCATGTGTGTGTGCATAATCATGCATTCGTACACACGCAGGTACATTCTTATCACATCAGAATATACTTTGAAAAAGTAAATGTAAAAAGGTAGCCTAGGTAAGCTCCCACTTAGTCAGTTCCAGGATGGCATGAGTCTGTGTGTTGAAATCAAAGAGGTGGCCAGCAGAAAGGTGAAGGAGGGGGCGCCTGAGCCTTTAGCATTTTTGGACTGGGTGGAGGCAAAATGGAAGGTGCTGGGTCTGAGTTGGTAGCATATTCTGAAAGAATGGTTCTGGGAATCTCATTAATTTTGGGAAGGGATATCAGCAAAAATGTTGTCAGAAGCAGGCTCTGAGCACCATCATTATCCACCAATCAGTAACAGATGCCTCTGCAGAGGGGCATTTTTGGGGATTAAACACCAAAATGACATGTATGACATTGGTCAGTTATCACAGGACAGACTAGTAGACATATATGGACTTATCACAGGGATAGTAAAGTGTTCTGATTTCATCTGGAATACAAGATTAAGGGACAGGAAGGCACTTCTTAAGAAAATATTGAATTATTGACATAAACATAAGACTCACAACAGAACTCACTGTCTCCTTCCCTCTCTCTCTCTCTCTGCCTACCCTTCTCAAAACTCTTTCCTTGTTATTCTTGACCTAGGTGATTACATGTTTTCTTTAGGTGCCTAGTACAAAACAGTTGTTCAACTGATATTCAGTGAATGAATGAAGAAAAGCATTTTCATTTTCAGAAATAAACAGTAGGGCAGCCTGGTAAAGGGGCTGAGTTAAGACCATGACAGATGAGTAAAAGGAAGTGGGAGAGTCTACAGAGGATAGATCCTTTCCTTCTTGGCCTTCTGCCTCTGCTTTCGTTTGGGCCTCATTCCACTACTGCCTCCCCTGACAACAATCTCTAACCCCCGGGGAAATAGGTGTCGGTGCTGCCTGACCAGGGAGCATCCTGGAATCTGGAGAACCTAGTGTCCTGTACGGCCCAAGGCTACGTTTCCCAAGTCAATTGCATGGCTCCCTGGAACAGCAGGGGAGCGCTGAAGGCTGTCATGTGGGGATTTAGCACTGTGGTTTGCAGGGATCCCCAAATCTCCTGTAAATGCCAAGCATGCGTTTCAGAGATCACAATAAAGAGGTTTGGAACTTGGGTCTTAGGTCATACTTCCTGGATTTGAATTCCATTTCTTCCACTCACTCACTGGGTATCCCTGAGCAAGGTTGTGATCATTCTAAGCTCTAAGTTCCTCATTTGTCAATGTGTTTAATAATAATAAATGTATCCATCATTTGTAAGGACTAAAGGAGAAAATCCATGTAAAACATCAATGCAATGCCTGGAACACAGTAAACACTCAACAAATGTTAATTGTTACCGCCTATGATTCCTGCTAAATGGTCTTTTACTCACACTCTAAAGGTGAGTTGATGAGTATCCATCTCAGGTATATGTATTCATCGACTTATTCTTTGAGCAACCATTCCTGAGAATCTATGCTATTAAGTCAGATGTTAGACCCAAGCTATAGGAGATAAATATAAATCAAATATGAATCCTGCTTTCAAACAATTTACAACCAAACGGGGGTGACTAAGCATAAGAGGAAAACAGAAAGTATCTTTAAGAGAGATATAAAGTGCTCTGGACACTCGGAAGAGAAAGAGCCATTACTTCCAGGTGGGGAAGAGTCATCATTTCCGATGGGCCTTGACAAATGGGTAGCTTTTGGAAACGGGTGGAGACAGGGAGAGGAGAGAACATTTAGGGGAGAAACAAAGGAAGAGACTTCATAAGAGCAAAGAAAGACGAAGGTTTCTGGGATAAGAGTGTGTCAAAGGAAATAGGTGGGAAGGGGAGTTGGAGCCAATTAAGGAGGGCACGCCACACGTGTTTACTGAGCCTCCCACTCAGAGCCTCTTCGAGGCCTCCAGGTCTGCTTCTCATGACAAGAGTCTCCCATCACAGAAGATGGGACAGGGTAGGCACCCGACAACATTCTGGCTAGTAACTGGAATGAAAATGTCCACTAGACCAAGTCTTCTTGGTTGAAAACCTGAATGAAAATTGTTCTGGCTACTATTTCTGCTTCACAAATTAGCCCCAAATATGGCTATCTTTGCCTTCCACGGTAGAATCAAGCAATTGTAACAGACCAAATGGTCCTCAAAGCCAGCAATACCTATCAACTGGCCTTTTAGAGAAAGTTTATCAGCCATGCTCTAGAAGACCTGTGGGAGAGCTATGTGGAGGATGGGCTGGAGAAAAAGAAAACCGAGACTGGAAGCTGCGTTGAGTACCCCGTCAGGATATGGTAGTGGGAGATGCAGAGGGAGAGAAGAACGTTAAAAATGTGTCAAAGGTGAATAAACAAATCTGGAGTTTATTTGTCCAGCGGGAACCTAGAGAACTTGAAGCTACCATTTCCAAATGATTGTTCAATATACAATGTATTCTCTGTAGCGACAAGCACAGTGCTAAAAAAAAAAAAGTAGAAATCCATCCTAGGGCTCCTCACCAGAGGGCCAGGGCAGATGGATATAAAATGCGAATTTAATGGTGACCCTGGAGGCTCTGCCCTACAATGATTTTGTCATCACATAATAACCACAAAATAAAAATGAAGACAGTCCATGTGAATGAATGTAATTTCAGAATTTCTCAGATACTCTCCTTGTCATTTTCAAATGCCCTGAAAACAGAACATGTTAGTAGCGACTGGCTTTCCTCCTGGTGCTGCCCCTTTTCTGAACATGGTTCTGCTCCCAAAACACCGTTGCAGCTCTCACAGCCTTCTAGGCTTTCAGTCTCTTATTTTTCCTTCTTTCCAGTTCCTTTCTGAAGTTGCCATTGCAGAGTCTCGCTGAGCTTGGCAAGGCTTCCTAGGAAAGAGGGAGAACTGAGTTGGAGTCGTCTTCAGCAGTGGGCTCAGGGGAAAGGCTGAGCATGTTTATGGATCAATACTTCCTTGTCTCATCCAAATGTTTTCTTTTTTCCTTTCCTATTATTTTTAAGTATTTATATATTCACCCTTTACTGAAGAAACATTACTTCCTAGCATTATACAGGTTGAAAGTGTACAGCATTATAAACCGACATCTGTGGTAAGTTTACCGGCAGCCTGTTTCTGTTTTTCACCGTGTAGTTGAACCCATTTACCCCACTTGCACCCCACTCTCTTCCATTTGGTATCCACTAATTTCAGTGATAGGCTATAAGTTTATTTCTGTTTTATCTGGTTAACTTGTTTGGTTGGTTTCTCGATAGATCATATATGAGTGAAATCTTAGTGTTTGTTTTTCTCCTTCTGACTTAGCTGACTAGGCGTAATTCCTACTAGGTACACACATGTTGTTGCAAATGGCAGGATTTCATCTTTATATATATATTTCTTCTCCTATGTTCTTCCTTTATATAGAACCAAGATTCCAACGTATGTCATTTTCCTTCTCTCTGGAAAACTTCTTTTTAACATTTCTGGCATGGTAGGTCTATTGGCAACAAATTCCCTCAATTTTTGCAGACAAGTCTGGATAAGCATTTCCCCATTACTTTTGAGAGATAATTGCACAGGGTACAGAATTGTAGGCTGGTGTTTTGATTTCTTACACTTTAAATATTTCACTCCATTCTCCTATTTGCATGGTTTCTGAGGAGAGATCAGATATAATTTTTATCTTAGCACTTTTATAGCTAATATTTCCCACCTCTGGCTTCTTTTAAAGTTTTTAAAATTTGTCTTTTATTTTCTCTATCTTAAAAATTACATGCCCAAGTGTTGTTTTTTAATTGTTTGCTTTTGCTTTGGGTTTGTTTGTTTCTTTCTTTTGCTTTTTTATTCTGAGCTGCCTGGATCTGTGGTTTGGTGACTAACAGAAAAAATAGAGAAAAATAGAGAAAGTAGAGAAAATTCTCAGTTGCTACTATTTCAATTATTTCATGTGTTTCTTTTTTCTCCTTCTGGTATTCCCATTATCCGCGTTATACCTTTTCTAGCTGTCCTAGTTATTAGATACTCTATTTTATTTATTAACTCTTTTATTTTTTCCTGTTTGCTTTTCAGTTTTGGAGGTTTCTGCTGAGGTATCCTCAAGCTGAGATATTTTTCCTCAGCCAGGCCCACTCTACTAGTGAGCCCATTACAAGCTTTCTTCATTTCTTTACAGTGTTTTGCTTATCTCCTATTGTAGTCTTTTAAATCTCTAGCATTTCTTTCTTGTTATTTCTTAAAATTTCCATCTCTCTGCTTACATAGTCCATTTGCTCTTGCATGTGGACTGCTTTATCCATCAGTGCTCTTAGTATATTATTCATAGTTGTTTTAAATTCCCAGTCTGATAAATCCAGCATCCCTGCCATTACTGCATCAGGTTCTATGCTGACTCTGTCTCCTCTGTGTCTTGCTTTGTTTTGTCTTTTATTATGCCTTGTATTTTTTTTTTTTTTTTTTTTTTGATAGCCAGACAGGATGTACTGGGTAAAAGGAACTGCTATAAATAGGTCTTTAGTGATGCAGGGCGGGAGGGGTAGTGTTCTATGTTAGGTCTTGATCTTTCAGTGAGTCTGTGCCTCTGGGCTTGGGGTGTCAAGAGTGCTTCTCAGTGTTCCCCCCACTTTAGGTGGGACTGAATAACTGGAGGGGACTGGAGGATTGGAGTTGAGTATTTCCTTTCTCTTATGTGGAAGGATAGAGCCAGATGAGTTTGGGTATTTCTTTTCCCCCAGGTTAGTTAGGGTCTGATAAAATCCCGGCAGGTAAGGCTCTGGTTAAATAGTTTCTTTTGAAAGCAGGCCTTGTTAGGAAGACCAGAGGTTTCTGAAGTTTTCAAAATGATTCCTTCCCTCCTCCTCTGCCAGAAGTAGGAGAGACTTTTCCTCCAATGTTTACTATGAGAATCTGATGGGCGTTAGGAGGTAAAACTCATTAAAGTGGGGCTCTCTAAGTCTGGGTCCCTTGGAGTGGTTACCTCTCAGTCTTGTCCACACAGCCTCTAATAATTCATCAATTACTCTTCTGATGTCTCTATCTGAGCCCTGGCCCCATGAAACTTTCTGCTTTGGTGAGTTGTGATTCTTTGCATTCACCTGTAGTTCTCTCTAATTTTGGAAGCACTGGTTTGCCCTCTTTTAATCTGAAAAAAAAAAAAAAAAGGTTGCTAATTTTTCAGTATGTTTAGCTTTTTACTTGTTACTAGGATTGAGTGGTAACATCCAATCATCTTCCCTGCCAGATCAGAAATCAGAATTCCTATCCAAATGTTTTGAAATGTAAAAAGACAACTATCATGCATTGAGTACCTGCCTTAAGTAAGGTGCTTTATCTGATTGATTGTTTAATTTACTCCTTTCAACCATCCTATAGGGAAGGTATGAGTCTCCCATTTTGCAAATGAGAATCAAAACTTGGAGGAGGGAGGCAGTTAGGGTATGGTCTCTCTCACTCCAAACCCCACGTGCTTCCAACTGTGTCCTCATGCCGGAAATAAAGGGCAGAAATCAGCATCAAAACTGACTTTCCATGACTATAAAGCCAGTTCATACTATAATATATAGAGATAAAGGACCTTTTGTGTGATTAAATTCTACAAAGACCAGTGTTGGTAAAGCCCCCGGGGTTGAGTTTCTACCACACTACTAGACGTAGACTTAGCATTCAATCAATTCTAGCTGCATGAAGGGTGAATCGGTGTTCCAAGTGTGCATTCTGTATCATTAGGGAACCCTTTCCATGGATCTGGCACTTTGCTGAGTGCTTTGCAGGCCTTATCTTGTGTAATCCTCTTAACTTAAAGGAGGAGTAATTATTTTTCCCATTTTTACTGCTGAGGAATCTGAGACTTAGAAAAAGTAAATAACTTGCCTAAAGTCATGGAGTTAATAACTATAGATGTAGGGCTCAGCTCAGGCCTGTCAGTTACCACATTTAGAGGAAGGTGGTAGTGGCCTCCTCTGTACACTCACGTGGTCAGCACACCACCTGGGTCAGCACACCACCTGGGTCAGCTCACCCATTCTGGTGTTACCTCCACTAAGGACCTTCTATCAACTACCACAGACCAGGCTCTTATCTCCCTCAGATGCTGTCTTTCACCATGCACAGCTGAGGGCTGGTTTAAAGTTTCCCCCCAGGGTTAAGTTCATGACCTTACAGAACCAGCTAGACTAGATAATCAAGCAGAGGACAAGTCTAAAGTGCTGTTGCCCAAACTGACTTGCAATGTGACCCAGGCAAGCCTGGTGGTGAGAAGGGCCTTGAGGTTCCTGCCTGGGTATAGACATGATCCCTGCTCTGTCTTCTCTTTCCTTCCCCAGAACATCTGACAGACAGAGCAAGGAACTAGAAGGTTACACTACAGAGATTTGATCTGGGGGGAAAGAGCTGATGAAACTACCCCTGTGGCAGAGTGGGGTTTGAGGCCCCTGCACCTCTATGGACCTAAGCATTCAGCCTCCTCTTTCTCTTCCTACATGATAACAGACACCTCTCTACTTCCTTCACGGGGGTCCCAATTCCCTTCCTCTCTGAGAGGACAAGGCAATGCCATTTTGAGTTGCTCCTCCCTCAGGATCCTACTAATCACAGCAAGACCCTCTATTGCCCCAACTCCACCTTAAGACAATCAAGATGGACCAGGAATGTCTCTGCTGGAAGCCAGGGTAGGTTCAGAATAGTTGACTAACCCCCTAACCTACACTCCTTCTCACTCAGAGACACAGAAGCACAACATCACACACACACACACACACACACACACACACACACACACACACACATGCACACACACATTAATTAGTTACTCTTTCTGGACCTGTTTCTCCACAAACTAGCTCAGACAGTATGGTTATTGGAGTCTTTGGAGGAAACACAGACTTCTACTCTTAACTGAGAAATTTAATGTGAGTCTTCTGGCTCATGGTAGAGACAGTGCTGTGCACAGTAAGGAACTGTTCGTAGCCAGAATTCCCCCGTTTCCCCTTGTTAAGAGGCAAGGTCAGTAAGGAATATCCCTTGACATTGAAAGATAGCTCTGATGATAAACATTTTAGTAGATCTCTGGATAGTAATCAGGAATCTCTTTGGGATCTTAGTCCAAAAATAGTTGTTGAATATCTCAATGATAAGTCAATATTTATCATCGTTATAATGAAATATATATGCATATATAGATGCATTCTCCTGTACGAACTATAGCAGTAACAGTCACAGTAGGGTTCTTTATTACTTTTCTCTTCCAAATATCAGTGGTTAAATCTCCAATGCCATTTTAGAGCAAAGCATAAATAAAATCTCATCCCTTGTTAAATACAAGTGCTTCTTTATTTCTACTCTTAGACCATAATATTGCTCCTATTACTGGGAATTTGAAGATAGTTGATAGAACTATATATTAATATTCAAAGTAAGAAACTCAAATTTGTCCTTATCATTTGATAAAAAATTATTTTGCATTTACAGCTGGCAAAACACTGCACTGGTACTTTCAGCCTTCGACACAGACATATGGATATTCATACTTGATTGTGGCGGGGACAGTGACTGGCTTAGGAGAGAGGCTCAGGAGAGGAGAAGATCTTATTAACAAATATCTCTTTTGGAGTACTCTCTAAGCATACTAATATTTTTGTGACTTCAAGATTGCTACTTCAGGAACTTATCTCAAGATTCATGACCCTCATAAAATTTGCAGCAAGAAGATACCTAGAGATCATCTAGGTGGTTCCTAATTTCACATATGAGTGAATGAGGACTGTATCAGCACTCAGTTACAAAAAAAGAAATCAAGAAGAAAAGACTTGAGTTCATACTTGTTCTTTAAAGATACTCTAATCATTATCCATTCATTCAAGTAAAATGCATGCATACCTTCCATTTTCAGGATCAGCGCTAGACAAAATGATGCTATGGAAAGACATGGCCCCTGCCTTCAAAGAACTGAGTTTTGGGGGCCCCACAATGTTTCTAGTACAGACATGGTAGATATTACTATCCCTGTTTTAAAGATGAGGAAGATGAGGCTAAGGGTAAGTCCAAGATCAGGTGGATAATAACTAGAAAGCAGGAAATTAACACCAAACTATCACATACTATTAGTTTTTTCCTACTATATATCAAATCGCAGTAAACTTAATGGCTTAGAACAATACCCATTTACTATTTCACAGTTTTTGTATGACAGAAATTTGGACACAATTTAGTTAGGTTCTATGCTCAAGGTCTCACATGCCTGAAATAAAGATGTCAACCAGGAACATAATCTCATATGAGGCCTTTTATAAACTCTGCGGTTGTCGTCAGAATTCAATGCATTATGTCTGTAGGACTGAGGGTCTCCAGTCCTGGAGACTATGCACAGATCCTGCCCTGTGGCCTCCTCCATGACTTAGCTGAATTCATCTTGATGGTTAATTAGAGATGTCTGTGTTGCTTCAACTCTCTCTCTCCAGGGAAGGCCTAGATGTTTTATGTTTAGTTTTTTGAGGTACTCCTCTGATTAGACTCTAATCCAACTAGAATAGTCTTCCTTCTGAGTAACTCTAAGTCAAACTTAATTACTTCTGCAAAACCCATTACCTTTGCTATATAGCCTAACCTGGTCATTGAATTAAAACCACATCATATTCACAAGATCTTTCCACATTCAAGAGGAGGGCATACACACCAAGGATCAGGAATCTCAGGAGACCATTTTAGAATTATGCCCAGCACACAGAGATCAGTGTCCAGATATTCTTTAAACTACTCACTTCCCTAAAATTATAGCCATTGGTTCTGGGCTGATGCAGACAAATTTTTTTTTAAAATCATATCATGTAAATGCAATGAAAGAAGTATGTACAAAGTAGAAGTAAAGGTAGAAAAACTAGTCTACTCTTCATAGGTGATGGAGATGAGAAAGGAATATTTAAAGGGAGCTTGAGGAAGTGATATATCAACTGGATAATAGACGAAGAACCATACCATACCTTCTCAATTTTGCCTCCACTGCCTAGCTCAGTGCCTAATCTTAAAGCACATAGAATAACTTTGATAAGTGTTGATATGAATGACCTTGTAGTTGTCTTCTAGATGGAGGAGGAGAAAGAGGCTTCTAGACAGAGGGAATTTCATGTGCAGAGGCTCAAAGGTTTGAAGTCACATTCTATGGTCAAGATTAATGAGAAATATCAGATAACCATTCAAGGCAAGACATGACAAGAGGAAAGGCAGACAATGGGACTAGAACATGAAGGGGAATACTTATTTTAAGGAAGTGAAAAAATCAAATTTGTGTTTAAAAAACTTAGCTCTAGAGAAAAGTATTGAATGACAGATGACTTGAGGTAAGGGTTAAGATGGATGTGAGTGAGGCTAACCCAGGGCTGTAGAAGAGTGTCAGATCATCTTATATTGCAGATATGGGAAGTATAATGTCTATATGAAGACAATGGCAGGGGAATAGAGAAAAGAAATGACTGGTTGGGAAGCAGAATTGACACAACAGCGTGCTTTACAGAATTTGAGGGATGAAGGAATTATAGAGGATGACCTGAGGAGGACTCTTGGGAGATGGGTAAGTGATGGAACCATCCAGTGAGCTTAATGTCTAAGTGAAAGAACAGATTTGAAAAAGAGGTTGATAAGGGAAGAGGGAGGCAGTATTGGCAGGAAGAAGGGTGACAGTATACAATAAGCACACCTTGGAATATGTTGAGTTTGAGGTGCCTGTGGAATATTCCAAGAGACAGTCCAAAAGGAGACAGCTGAATTCTTAGCTCTAGAGCTAAAGAGGTCTGATTACATATTAGATTCTCCAGCTCCTAGGTGAGTAATCATCATAACAATGGATAATCACAGAAGGACAGTGTATAGAGTAAGAAAACAAGGAAGCTGAAGATAAAGGTATTGTCTTAATTGTCAAGGACAGAGAGCATGAGTTGGAATCAAAGAGAAGAGAAGAGAAACACACTTGCCCTTGTGGCTCAGGGAACTGATCCATTGGCATGTGAACCACATCTTCCACAAGGACTGGGGTTCAAGACCTAGTACCAGGGTGAAAATAAGAAAATGAACGATTAAATAAATAAAGATATTTCTTCCTTTCCTTCTTCCCTTCCTTCCTTCATATTCCTCTTTTAAAAAATGAGAGAGACAGAGAGAGAACAGAGGTTTTGAGGGGAGTATGCAGTTACCTCAGAACACAAAGGAGAAGTAAGGGATATTTCAATGTAGAGGAAATTGGTCCCAAGGCTTGAATTGCAAAAAATCCATAGAGGGAGAGACACAGCACACCACGTGAAAGTTAAAGAAGCACAAAACTCTAAGTAACTTAACTGGTAGAAGGAAAGTGGCAGATTTCTTTATTGAGTTAGGAACCCTGCTTTTACTGAAGTCTATTCTTTTGAAGAGAAAAAGCACTGTTCCATTTTCTCTACTTGCAAACAGTTGTTGTTTTTCCAGTCTTTTGCATAAGTGTCATTCTCACAGATGTGAGGTGATATCTCATTGTTGTTTTCATTTTCATTTCCCTAATAACAAGAGATGAGGAACATCTTTTCATGTGCCTGTTGGTCATCAGTCTGTCTTCTTTGGAGAAGTTTCTACTCATATCATCTGCCTGTTTGTAATCAGATTTGTTGTTGTTGTCGTTGTTGAGAGTTACATGCTTTTTATATATTTTGGATATTAGCCATTTGTCAGCTATATGATATGCAGATATCTTCTCCCATTCAATAGGATGTCTTTTTGTTTTAATTATAGTTTCTTCCAGTATGTAGAAGTTTTGTAGTTTGATGTAATCCCATATGTTTATTTTGGCTTTTGTTTTCCTTGGAGTAGAATTTCTGAAGACTTCTCTTAGACCAATGTCAAGGAGTGTATAGCTTGTGTTTTCTTCTATGTATCTTCTGATGTCAGGTGGAATGACAAACTTTTAAGTTCTACAATGAGACTGAGGGTGTGTATGTAAAATTCTCCTCTTTCTCTGCTATCCACTTGTTAAGTGGTTGTTGTGACGAGGTTCGCATAATAAAATCAGTGGATGACAAATTTTTTGGTGGTAGAGTTAAAGTTGTACATTTTTTGGCAAGAAACCTCAGTGAGAACCTTGGCGAGAACCTTGAAGAATAGGGCCAATACAAGGGTAGAGAGAGACTACCAAAGGAAAGAGGAAGAGGCTGAAAACAAGAGCAACAGTAGTGAGAACTGGCAATGGAGAATGCTGACAGCTCCTAAAATCTGTGTAGACAAAAAAGCAGAGGTCCATTGATGAGAGCAAAAGAGGAACCAGAGAAGAGAGCACAGACATTGGAATGACATCTTATTTTTATGGTTTCACTCATATGTGGAGTATAATGAAATGAAACAAATGACCATACAAATTCCAACCAAAAAATAACAATAATAGCAGGACTCGGGACTAGTTATGGAGGAGAATGGGGTGAGGGGAAAAGGTGGCAGTAAGGGACACTGGAACTCTGGTGCTGGGTGTGGTGTGAAATATAGACTGAGATGTAATTTCAGTATCCTAAATGAAATTTAGCATTGCGAACTAAAAAAAATAATATTACTAAAAAAGAAAAAAAAAAGATGTTGAAGGAATGAAGAAAATAGAAAATCACCAGTAAACCCCCAGCAGTGATTTCTGTAGGCAAACTCCGCTAGTTGATGTTAAAATTAGTCAGAAAAAATTTGAAGAGAAACAGAATATTTGCATGGTCTCAGTGTTTCCCTTGTCATATTATATGAATTACAAAGTGGAAAATAGTAACCTTACAGTAGAGAAATCAAGCAGATACCACCCTAACCAAATGATCAAGTTTCCTACCACCTGTATTAAGACATATCAAGGCTTGCCCTGATGACTCAGGTACTAAGTCGGTGGCTGGGGCATGGACCATGTCAAGCCCAAAGACCTGGATTTGTGACCTGGAGCATTTAGGATCGATCACAAAATTTTTTAAAATAAATAATATTACTTTCTCCTCTTCTTTCTTTCCTTTCTTCCTTAATGATGCGTCTTCCTCCTCTCCCGTCCATCCTCTCTTAAAAAAAAAAAAAGACACATCCATATATGTAACCCCTAAAAATTTACACTTAGGTTTCTTGCCAAAAAATGTACAACTTTAACATAACCACCAGAAAATATTGAACAACCGCAAATTAAGGGACATGGTGATAAACTTACTGTATTATATACAGATATAAATTTGCTGTCATATATACCTTAGTTAATGTTGAAATGTAATATTCCTTCAATAAAATCCCTTTATAATAAATAAAACTGTGACGGTCTTAACAGACAAGGAAAGACTGAGAGACTGTCATAGATTGGAGTCAGTTAAGGAAACATGACAACTAAATGTAGTGTGGGATCCCAGATAGGATATAGAAGAACATTGTTGGGAAAATTGGGGAAATCTGAACAAAGTCAGTTGGGTGAATAGTATTGTACTTGTGTTAATTTCTGGTGCTAGATGTTAACATTAGGGAAAGTTGTGTGAAGCATAGGGGAAATTTTGTACTATTCTTGTAACTTTGCTGTGTCTAAAATTATGATAAAATAAAGTATATTTTTAAAGCATAAATCGGTGGTATCCTACTTAGACTCCCTTCCTTGTTGAATGGTTAGGTGTTATTTCTATTGTGTGTTTCATATTGTGGATGCAGGGAGTGAAGATGAGGCACTAGAATTATTTCAGGTCTTAGGACCTCTAAATACTGCTTCATCCTCAGAAATCATCAGGCAGATTATTCCTCACCCAAGCCCATTTCTCTCCCCTTGGAGGTTGAAAGGACCACACGCTTCTGCAGGATGATTCTAAGGGTTCCTCACAGCCCGGGCGTAGCCATACTTTGTGTTGTCAATAGGGCAATACCACTAGAACAGGCTCTTCAACCTTGATTCCAGAGATGACAATGCTTTGGGGCAGGATCATTTCCTTAGAGTAATAATAGAACCCTTTTATGGACAGTAAAGTGAGATAATACATGCTACAAGGGCGGACCTTAAAAACATGCTTAGTGAAATAAGCTGGGCACAAAAGGAGAAATATTGTATGATTTCATTTACTTGAAATACCTAAAACAGGCAAATGTATAGTGACTCAAAGTAGAATACTGGTTCCCAGGGTCCGGAAGAAGGGAGGAATAAGGGATTATTGCTTAATGGGTACAGATTTTCTCCCAGGAGTATGGGAAAGTTCTCAAGATAGATGAATGGCGGTAATAGTTGCTCAGCATTGTGAATGGACTTACTGCCACTGAATTGTACAATGTAAAATGGTTAAAATGGTAAATTTTATGTTATGTATATCTTACCACATAGAATAAATACTAAAAAGTTTTAAAATAATTAGATGAGGTGATGAAAAATTCCCATAAAACCCTTGGCCCATAGTAGACACAATAACATCATCAGCTTCATTGAAGTTTTAGGAAATAGAGCTACTATGTAGTTATTCAATCTGATTTTTGCAATTAATCACATTCTTAACCCAAGGTGGCCTGGTTTTCAACATTAATTTTTACTTTATGCAGTGTTAATGCTTAATGATGATTTTTTAAAAAAGATCAGACTTGAAATGTCCTATAAGGTCATTTCTGTTTAAAAAAAAACAGATAAAACCAATACCGATTACATGGTTCTCAATGTTGCTGGACTCCAGATGCAATTTTACAAATATGCTTGCAACTAGATCCCAGTTCTGTTGATTAATTAAATCATCTTCCTTCCCTGATTTCCTCAATCACTAACCTTTTCCCCACCTCCACTCCGGCTGTTGCCATCACTCCCACCACTTCCAAGTGAGGACACCTGAGCCACCTGGGGAAGTCACTTCGATACCTAGATGCATCGCCTCCACTTGTTGCAGTGTGTTCACTATGGCTGAACTAGAATCTTGGAATTGGTGTTATCATAACATCTTACTACTGCTGAGCGTGTGGCCAACCTCTGCTAATGTGCTGAAACAGGACTAGCAATTTATCACCCTTGTCCCTCAGCCCTGGTTTGCGACAATGTTCCTGCTACCTGGCGAGACTTCAGTGCTCAGCCTTTTGGGTAAATGAGGCTTAAGGACAGGGTCCTGGTCTTGGTTACCAGGGTGAAACACTGTCTGCAGAATGCATTTCTTATGATTTTCTGTGATGAAACATTGTAATGGTCCACATTTTTAGCTTTTGGTTGTGTAGGCACTGATTATGTAGTGAATTCTGATTCTGTGGCTGCAAAATCAGTCTGTACGATTAAAAACACAGGAGAGGATACAGAAATGGAGACTTTGCATCTATATTCTCCAGCACCATCCCTCTATCACCATCCCTGTCCATCACCATCCTATGAAAGATCAATCTCACATTATAGGAGTGGCGCGGCATGTAAACTCCTTCATTTTTGCACAAAGAGCAATAGATCCTAGGACTATTTAAAATTTGCAGTTGTTTTTTTAAGACATCAGCTGCCTCTAGTAGGTCTAACTTGATTTGCCTCACTCATCTCTCAGTGCTTGAAAGTCTGTGTCCTTGGCCTCAAGATTAGGGTTGCCACATAAAATAAAGTCCTTTCAATTGAATGTGAATTGCAGATACAAAATGAACACTTTTTTTTCTTTTCTTTTAGCCTTTTATTATTTTTTCATTATAAATTTATCACAATGAATACTTTTGTAGTCCAAGTATCTCCCAAATACTGTGTGAGACATACTTATGCTTAAAATTAGTATGTACGTGAAATTCAAATTCGCTAAATCTTGCAACCCTACTAGACATCAGGCTCTCATCGTCTTATTCTGGGTTTGTCCTTATAGGACACCAATAATGCTGCCAAGAAACCTGAAGAAGAATGAAGCAAATGAAGACTTGTAATCACGCTTGACTTTTTGTTTGTATCTGGTACCAAGTGTCACAGATATAAAATAAATTCATGAATAAATTCAAACCTTTCATTTAGACCTCTGCATTTGAACTACCTTTTTATTCTGAAACTTTTTTAAGATTGGATTCTACAGAGAGGAAGGATGGTGTGGAGGGGAACCAATGATCTAGGGATGAGAAGATTGGTCAGTTTTCCCAGGCTGAGTGGCCATGGTGTGACACTCTCTCTTGAAGAAATAAAGGATTGGATTCAGTGACCTCTCAGGTCCCCCTTGGAGCTAAATACTATATGATTCTACTTTCAAAAAGTCTGAAATTTTTGATGTCTGTTATTGAAAATCACAATGTAAGAAGGAATTCTTTTTTTAAGGAAAGATTCAGGAAAGGATGAAGGTGCGCAGAGGCAGACAGAAAGGGACAGGAGGAAGAAGCACCTTACTTATTCTCTTAGTTGTCCATCTTGGTTGTTCCCTACCCTCCATCACCTGGCCCCAGAACTTGAAGCTGGATCTTTGGGATGTATGTGGACAGTGCTCTCTGCTAGACGCAGCAGACCAAAACACCACTCTACAAGGGCATAACAAAAATATTTTTCATATCAGGATTTTTTTTCATTTGTGCTGAAAAATTCAACAAATTGTTTACCGAATTTGAGAGTTGCTTACTCATCTAAGAGTACAAATGATGACATTCTCAGAATTCTTGCTATTATAAGTGTTTTGTACATATTTTTTGCTTAATTAGTATCCAGGAACAAGTTTTTCATGTCAGAATGCTCTTAGAATTTTCCGCATGTTTCTCCTTCTCAAATGACTTTGGTAAAATTCAACATTCTAAATTTAAGCTGTAAAATTGACTCAAGTCATTGTGATCTTGGGTAAAGTAAAATATTTTATGGAAGCATTTTTAATCTAAACCCAAAATACATACTAAGGAAAAAGGCACTTAGGTGAATATACTGCTCATTCTTTTCAAGTAGATTCAGCAAACATATTGATCATTTGGATCACTTTTATACATTCCTCTAGCTTCAATCTCTACTTGTATGTTTATGACTTCTAAATCTCCATGTCCACGTTTCATCTCTTTCTTGAGTTGCGAAATCAAATGTCCAGCTCCCTACTGAAAATCTCCACTTGGAAATCCCACAGGCACATCAAACTCGGAAACCCAAAAGAAAGTTCCTTTTATCTTCACCCATATCCTGTTTTATTGCTCTTTTCAAATGTAATTTATTATCCACCATCATCATTAGCACAAGCTACAAATGTATTAATTACCTCAATATTGAATCAACAGGTTACCACGTCCACTCGACCTACCTCTAAATGCTTCTGGAATCCACGTTCCCTTTATCAATTCCAAGGTCAAGGCTTAGTGTAAGCTCACTCATCTGGAGGTAGTAGTCTTCAGAACCTTTCCCATCTATTTGCAATATGTCAGAGCCGTATTTCTGGCTCAGATCATTCTAGCTCTTGCACTCCACAACCTAGAGAAGATGGTCCAAATTCTTTCATATGGTAAACATGACCTTTTTATTTCTGAACACAACTGATTACTCCAACTTCCTCTTCCTCCTCAATAGTCTAACAACTTTCCAGTCTCCTTTCAAGTTTGTCTGTCCTGATCCCTTTACAGAAATATCTTTCTTTCATCTTCTGCAGCTGGTGAGTTTCTACTCATCCTTCCAGACCTTGTTCAAGTAATACCTTCTGATAGGCTTCTCTGCCTGGTCTCCTGCCTTACTTCTCCCTGTATACACAGTAATGGTTCCTTCCCCTACAATGCCTCAGCACATTGCTTTACCTCAGTTATACTGCTAACCTTTACATATGATTATGTATTTTTCATCTTCTTCCTCTATTAAACTGTGAGTTATTGGAGGGGTTCATGGGTTTATTTTACTTTGCATCCCTATGACATAGTAAATGCTCTGGTAGAAAACAGGTATACCATTTTTTCCCGCTAAGGAATGGGGAAAGGATTAAGAAATAAATAAAAAGATGTGAAATTTCTAGATAGGCATTGTGCTAAGTGTTTTTCTCTCATTTATTTCCTGTAACAGTTTTATAGTGAAAGATATTATATCCCTCCGTTTTGTAAATTAAGAAACTAAGAGTTTAAGTAACTTGCCCAAGTCCACTTAATTAATAAATAATTGAGCTCATACCTGCCTTTTGTTTCTCCAGATTCTTTCCATTCTCAACTATGTGGGGCTATTAATGAACAGAGAAGAGGTCAAATATCAGGAGGCATTAAGGAGGCATCATAAGAAGAAGGATATTTTACAGATTGCACCTTCCCTCAATTATTAGAAGCTTATCATGAATAAATACTTTGTGACTCCCATCTCATTTCCGACTTTCTTGGTCTTTTTTTTAATTGCAAATTATTCTCTATGACAGTAAAAAATACATAAAACATATATATGGTTTACAAATAACTATAACTTGTCGAAAACTCTCCCCACACATATTCCCATGTCAGGTAATAGAATTGCTAGGACCTAATTGCCTTGGCCTCTGTCTCTCTTCCTGATAACTGTGGGAGCCACCATCCTGACTTCTGTAATAACCATTTCCTCACTTTTATTTGTTCTTTGCACACACACACACACACACACACACACACACATACACTCACTCCTTCTTGTATTAGTTTCCTCTTGCTACTTAACAAATTACCACAAACTTAGTGGCTGAAAATGACACAAATTTATTCTCTTGCTGTTCTAGGGATCAGTTTTCTAAAATGAGTCTACAGATTTCTGTTCCTTCTAGAGGCTCTAAGGGAGAATCTGTTTTCTTGCCTTTTTCTGTTTGCATTCCTTGACTTGTGGTCCCTTCATTCATCTTCAAAGCTAGCAGCCTAGAATCTTCCCTACTCTCTGATCCTCTGTTCTATTCTCTTTTCTCTATGACTCTGATTCTCCTACCTCCCCTCTTAAAAGTAAAGATCTTAAATTAGAGTGTACCGATGGCAAACTCTATTAATTTTGATCTGTCTTTATTGTTACCTCATTTTTTAAATACTCTTTAGATGGGTATAGAATTCTAGGTTGGCAGTATTTAAATGCATTGATGGTTTCATTCACAGACTTCTGGCTTCCTTTGTAACTATTGAGAATTAAGCTATTGTCTAATTGCTACTACTTTAAAGCTCATCTTTTTCTTTGGTGGATTTCTGCTTATCATTCTTGAATCTGTGGATTGATGTCTTTGATCACTTGTGAAAAATTCTTAGCCATTCTTCTTTAAACATTATCTTTATCAAAACGTTTCACTTCTCTCTGGAAATCTGATTAAATGAATGATAGACATTTCACTGTTTTTCATGTCTCTTAACCTCTCTTTTATATTTGTTATATTCTTGTCTCTCTGTATTCAGCATGTCTATTGAACTTTTTAATTTGGTTATTGTATTTTTTATTTTGAGAAGTTCTTTGGTTCCTGCCCCCAACTCCCCCAATGTGCTAGGTCACTTTTTATTATTTCCTTTTGTGTCTATATATTTTCTGTTTTTCTTTAAATTTAGTAAACGTGGTTGCTTTTATAAACTCTGTCTAATAATTTCAAAATCTGAAGTCTTTGGAGGACTCTTTCTTCTAGTTCTCATTCTTGATGGTTTATGTCCTTGTAGACTTTGTTATTTTTGACTATATGCTGCTCATTGTCCATGAAATTTTATTTGGGGGATAATCTTTAAGGCCTAGAATGACACTAATTTCCTCCAGAGAGGACTCTCATTTGCCTCGACTAAGCTCACAAGGGCACTTTAAATTTACAACTTAAGAGGCATTGTGGTTTTTTTATTTTTGTTCGCTCTCTTATTTTTGCTCACCAAAGTGATATGGATTTGGAAGTTGTGAAAAAACTAACACAGTTATAACTTCTCAGGGAAGTTCCCTTCCAATACCATCTGTCCCGCTCTGCTCATCATAAGGGCAAATTTTCCTGTAATCGCCTGGATGAGGGTAGAGGCACATTTACTTTCACCCTTGTCCTGAAAATTTGAACCTTATTAGTGAGGGGAGGGGTATATTCTGGGCTTTGATTCAGTCTCCCTTGTCCTGAGAAACCCTCAGATTCAAAGTTCAAGTTTGTCCAAATTGGCAAATGCCCCTAGTTCAAAAACAGCCTTAGGGTGCCATTTAACTTTTATCACTCTCGTTTTCCCTTTAATTTTGAAGTTTTGTTTCTTATTTTGACAGATCTTTGATGCTTTTAAGAAGTTGGAAAAAAATTTAGTCTGATTAGGAGGTTGGTCTGATATCTATCCTGCTTTATTCCTGAAAATGAAAATCCTTCTCTGATCTGCCTAGGCTTAGCTGAATTGCACACTTACAAACTGAAAATCCAACAGGACCTGTTCTAAACAAGTTAACATATGAAAAAGCAGGCATATTTTTTTTAAGCCCTCTGCATGTCAGAGAAAGAATTATTACAAGGTTCCCTAAAGTAGATTATAAATGTTAAATTGCATAAAGCTGTTCAGGAGCACATAAAATTTTCTAAGAAATGTCTTTCACATATTTAATTTTCTAACCTCATCCTCTGGTTTTATAGCCAACAAGCCCTTAAAAATAATAATTTGAAAGAGGACACGCATTTTGAAAGGTAAGTTCATTTGAAGAGCCGGGAATGGCATCTGCTAACTCTCTAAGTGGAGACGAGACAAGACTACAAAAATCTGTCCAAGAAGTTCAGGAAGGGGCACAATGGAGACGTGTAGCCCAATGTAGGACAACACCTTGTGGAGGCAGGCTCCCTGCACAGCATAGTGAACAGACCTCAGTTCTCAGTACTGGCCCTCTGGCTGTGTCCAGCTGGTGCGGCGAGGGGAAGCCGCATTTACTATCAGGGTCTGATAAATAAGCATCTCTGTAATACAGCCTCTTGAAGCCCAATTTCCCTCTGAGATTGACTCCAGAAGATTCAGCGCTTTTAAGTGCCCTAAATGTTCCTTTAAGTCTTTTAGCCTTCAGTCCAGTCTTTTAAAGAAGGGGTATTTTTCTCACTATCACTAGATTCTAAAATAGGAACTTAAGAGAAAACAAATATCGTGGCCACATTTGAGTCAGTGATAGAGAGGTTCTGGCTTTACCTAAGAGCAAGACCCACTTTGGACCAGTTATATAGATACACAAAAGAGAACTTTATCAGTGCACAAGGGACGCGTCTAGATAGTTAAAAGATCAAAAATAACTGAAGATCAAAGGGCAAGTGAGAAGGAGAGATAAAAGGAATGGATGGAAAGAAAATGCTCCCCAAAGAGCCCTGTTTTTGTTTATCTCCCTTTCGGCACAAATAATGCCATTTCTGCCTCCTGATATATGTAAGAAGACAGGGTTCTCAACTTACACATTGATTTTGGATCCAACTGAAATGTAGCCCCTGTTCCTGTGGTATTAGAATCATTACTTGAATGGTTTCAGACTTTGCTGAGCCCAGGAGATGAGATGCTGAGTTTTAGTATCATTTTCATTATTATATCATTAATATCATTCCAGAGTCTCCAAAGCTGGAAAAGCCAGACACGGTTTATTGCTGGATGCTGCCTACTCAATGGCTTTCCAATGTAATTATCTTAATGTTTATCATACCAACTTGGACTGACTTTGGAAGTACTCAATTTATATTTCTAAGTTTTTTCTTTTTCTTTTTAATTCCACAAATTCAGGAGTTTACACCTGAACTATAAGAGAAAATAATTTCCATTTTGTTTAGAATCGGCGAATAGGGTGCCTTGTGCAAACCAATTGTGGTAGATTTGCTGGAAAGTCATGTTTTGAAGAACATTGCAGCAGTTTCCAGGCTTAGGAAGAAAGACCTTTAGGTTCCGTGAGCCACATCTGCCCCAACACAGGAAAGAGTGCACATGCCTGTCAAATATTTGGTATCCTTGACTTAGCTCAACAAATATTTATTGAATGCCTATTATTAGCCAATCAGTGTGTAAAGTACAGGCTTCTGTCTGTTTTTTTTATATTGTTTTAATTGTAAATAAAAGAGACATAATCCCTGCATTAATGAAATTGTAGTAAATGGTAGACCCAATATTGAAAACATGTGCAAAGTCTAGAGGGTCAGAGAGAAAGAAGTGGGATAGGAACATCAGAGAATGCCAGACACCAGCAATGCCAGGAAACTGGGAAGACTCAGCTTTAATCTGTCCCCTTCTCACCTCCGCCATTTCCAAATGTCAGGCTACCAGCTGCTAGTTTCTAGGAAAGCTTCCTACAGACACCCTAAAAATTAGACCATATAGCTCTTCTTTGTTGTCCACAGGCTTCATATCGTTGTCAGTGAATCCTCACTGACTGCGACAGGCTCTAGGTGACTACCCTCTGGACCTCTGAAAGAGCCAAGTGAGAACTCCACAGAGTGCTCCAATGGACTCAGGCTTTCAAAACACACATGCTAGCAATGACAGGAATGGCCCATAATGGCCCATAAAGAGCAATTATTTTTAAAAGGTACAAGCTTCGTGAGTCAGATTAGGAAGGTCAAAATCCAGAGTAATCTGAGATTTGTGAAAAATGCTAAGTAGAAGGGTATTTTATGAGTCATGTTTGGATCAAACAAACCAAGTAAAATTATGATCCATTTCTTGGGAAATATGTATAGTGCTAAAAGATTATTCAAAAAATCATAATGATCAAATTATTTCCCTTTATCAAAAGTATTTTTCACAGGGTCATGCATTGAATCACCATGAGTTTTTGTTAAATGGACATTCCTAGGCCCCATTTCAGATCTACTTAGCCTAATTCTCTGCTAGCAGACTGGAAATGTGCATTTTTTTGCATACTATGTCTACTCCAAGGTATTCTGAAGTAATCTATGTCTAAAACTACTGCTCTTAAGGACAGAATGACAATGGCTAGAAGAAAATGCAACTCATAAATAAGGATAGGAGAGTACCAGCTGCCTTAAATGAGTTTAATTCTGCAACTCCTATAAAATTTGCAATAATGAAATAACTTGCAGATGTGATCATGCGGACATCCACATCAATGCTTAAGAGATCATGGAGCTTCTGCACAGCCAAGGAAACCATCAACAAAAATGAAAAGGTAGCCTACTTCATGGGAGAAAATATTGCAAATCATATATCTGAAAATGGGTTTTTAGTCAAAATATATAAATAATCCCTACAACTCAATAGCAAAAAGCAAACAATCCAATTGAAGTAGGCAGGAAATAAATTAATGGGCAGAAGATCTGATTAGATGTTTTTCCAAAGAAGATATACAGATGACCAACAGGATACAAAAGATTCTCAACATCACTAATCAGCGAGGACATGCAAATCAAAACCACAATGAGATGAAAGCTCATGCCTGTGAGAATGTCTATCATCAAGAAGACAAGAAATATGAAGTGTTTGATGAGGATGTGGAAAAAAGGAAACTCCTGTGTGCTGTTCGGGGAATGTACATTGGTGCAGCCACTATGGGAAACAGTATGGACTTTACTAAAAAAATTAAAAATAGAACTAGTATATGATCCAGCAACTACATTTCTGGGTATTTAAGTGACTGAAGGAATCAAAAACACTAACACAAAGGATTTATGTATTCCATATTTATTGCAGCATTATTTACAGTAGTTAATATATGGAGACAACCAAAGGTCCATCAATGGATGAATGGATAAATGTTACATACATACAAATTATTATTTAGTCATAAACATGAAATCTTGCCATTTGTGATAACATGAATAAAGCTTGATAGCATTATCCTTCATGAAATAAGTCAGACAAATACCATATAACCTCATTGACATGTGGAATCTTAAACAAAAAGCAAACAAAACTGTTTTAGAAAGAGAGAACAGATTGATTGCCAGAGATGAGAGACAGATGCCGGGGGAAGGGGGTTGGGCAAATAAGTGAAGGGGGTCAAAAGGTATGAATTTCTAATTATAAAATAAATAAGTCATAGGGGTATAATGTACAACACACTAACAATAGTCAATAGTTCTGTATCATCCATTTGAAAGTTTTTAAGAGTGTAGATCTTAAAAGTTCTCATTAGAAGAAAGTATATCTGTGAGTACAATAGATATCAACTAGACTCATTATACTGATCACTTTACAATATGTACAAGCACTGAATCATTATATGGTACAACCAAAACTTATATAATGTTATATGTTAGTTATGCTTCAATTAAAAAAATCTTCAAATATTAAAATAAACATGAAGAATGTTGGAATTGTTAGAATCTTAGGATAGGAAAATATCGGTTGCTATTACATAGCCAAAGGAGATTCAAGAAAATCTGAAATTGCCAGTCATATATGCATTCCTAGGAAAACTTCAGAGTTAACAGTGTTTGCAAGCACTTAAAAATTGAGTGCTAATGATTAATAGTCATCCTGCATCACCACAGATAAGTCTATGTGTATCTTTCATCTAAAGTTGCATCAACCCCTTGTTGAAAATAATCAAGCTATTAATCATAAATTAAAAAGTATACATACAGAATTCATTTCTTTTTTATGTGTAAAATAAGGTTTCTAGAAGAGTAGAATGGCTTATATTGTTTTTTTGTTAGGCCTTTGACAAAGTATCTCATGATATGCACTGGGCAAGATGGAGAAAGCTAAGAAAATTAATGGGACTAACTATTAATATTCAATGAGAATGTAAACTAGATAAGGAACTGTGCTGTTTTATGAGTAATAATTCATTTCATCCTCAACCCAACCCTATATAGTAAAAACGATTGTTCTCTTTTAAAGATCAGGAAACAAAAATTAACCAGGTCTCTTGCCTAGCGTGAAATGGGTAGGAACTGGTAGAGTTAGGGTTTGAAGGGTCTACTCTGAAATCAAATCTTGCGTGTCTCACAACAATAATATATTTCAAATGGATGGAATCACAGCCAGGTAAAATGCCATGTCCAGAGAGAGTTGACCTGTGACTTCATGCCAACCCGAGAGAATCATTAATGGCTGCCACAGGTCTACAAAATGACCCAGAGGGGTTTCATATAGTGACCTGGATAAACGTATAGAAGTTGAGCTTATTGAATTTATAGCTAGAGGGAAGGATAGCTAAATAGTATATGAATCATGATTCAAAATGGTCTTCAGAGTGGTCTCAGCAGGTGGGAATAATAGACCAGAGGCAACAATTTGAAATTTTAAAAGGGCCTTGAAAAAATCCTGTTCCATGGTTTCAACAGTTAATAAAATTAGGAGCATCCAGATAAAGAGCATAAGAAAAAGGGTAGAACCTAGGAGATTCATTAGATTAATTAATGCAGGCAGGCAATCTCCTATAGATTGAGTTCAAAATGATTTGTGTACAACAACAAAATGACCCAATGAACTCTTATGTCTAATTGGTTCCCTGACCCACATCTCCAAAGCTGAAGCTACCATATTTCATGTAATCTGAGATTCCAATAATTGCAAAATACACCTGTGGTTTAGTACTTATGAGAAAGGGAGAGGGGTGGCATCAATTAAACTCAGTTACAATGCTTGGATAACACTTAGCATTTTTATTTTATGAGGACTGGAAGAAGTTTTTTAAGCCTTAGTAACTCTTTAAGGAAAACTTGGTCATCACCACAGCTCCTAACTCTTGGCTGTTCCCTCTCTCCCAAGAACAGGTTGATCAGGAAGTTTTGAACAATTCTAGAAAGACACCTGTGGAGCCAGAGAGGCCGATTCACAGAAACAGTCACACTAACTAGTCGCAGGGGAAATCCCATAGAGAAAGTGTGAGCCAACTTGATTAGAGACAGAAAGGAAAAGAATCTCAGAGTGAAAACACTGGTTGACACTCCTATCAAGACTGAGAATCACTGCAAGAAATATTTCTAAAGATTCTAAAACAACACTACTTCCAGATGGAGACTTTCAAGTGGTTTCTGGTTTGCTAAGTTCTTCCAATATTATTACAGATTACTCCCATTATTACAGAGTCAGGAGTGGAGGTTGAAGTCACCATTGCTCAAAAGTTTAATAGACAGATTTTATCACAAATCTATTATGCATAATGCAAAAGGAAAATATAAGAGAAATAAATAGGTTAAGGAATTACCCGAACAACTCATTTGGAGTCCAACCTTCTGAAGTGCATGTACATTGAAGTTAAGTTTATCTGTCCTGTTTTTCCTAACACAGCTGTACTCTGTGCCTCCATGAGTTTCAGTTACACAGTATTTCTTTGAATCATTCTTTCAAGAATTTTCTTCAATGCCAGAGGCTCCATCCCCTCTTCACCTCAAATTTTAATGTAAGTCCTTTCTCATCTTTTCAGAGAAGGTGTTGAGAAAGGTTTCTGAAAACAAGCAGGATTATATTAGTTCCTAAAATGGTCCTTAAATTATTTGCTGAATGAAAAGTTGATGACGTTGCTGCTGTTCATTTGTGCTGTCAGAAATATACAGCAAGTTGGCCCATGTGTAGGCAGGCCCTGCTATGTTTTTCCTGTCTCCTAGCCAACGGCAATTATAAGACATTATTGTTCAAAAGAGGCATTCTAATTTCAGAGATGCTAAATGTGAAAAGATGTGTATCTAGCAATCAATAAAATTCCATATTTATGCTCAACTTATAGGTTGAACCCCATCCAAATTGTAGAAATATGCTGCCCAATGACAAGGGAAATTCAAGAGACTCTTACATCCAAAGATTTAATAGATAGTTCTGTCTACTCCGGTGTAATTTAATCTAATCATCTATGATTTGCTAAGAGAAGAGCTTGAATCTTCAGCTTCCAGGCAAGGGTATGACTCAGTTACCCAGAGGGAGTGACTTCGGCTAACTGACATCCGTAGGCCCACCTCAGTGCATCACCCTGGTTCTTCATACTTCATGGAACCGCAGTAGTCATTCCGTACTCAACAATAATCTTTCTTGAAGTGTGCAATCATGAAGTTGGGGATTTCCAAAGAACACAAGGTATCTCTCTGATAACTCTTATAGGGAGGAGCATAAGAACTCAGGCCAACTTGGGTTCTATTCGGATGTTTACTAAATGTATAATCTTGGATGAGTTCACCTTGCTAAATTTTTATATTCTCATCAATAATAGCAGAGGTTGCCAAATTATTACTATTAAACAAAAGAATGTATATAAAGTACCTAACACCATGTCTGACACGTACAGTAAATTAACAACAAATGGCACCCCAGAATGAATTTCAGATGGATCAGATTTAAATGTAAAAAGTAAAAATTAAAAAATGGTTGAAGACGACATGGGAGATTTGTTATAATATCAGAACAGAAAGGAATGTGTGTGTGTATGTGTGTGTGTGTGTGTGTGTGTGTGTGTGTGTGTGTGAAACACACATGAAAAAGACCCTTGAACTAATTGAGCTTTGGAAAAGATAGTTTAAAAGAAATATATATTGCTCTTAAACATACAAAAGGATGCTCACCTCACTCATAAAAAAAATGTTAAGTAAATAAGTCAAAACTTCAATAAGCTATTAGGCTGCTATGCCCTTCCACCAACACTGTGCCCTACCTACCCACCAGGACCTCTGCCTAAAGACAGGTGCAGAATCTTTCCTATGCTGCCTTTCTTCAACTCTGGGCTTCCTCTCTTCCCTCCTTCTAGGAACCCTACTGAGTTTAAGCCCTTGAGGAGGGAATGACTCCCACTGGTCCCAGGACTTCCTCCTAACTTCTAGGTTCTGAAAATTTTAGGCTCCACCCCTGCCCCCATGAGGTCTGAATTCTGATTAGGATATAGCTTAAGAGCAGGTTTTATTCTATTTTTCTTAGTACTGATTTTACAACCAGAAGCAAGCATCTGGACTGCACCGATCAACTCAGTATAAAGTAATTTATTGTTACATAAAGGACAGCCACTAGGATGATAGGTATTTTATGAATCATGTCATTTGAGAAACAGCTAAAAGAACTCAGCATGTTGAGTTTTTAAGAAGCTGCCTGAAGGAAAAAGAATAGCTGCTCTCAAACAGTTGAAGAGCTGTCTGTCCTAGAAGAGTGGATTAAGCTTTCTGTATAGTTCCTGATGGCAGAACTTAAGACAGAAAATAGAAATCACTGGGAGAAGATCTGATAATCATCAGAATACTAAAAGCTTGTTAAAAATGAAATGACCTCTCTGTAACTGGAAATATTCAGCAAATGGTGGGCAACAGACTTCGAGGGAGGAATCCTTCTTAGAAAGACTACCACTGGCCAACCTTAGTTCTATTTCTGTTTCTCTCTCACACAGTCTATCTCTTCATCTTGTTCTTTGTGTCTTCTCCTTAGCATACAGCAATATCTAATCATATACATTTTATTGTTTTATTATCAATATCAACTAAATGGAACCCCCTGGAGATAAGGGATCTGATCTGTTTATTAGCATATCCCCATTGATTAGGACATGCTTGGCACATTATAGGGATTTATGACTGAATGAATGATCAAGGATCACAGTAGAACACCCTGCCTGGTATAGGCATTGCATCTGAATATTTAGGGGTACTTTTCAATTCTAGCTTCAAAATTTTATCACCTCCAATAAGTATGCCCCAAACTCCATCCAAGGTGGCAGACTAGCAAGATCTTTTTTTGAATTTTTTTCTTTTTTCTTTTTTTGTTACAACAGGACAAAGAAGAGCAATAGTACCTTTATTTTATGAGGTAGGACAAGAGAATTTATTGCCTTTTGGAAACTTGATTTTCCTCAGAGAAACTCAGCTCCTTGCCCTCTAGCACATCTGCTTGATCACACTGGCCTGGTCATTTGAAGCAATACATGCAAGAAGCTTGCCCTGCTGGAACTGCTGCTCTAGAAGGCTACTGATTTTGGCATTCTTTTTCCTTTCATCATATTTCTTCTGAATTTTCTTTAATCTTTTCTTTTTTTTTTTTTAAAGATCTCTTCCTCCTCAGGAGTCAGCTTGGTCCCCTCTTGCAGCCCAGGGGCAGTGCACTGTGGGAATCATACCACTGTCAGTAGGGTGTGCTGTCAAAGAGCACAGTGCAGTTCTTCTCCAGGATCTCTGTGCAGATCAGCTCATTGTTGGATGCATGGTAGACAACATCAATAATCCTTGTTTTCGAGTACAACACTCAGAGCTCCAGGAGAAGCCCCGTATCATCCTTATCACACAGTGCTTTTTGATGCCTCCACGCACGTGACTGGGTGTATGCCTCATGGGCTAACCTTACTGTTGGTGATGGGGCAACCCAGCTAATATTTCCACTTCTTGTGGTCAGGCTTCCTCTTCCTGGTTTAGCTACACTTGTGCCAGTTGTCCCGAGAGGTGTTCATTGCTCAGCACTAGCTGGAAAAGAAACAGAAGCAGTCCCAGGCTGGTTTGTGAAATATAGCCCTACCTATGCATCTAGATACAAACTCTAGCCTTTAAACAAGAACGAAGGATTGGGAGTCAGGTTTCTCCATGAGGAAAAGTAATAGAAAACATCAGGAAAGGTAGGAAAAGTCAAGACAAAGTTTTGCCAGGAATGCCACTTTGGGCATTGCTACCCAAGGTAAGGGAGAGACACTGGTGACACGAAGCCTCTTTGGAGGCATGAAATGACTTACTTCTACATCAGGTACCCCAGTATCTGGCCACCAAGAGGGGAGTGCCTACATCTTGCTGTGGAAAGCAAAACAGCTTTCTTTTGGAGAACAACAGGATTCTGGAAAGCAAAGAGTATAGGACAGAGAGCAAGGGAAGCCAACATGCACAAACCTGATTGAAGGTCTTTGGTTTCTTGAACCAAAAACTTCCATGGGAGGAATAAGAAAGACAGATAGCCTTCCAGGGAACAGAGATGCTCTGGGCACACTCTTTTTTGTCTGTGTGGTTTGGTACTGGTGGATGCCATACTGGAATTGGGGTCGAAAGGCAATGGGGTTCTCTCTGCCACTGTGGTGGTTATTGGACATTTCTGGTACTGGGATGGTTAAAAGAGTATTTGCTTTAGGCAAACATTTAGAGTGGGGCTTATAAGGGTGCCAGATTTGGTTTCTACCTAAATTTTACCTTTAGTAAATTTAGAATTTACTACAATTCCTTGCACAAGCCCTGGTCATTTGTTTGAAGTCCTGCTGGGTTAATATGCAATTGATGAGCATTGCATAGTACTTCCTTGTTGCTGGCCTAGCTGCTCTGCTCCTGCTTGGATTGCTCTGCCTCCTACCCTCCCCTTAGTCATCAGTGTATAACCCTGTGCCCTTTTTGCATCCCAATATCCTATTTTTGTCTCAAGGAATTATGGTCAACCTAGCCATAGCCCCTAGAAAACCTTAAGCCCTAGACATTCTCTAGCAACAACCTCTTTGCTTATGGCCACCCAAACACCCTCCCCGAGGTCTGGGCCCCCTGAATGTCACTAGGTGTCAGTTCTAGAACTCCAGCCATTCTTACTGGTGCATAGACTTTGATCTACACAGCAACAGAAAGTCCAGCAGCCTGAGCCATTGTCCTAGGCCCCTACTTTGCAATCTGTAATCCTAATACAAAGTCATGACATCAAGACAGGAAAGAAAGCTATTTAGCCTAATTCATGGAAGGAAATACTGAGAACCAAACAAAATGAAGAAAAATTGAAACAAAATGATGGCTAAAAACAAAACCCTGGAGAGAAATCCTGATGCAACAAAATTAAGTAAACTGCCTAAAAAGGATTTCAAAGCAACAATAATTACTGAATTAGAAAAATGAATGAACACGCTTAATTCTACAGCAAAGGCAGAGAAATATGAGAAAGTTTCAAATGGAAGACATGGAGCTAAAAATAATAGTCAAGCAAAAACACCCACACAATAGAGGGGTTGAATAGCAGACTAGAAGCAGCAGCAGATAGAATCAGTTAGCTAGAAGATAGGAGAATGAGAAGCATCAAAGCAAAAAGAAAATACTTAAATGAAAATAATGTAAGTGACATAGGGGATAACATCAAGAAGAACCACATTCTCATGGGGGTCCTAGAAGAAGAGAGAGAGAAAGGGACAGAAATAATATTTCATTAAATAATAGATGAGAACTTCCCTAACCTGGGGAAGGAATAGATATCCAGATCCAGGAAGCGCAGAATTCCAAACAAATTAAACCCAGACAGATATGCAAGACACACTATAATTTAAATGATAAAAATTCAAGATAGAGAACTAGAAAGCAGCTACAGAAAAATGAATCACATACATGAGCACCCCATAAGGCTGTCTGCAGATTTTTCAGTAGAAACTTTATGGGCCAAAAGGGAATGACAAGATATATAATAAATGATGCAAGAAAAAGACTCACAAGCAAGAATACTCTACTTTGCTAGGTTATCCTTTAGAATTGAAATGACTTACAAACAAAAATGAAAGGAAGTCATCATGACTAAACCAGACTTTCAAGAAATACTAAAGGAATTTGTATAAAATGAAAAGAAGTCCCACTTAGATGTAGCAAAACACCCAAATTTAAAACATGGTGGGGGTGCGGGGAATTAGATAAAAAAATGTGCGCTGCTAGAATGAACTCTAGATTAATTTGCTTTCAGATAGATTATAAGTAACACAGCAATGAGATATCATCTCACACCTTTGAGAATGCCTATTATTCAAAAGATAAGCGTTGATGAGGATGCAATGGGTGGGGGGAGTTGATGGAAGTGTAAATTGGTGCAACCATTGTGGAAACCAGTATGGAGACACCTCAAAATGGTTAAAAATAGAAATTCCATACTATTCTGTTATCCCAATGCTGGGTACTTACCCCAAAAAACACAGGAGCACTAATTCAAAAGGATATTTGCTTCCCCAGGTGTGTGATGCAGCGTTATTCACAATAACCAAGAGCCAAAATTAACCTAAATGCTCATTTATAGGTAAGTAGATAAAGATGTGATACATTTATACAATGGAATACTACCCAACTATACAAAAGATAAAATGCTGCATTTCGCAAAAGTATGGATGAACTTGAAGAGAATTATGCTTAGTAAATGAAATCATAAGGAGCAATGCAAGCATCACTTGATTTAATTCATATGAGAGAAAACAAGCAAACAAACCAAATCAAACAAAAATAGACTTTCAGTTTATAGAAGGGAAGGGTAAATCAGTTAAAAGGGGTTAATTAAAATGGTGAAGGACTGTTGATTGCAAGCTTAATGAATTATATACAGATGTTGATTTATGATGATGTGTATCTTAGACCTAAATATTGTTATGGTGTGATATTCCCTCAGTAACAGAAAATTTGAAAAAGAAGTATGCCTCATATCTCCTGATATTTGGTGCTTCAGCTAACTCAAAAGGCACGTAACTGAGAAGACCATCAAGGTCATATGTGCAAATTTCCAAATAGATGCAAAATGCATTTAGTCAATGAGACAGAGACTGATACATGGCTACTGGGTGGCAGGGAAGGAAGGCTTTGATGAAGGGGGGAAGGATTTGAGACATGAGCTACAGCAGGGAGGGCATAGGTTTGGGGTGGGAATCTCAGCCTTTGAACAAGTTACTTGATATCTCTGAGACACCATGTCCTCACTTACAAAAGCATTACAGGATTATTGCGAAAATGAAATGTGAATCACTGGGCCCAGGCCAGTCACAGAAGTGTGTTGTTTTGGAAGGGCTTGATCCCCTCAGGGTAATTGCTATTGTGCTGTTCTACTTGAGTTTTGACTGGGTGAGATTTTATAAACAGAGATGTGTAAAAGGACTTGCAATATAGAGGCCAGGGCCTCTACAAAGTCTTGCAGGCAGGAAAGTAAAAATTATACTGAATTAAAGAGCTCAAAAACAGGGCATCTGGCTCCAAACTGCCTGTGTTCAGATTCTGACTCACTAATTGCATTACTTCAGGTAGGTTACTTAACTTCTCTGTGCCTCAATAGCCTGATCTTTGCTACAGGGCTAATAATAGTACTATAATAGGCTGTTGTGAGGATTAAATGATTTACCATATTTAGAGGACAGTGATGGGGAACTCTGAGAAATTTGGTGGTAAGTGTGGTGTGTTATCACACACACACACAAACACATACATATCTACATATATAGATTTTTTTTTAAAGAAGGTAGAAGGCAGGAAGGGAGAGGACCAAGAAGAATCTATTTATTTGTTCACATTGGTTGTACCCCCCACCCCCAGTCCTGGATCACAAACTCAGGTTGTTGGGCTTTATGTGGACTACACTGGCCAGTGTCACAGACTTAATACCTGAGCCACCAGGGGCTCGCCCATCATATATTTGATGAAGCAGAAACCTGCATATTAAAAATATATATTGTGTTATAAATCAATGTTACCTCAGTAAAAAAGAAAGAAAACAGAACAATGACTAGCACAATATAAGCACTCACACGTATTAGCCATAAGGATTATTATGTATTATAAAGAAAGTCTACCACAGATTTGTTGGTTGAAGAGGAGGAAGACACAGGAAAGTAAGGTGATATGAGACATGAGGTCATAACAGCATGAATCCCACCAGACATGGGCTTTTCACATGTGTAAGTCAGGCCATCATTCAAGGCCCAGCCCATAACCCTCTTCCCACAGAAATCTCCCAACCACCCTGCCTGCTGGGTTCCCAGGGCACACCCTGGATTGGTGCTTTCCATGCAATGCCTGCTGTTGTCACCTCCACTTTTATATTCTACCTCCCCAACTCACTGTAAACTTAACTGAGGAAGGAGAGAGAACACCTCTCATACGCCACAATTAATCCAGTCCCTTTCGACTGTCCTCTGCTGGAGTGTGAAAGGAATATTTGGGTGGGTAAGAACTGCCTGGGGGATAGTCCTGTGTGCTAATTCCAGTTGTCTTCCTCCTTAGAAATCTGACCTGAGAAGTTGCTTAACCCTAGTAGACCTCAGTTTCCTCCTCCATAATGGGTACTATATTACTACCTACCCTGCAGGGCTGTTAAAAAGATGGAGACAATGAAGCTAACAAGTGATCCCATCAGAAGTACAGGCTGTTGTTTACTATAGATTGGAGGTGGGGTGCGGGGAGAGCATGGGGAGACATCATTGCAATAGCCCTGAAGTGATAAGACCTAGTGACTTCTACCCTTAATCTTAGCTCTCCTCCCTCTGTACCCCTATACACACAACAAAGTAGAATCCCAGGTCATTCACTCCCCTAAGGACTGCAGTCTTAGTTTCAGTGACAAAATGATGTGTACTTACCTTGGGTTGCGTCAATGTCAGTGTAATGCAAGATGTTACCACTGAGGGAAATTAGGGGAAGGATATGTGAGCTCTCTCTTTACTATTTCTTATAACTACATATAAATGTGTAATTATTTTAAATTAAATCTTTTAAAAATGAGTACCTAAATTAGTTCTTATTTTTCAAGGACCTTCTTTCTCCTCATCTGTTTCCACCTGTTTTCATTATACTGGTGTCCTGCACACAACAGCACTTATATTAAATAATATTGAAGTCTGACCAAAAACTTGGCAAGAAAAGAACTGTAGACCATAATTGAGTGCTATGTGCCAGATGGTCCAAAACACTTTATATATAATAACACTTTTAATCTTAAACTCTTTGAGGTTTTTATAATCCTCATCTTGCAAATGAGAAAAATCAGTCTTTTAGATATAAAATAATTTGTTCAAAGTCCTAAAGCAGAGTTAAGACTCCAAATTTGCTGGGTTCCAGAACTGTTGTGGTCACTACTCTGTGTAGATATTGTAAAATTGGAGAGTTCAGTGGTTAAAATATTTTAAACATATTTTTCAATTATTGGTGAAATTTCCTTTATCTGTGTTTCATTGGATTCTATAGACAGGCCCATATAATAATAATAATAACAATAATATGTAATATATTATAATATATAATTAATAACATATAATATGTTATTAATTATATATTACATAGCATATAATAATAATGGCAAACTCAACGCTTAACCTCTTCAAGGCTTCACCCAAATATCTCCTTATCCATGAGATCCTTTCTGATCTCTAATATTAAATGAAAACCTTCTATACATACCCTCATCCCTGCTAGGTAAACAACTGCCCTGGTTAAGGAGTTTTTAGTTTTGAAATTACAACAATCCCTGAAATCCTGGAGGAGTTGGTCACCCTGCCTCATCACTTTTCTCTACAAGCCGGAAAGATATCTAGGAGCAAAATATTCCAAGTAGAGGCAATAGCAAATACCGATCCTTCAGACCACACACGCTTGATAAGTCCAAGGAAAAGCAAACCTGGAGTGACTATATGGAGACAACGTGGTAGGCAATTAAGAGAGAAATTGAAGGAGGAGACAGATTTTGTAATACTTTGTAATCTTGGTGTTGACTTTGGGTCATTTGAAAATAGAAGCCAGTGGAGAGTTTAAGCAAAGAAGTAACATGATCGGACTCACATTTTAAAAAGTATACCTGTGTTAAGAATAAGTTGAAGAGGTAGAAAGACAGAAGCAAGGCAAGGACAGAAGCAGCATGAAGTCTGGAGGCTATTACAATAGACCAGGTTGAAAGATGGTAACTTGGACCAGAAGAATAGCAATGGATATAGTGAAAAGTGATTAAAATCAGGGCAGCTTCAAAGGGAGAACTGACAGGATTTGCTGATAGACTGAAGTGGGATATAAATGAAAGACAAATCAAGTGTGATTCTAAGTGTTTGACCTGAGGAACTGTTGGAATGTCTCTGTTATTGTCTGCGATGGAAAAGACCTGGCGAAAAGCAGGTTTAAGGGCACAAGCCAACAGGCCAGTGTGCGAAGTGTTGAGTTTGAGACTCCACTGTGAAACCCCATGAAACGCGGGGTAGGCAGCCTTGGATAGGTCAGCCTGGAGTCTCAAAGAGGGATCAAGATGAGACACATAAATCTGAAGTCATCACAAATAAGTGATTTTTATTGCATGTGACTGAATGAGAATACTTGGGGAGTGTGTTGATAGAGAAGAGAAGAGTACCAAGGGCTGAACCTTGGGTCTCTCCAAGGTTTGCAGTAAGGAGGAACAGGAGGAGCCAGCAAAGGAGACCAAGAATCTGGGCAGTGAGGCAAGACAAGAGCCAAGGGAAATGAGCACCTCAGAGGTCGCCTGAAAAGGGTGCTCAGAGGAGTGTACTGCTGTGTCAAAGGAAGTTTCTGAAATGAATACCTAGAAAAGGCTGGCATCATGCTGGTTCTGGCAGTATTGCGGTCAATGATGGTTTTGCTGGGAACTGTTTTTGTGGATTTCTGATTAAACTGGGTAAAAAGAGAACATGCTAAAAGCAATGTGGTGTCCTGGACAGGATCAAACAGTGTAGTGTAAAAACTGGTAAAACCCTAATAAAGTCTGGAATTCAGCAAATACTGACATACCAACACTAGTTTCTTGGTTTTAACAAATGTACCATAGTAATGTGAGGTGTTAGTATTAGGCATAATTGGGTAAGAGATGTGTGGGAGCCCTCTGTATTATCTTTGCAACTTTTCTGAAAACCTAAAACAAAACAAACACACACACACAGATTGAGAGAGAGACAGAGAGAGAGAGACGGAGACAGAGAGGAGAGAGAGAGACAGAAAGATACCAAGAGAAAGAGAAGATGAAAATGAACCCACAAATATTGAAAACTCTCTCAAGACAATATCATTTGTCAGTGGATAATTTGGGGCTCTGTTGAAATTCTACCACTAAAACTTTTAGCTGATGTCAGACTTGCTTTCCCTGCACAAAAGCAGATACTCCTACAAGGTAATCCATTAGTCTTTAATACCTTAGAATAAGTGAATCTATCAGCAATAGAAAACGAAGTCAGTAAGTCAAGATTTGCTTATTCCATGATTTAGTCTGGAATATTAGATTTCTTAAGTGAAGGGTAAACTCAGTCTTAGGTCTACTTCTTTTTCTTTTTCAAGGGTTGCTTACAATTAAGCAAAAATGGGGGCAGAAATTTGTTTTTCTCTATGGTTACAAGCGCTTTCAGGATGTTGCATTTTCATGACTACGTTGCTCTGGGCAGTAACCCAGGGGTAATGCACTACAGAAAAGCATATCTGAAGTCCCCAGATGGCATCGCCAAGCCAGAGTGGGGATGGCAGGAGTGCTACTCTCTCTGAAAATTACATGTTCTTGCCTTATCTCTCTGTCACAGAGCCTTGAACTTTTTTTGCCTCGCCTGTTATTTAGACTGAAAGTACTGGGTTCCTAGAAGCAGGAGAGAAACCCCTAACAAGGTGAAAAGAGCTTATATTTAAAGAATATAAATAGATTTCATGCATTTTTTTTCTGAATCAAATACCAAATGTGGAACAATATTTATGATTTTTTTCTGAATAAAAGCAATAAGCATATTTTGAATCAACTGTATTTTAAATGAGAAAATTTAAAGTGCTATCCAAACAATAAAACTGACTTTTTGAAGATTAAATTCTACCTAATTTTGCTTTATTTAGTTCATCAAAAGCAAAAAACTTTAACTTCCACAGGCAGATGGAAATACATGCTAGCCAATGAATAACTGTGGCAATTTCTATTATACTTTAAAATACAATCGAGTTCATCAATACATATGAAATCCTTAGTTCCATAAAACATACAGTGTTGGTTTTTATTAGAAAAAAAATGCAACCATAATATCCTTTTCAAACATATAATGTTGTAATAGTTCCTTTATCTTTGTACACCAAATTCTCCTCAGCTTATGAGGCCTGTCATTGCCTTCAAGGTCAATTTTATAGAAAAAGGAGAGGTTGTCTAAGCCCTCATTAAAGAGAAATACAAAACCTTTTAAATTGATTATACATTCAGCCTACAAACACTGTAGGAGTACGAACACAAATCCTTTTTTCATCTGTAATTTAAACTGTCAGGATTTTAGCTGGGAAGGATAGGGAGACTTTAGCTTTCCTTCACAGAGTAATTGAAAGGCCTCCTTGGCTTAGATAGTTAGGAAGGGCTCCTCTGGAAAAGTGGCATTTAAGCTGAGACTGAGGCCAGTGCCAGCTTCATTGGAGTAGAACACATACATACAAGGTCCTATCCTCAGAAGAGCCTGAGTCTCATTTACATCTCTGACGTTACCATTTTGAAATTCTCAATAATTTTTAGTAAGAAGCCTTGACTTTCATTTTGCACTGGGCCCTGCAAATTATATAGCCAGTTATGCCTAATATAGAGTGGTAATTTCTGGAATATTTGTTGAATGAATGACACGAAAACAGCCATGCGATGAACCTGGAGATGGATGTACCAGGTAGATGGACCAGCAGGGTGGAGCATGCGTGCGCATGTGCGTATGTGCGTGTGTGAGCTGGGCTGCCACATGGCACGTTCCCAAGGGATCATTCACCCTGCAGTCGTTGGATGTCTTTCCTAGAGTTAGGTAGTGTCTGCAGAGGGGGCCCTCTATCTGGGACACAGAAAAAGTCATTGTGGATAGATGATTGCAAAGTGGAGGAGAGTCAGTATCGATAGATTGTGACAAGAGGAGGAGACTGGTGTGACAGGAGATCCGAGAGTCAAGCAGTGGACCTCTCACACAGGGCCTCAGAGACCATGGTGATGAGCTTGAAGTCTGTTCTGAGATGAGACAGAACACAGATGAGTTTTACACAGATGAGTGACATGATCCAATTGACTTACATGATGACTCGAGCTTCAGGGTGAAATGATGGAAGGATCCAGAATGACAGCAAGGAGACTGATTAAGCCCAGGTGAATGCTAATGTTGTAATAGCTTGAATTTTGATGGTAGCAGCAGAGAGTGAGGTAGAAGTTAATTTTAGAACCGTGGGGTGTTTACTAGCATTTATGCCTGCTTTCTGCTGGCAGTTCTTTAGCTGGTTTCTTCTACGTCATAGGAAATCACTACATTCTCAAGGTCATTCAACATGTCAGAGTTGACGGAGTCCTGTCTGACTCACCTCTTGTGGGAGTACGCAGATCTTCTTCACTTTAGATTATGAAGTCATACCCACATGAAACAAGGAGCCTGAAATTTGTGAATACATTTATATTTGGTTATCAAGAGTCTCTTTCGTATCAATAAGAAATGAAACCATAAAAAACAAAACTATCAAAAGTATTCAAGACAGAAACGGCTGTCTCATAATGATTGTGTTCCCATAGTAATCTCATAAGATATGCAAAAACCTGGGGCCACTTTGCAGTCAGCACACGACTAAGGCTTGACAATGAGCCCGTTGGTGGCTGGTGGGAGTCTGCCTGTAGCTGCAAAGTCCTTCCAACAGACAGAAACATTCACCAGTAGCAGGAGGCTGGAAGCAGCACGATGCATGAAACTGTCAAAGATTTAGAAACACAGAATGAAAAGCAAAGTGAGGACTTTGGAGATAAGCAACTTGTGTGGTGCCAAGTTCAAGATCAACCTTCACCCAACAGGCAGCCTGAAGAATAAGGTCACGTTGATGGGATTAGTCCTTGACCCAGGTGTCCATTATCTTCAGTAAATGAAGCTGTCTGCACATAAAAAGGAAGAAAGAAAGAAAGGTAGGGCCAGTGGTGTCATGGATGTGAACTTGAGTCATGTTTTTTAGTCATTGGGCTCCTCTTCCCAGCTGAGCTGCTGGAGTCTGGTAGGCACAGGGGTGTGACAACAGCTAGTTTGCATTGCTCTGGAGTGGAATGCAGGGCAAGGCACACCAGTAGGACAAAAGGCCCCATGACTGCAGAATGCTTGGGAGGAAAGAGAAGCCCATAAACCAATTGGTGTATCATAGTTTAATTCAAAGTGGGTCGGCTCTAGCAAATAAGAGGCAGAAAGAATCACAAAAATATTGGAAATCAGTTCAACATATGCACAGGAGCCACAAACCAGAAAAGACAGATTTTACGCTCCAGCTTTCTATGGGGGAGAGTGTTAAGGCTTCCTGTGTAGACAGAGGGTTCTGAGGAGAGCAATAATAGCTGCCTTGGCACCTTGTAAAGGGAAGACCAGAGCCAGAAGACATGACTAGTCCTGGCTCTGCCACCTGTTAGCTGTGGAACCTTGGTCAGGTCTCTTAAGCCAAGTCTCAGTTTTTCTTGTTTGTCAACAATGACCACTCCTAAGTATTCACCCTATGTATTCTTCCGTAGCTTTTAATATGGACACCCACCATGATGTGAAGCACCTTCCTTCCTCATTGACTTCTCTAATCCCCTGTTTCTGGCTTTTCTACCACTCTGACTGTTCTTCATTAGGTTCTCTTCCAGTATGCACCTTAAATGCCAGCGTTCCTCACCCTCTTCGCATGTCATACTCTGGAAAACTCAGATCATAGCCAAGATCTGACTACCTGTGTTTACCAAATCTAATTCCAACACCAAGCTTTCTCAGGGTCCTTGAATAAGTTTTTCCAACAGGATTGGGCATTCTTCAGTCAGCTCATCATATCTGATATCAAGCTCATGGTCTCCACTCCCTTCTCTTCCCCTAGAATCTCTACCACAATTAACACATCATCATCCATTCATCTACAATCCTAGAAATTGTTCACTTCTCTTTTCTTTCTCACACATGACTGGATGCCAGCCAGTAGAAGGTGAGTACAGTAGAAGTGATACTTTGAACTTCCAGGCACTTGCTTTGAAAAAGAAAAGGTTTACCCTCATCTTGCTTTATTTCCACCTTTCCACATTTTGACTTGATAGATGAGGTCAAAATCTTAATATCTCTAAAATGTGAGAATACATCAGAATCACCTTGAGGGCTTCTTAAAACAGATTGCTGGGCCCCACCCACTTGCATTTCTAACAAGCTCCCCAGTGATACTCTTGTTTCTGGTTCAGGAATTACACTTTGAGAAACACCATCTTAGGGGATAGTCCTTGACCACTTGCTTTTAGACTACCACCTGAGAGGGGAAAAAAAAGAAACTCTCTTGTTTGTGTCTTATTTTTAATCTCTTTGCTACAGAAGTTTAGCATTTCCCCAAATGATATATGCTCTATTTCATCTTTCATAATTCGATTTACACACTCTTTTCAAATCATCTGCCTGACATTTCAGTCCCTGCTTTGAATTCCTCAAATCTTTCCTATCACCCAGCACAACTAAACCCAACCAGGATGTCCTGACAAATGATGAGACCTGGAACCTTGTGAGAAAGGGACAGAATACTAGGTAGCTAGCTGGGAAGTGATCATAACCCTCTTCTATTTCTCACATTTTCAAAATCTGAGTGCTACCAAGGGAGAAAGTGTACAGTGACAGTCTCACAGGAGAGAAAACAGTAATAGCTAGCACCCCCAGGGGTTATGTGTTAGCCACAGAATCCCTCCAACTTCTTTGCAGGAGACCTGCTACTAATATGTCCATTTTTCCAATGAAGAACTGGAGGAAACTTTGACAGCTTCTTTTGACTAGCCCTGCTACTTCCCTCTCCCTCTCACAGCCTTGATTCCTAATAACCATCTTGCAATCCAAAGTCCATCTCTGCGTCTGCTTCCAGAGAAGCCAACCTGTGATGCTGCCTGAGATCATGTGGCTAGTAAGTGGTGAGGCTGGGCTTCTAACCTAAGGCACGTGCCCATAATCAGAATTCCGCAAAAGGTTGCAAATCTACTCACAGGAAAAAGTCAAGTTTCTCAGAGTGGCATTTGAGGCGTTGATAATTTGATTCCATTCTTCTTTGCTTACCATCCTTCCCACCACTCCCCATGACCGGCCCTTTTCCATTGCCCCACCAAACATTTGCTTATAAGGTATTTTGGCTGGAATGTCCTCCTCCCCGCAACAAGTTCCCTTCACATGTAGCCCAGACACCTCCTCTGTGAAGCTTCTCAGGGGCCCTTCGAGAGTGAAAAGCAGCCTAGAAAAATGAATGCAGCCTGGGAGTCTGTCAGGCCTGAGTGCAAATTCTAGCGTTGTGACACAGATGTGCAACATGGAGAAAATGTTGTAACTCCATCTCCTGTCTCTAACATGGGGCTACTAATAACGATCTTACTGACATATAAATGAAGGAAAATCTGTCAATCACTTAGCCCTGTGCTCCTCAGCCTTTCATGGCAAAGAGACATCCTGAACATCTGGTTAAAATGCAGATTCCGAATCAGTGGGTCTGGGGTGAGGTCTGAGATTCTGATTTCTTTTTTATTTTGAGGAAGGGAGGCAGGCAGGAATGAAGGTAGGAAGGAAGAGAAAGAAGGAAGGAGTATTATTATTTAGTTGTTCATTTTCCTGTTCCCTGTGGCCCAGGTGATGAACCCAGGTCCTTGGGCTATATATGGACTGCTCCCCAAAATGGGCTTAACACCTGAGCCCCCAGGGTGCACCAGGGTAATGAATTTCTCACAAGCCCCCCCAGGTGATATAGATGCTGGGGATTCAGGAACCACACTTTGAGTAGCAAGGTCAAGCCCGGTAGCTGGCACTTAGGAGACACTCAATGATATTTTCCTCTCTCCATACCCTTCTTTACTCTCTCCTCTTGGTGGTCATAAGATTTCAGTCATACCACTTGTGCAATGTCATACTTGATTAGTTGCTATAACTGCGTCTCCCACCAACCTATGAAGAGTTCGTGCATAGAAATTATATTATCTTCCTCTCAGTATTACCAGTGCCCAGCATAGAATCAGGTATACAAAGAGGGATTAATAAATATTTGATGAACTAAGCCAACAAAATGAAAATTAAAGTATCAATGGTATCAACAAGTCGTAGTGAAAGCAAAGGTGAACATTTTGGAAAGAGCACGTGGATGCAGTATCATGTGGTCCAAATACATGCTGTTATCCATCCGCTTGTCACTATGCATGTGTTGGGATCTATGCAGCTGAAGCATGTTTACTCGTCCCAGTTGCTCCGACTCTGATAATTACAGAAATTTAGGCTCATCTATAGTTTTAAAATAAGTCAAACTCTCTGTAGGACAACAGCTAGATTACTCTGACTGTGGTAAGAAAGTAATTATAATGATGTAAATGAAAAGAGGGATTCTTTCAATCAATCAATTAAGCAGGCTCTGAGTACATCTCTCAAGGTACTGGGCTTTCTTAATCTACTTCCGTCAAATGAGCAGCAGCCTTATCATCTCCAGCCAGTTTAAAGGTGGGGAAGAGTCAGGAGGGCGAGCTAAGGTCAGAAGTCAGGCAAATGGGAAAACAGTTTAGAAAGCAGTTCAGAACCAAGTTCAAGATCAGGGAGAAAATATCCATGTTCCTCTTTGAGGGGAACTGAGCCATGTAAGGGAGGCAGTCCAAGTGATGGCATGGCCCTGCCTGTGCCATCAGCAGGATCCCAGGAGTCTTGCCGGAAGGGCGCGTGCATTTCAAAACCAGCCACCTGGAACGCATTTCTGGAAAAAAAAAAACGTTGCACTTGATCCAATGACTCACCTGAAGCGTATTCAGGTATGCTTACCCTTTAGGTTGCAAAAGAGGAAGAAGGCAAGCTGGCTAGCAGCAAGCACTCTGCTGGGCCTGCCTGCTTCTTGGCAGTGGTGACGGTAAGGTAGTGGCACAGTGGGCTGAGAAGTTATTGAAAAGCTCCTGCATCGTGTAAGTCTGGGCTGGTTTGAGATTCCAAGTCAGCTGCTTCTGACTCAGTAGAGATTGTGGAGGGAAGAAGGTTATGTAAAGGATAAGTCCCTAACATCTAGCAAGCTGAGGGTCTTTAGCTGATGTGACAGTTTCATGTAGCTCAAGAATAAGGGCTTACAAACCAATAAAATAACAGTTTAAAATAATTTTGATGATAGTAAGGTAAAGTTTATAATAATTTTTAAAAAATCAGAATCACAGCCTTAAGAATGTTCAAAACGAGTTGTATAGACCAGTCACACAAATATTTGTCTGATTAAACTTCGGTCATTTTAATTTCTGGGTTTTTTTCCCTATACTTATCCTATTTAATATGTATTATTGCCTGGGAAATGTTTTCCTTAAAAAAAGGAAAAAAGATTAGAAGTAAATGAACCAAGAGATTAATATTAACTGAGTTACGGGATCATGGTATGTTTTGCTTCTTAATTTTACTTTTTGAAGGTGCTACACAAATACATATTGCTTTTTTAATTAAAAAACTTTTTTCTTTTAAACGCGGGAAGCAGCGCAAGAGCGAGGATGGCAGAGCCTGAGCTTCCCAGGGGCTCCCCAGCGAGTGCCAGCCTGGGGGGGGGGCAGCGAAAGAAGCGGGCAGTTCACTAAAGAGCGGCTGCTGGGCCTGGAGGGGTCCTTGCAGATTAATCCCTATCTGACCCACAAGCATCGCCAGGTCCTGGCCAAGGAACTCGGCCTGCAGGGGGACGAAGTGATGGTATGGTTTAAGAACCGCAGGACCAAATTCTCGAGGCTGCAGAGAGACTCCCACAGCCTGGGAGCCTGGGCCCGTCCAGTCAACGCAAGCAGGTGGGCCGGTTTCCTGCAGGCCCCGAGTTCCCGCCTCTGCCTCTGCTCCGGAGTTTGCAGAGGACTCACATTTTACAGCCCAACCCAGCGACTCCAGCCAGGGCCTAGCTGGGAGGGGCCCTGCCCCGGTGCCCGGGGTGGGCAGCCCGGCTGCTCCAGCTGCAGCTCCAGCCCGCCCTCTGACTCCTGGTGCTGAGAGCATCTCACCAGAGACTGTGCTCATCCAGAGTTTCACGGCTGTCCTGTCATCCCAAGGCACCTTCACGGGACCGCCTCCTTCCTCCTCCTCCTCCTCTTCATCTGAGTGCCAAAAGGGAGAAGATTCTGTGGATAAGAATGACTCGGATTCCAAGTCACTGGAAGTATAAGACTGTCCCTGCAAAGTCGTGCAGATCCGCACTGGGCCAGAGGGACCTGTGGGGTCTTTCACGCAGGTGCAGGAGGTGGTGGCCTGCGGGTCTGGCAGCTGGTTATTTCCTAAGATGTGAACATACTTCCATTCATCCAACCTGTGCAGGTGGCATTTTGGAGCGTTCACTTTGCCCATCACACGTCACTGCGTTGTCCCCAGGTTTGTAGGGCACACACGAGCATTTTTGGTGGTTCCTATGTGTAGGGGTGTATGTTTGGCTTTTGTGGATGCAGCCCAATAACTTTCTAACTGGCTTTAGCCTATCTTGTTGGGATTTTAATTGAAATGGCATTAAATTAATAAGTTTTGAGGGTTGACGTCTTTACAACACTTAGTCTAAGTCTATTATTTACTTGTACATTAGATGGTTTACAAAGACTCCTGTAAAGTGTTGTTAGCTATAGATATGTACATTTGGGTAGGTCTATTTCTAATACTTCTTTTTTATTATTGCCTAACATTTTAGATGGTATTTCTAATTTTAAAAAATCTACCTTGTATATAGGATTTACTTGATATATTTACTTAGTATATGGGCACCTGACTCAGTTCTTTTTTTAACTAGAGTAATTAATCTGGACATCGTTTTGGATTTTATAAAATCCAAATTAATTTGAAAATTAATAAAGTTCAAGGTCATTTCATTTAAAAAAAGTGAGTTTTTTTAAGGGATGTAATAGCAGTAGACTATAAGAGAAAGCCCATGGCTACCCAGTTCCAAACCTCAGAATGATCTGATTTCTTTCTTTTATTACCTCCTAAACCTAATTTAGCCTCAAGCTATGTTGACTGTCTTCAAAATGTATTCAGAATCTCACTGTTTCTTTCCTTCTACCTCTCCTTGATTCAAGCATGTCACTTGAGTTATGTGTATCACAATCTTCTTGATTTCTCTGACTTCATTCTCTATCTTATATAATTTCTTCCCCACATTATAGCCAACGAGAACTTTTGACCCACAAATAGATCATGCCTCCTAAACCTAGGACCTTCAATGGCTAACCAATTGGCCTTACAATAAAATCCAGACTTTTTACCCCTGTAGGAGTCCATCTTTCCAACTTCCTCTCCTCCACCTATTCCCCCTGCTCACTTCACTGCAGCCACAGTATCCCTTCTGTGTCTCAGCTTAGGGAGAGCCGGCGTTTCCTTTAGAATGTTCCTCTCCCAGATCTTCAAATTCTGCTTCCTTCTTCAGAGAGGCTTTTGCTGACCATCATGGCCAGTCCTCTCTACCTCATCATTCTGATTTTGATTTCATTATTTATGACCCTTAATATTCTGTCATTTAGATGCACACCCTTGTCCTCCTTACTCAGCCTGTGTTCTCAAGAGCCTAGAACAGGGCCCAGCAAATAGGAGGTACATAATATTTCAGAATAAATTAGAGGTTAGGGGGAGGATGACTAATGGAGGATGATCAAGTCTAGTCTCACTGAAACAAGAGAAAACAAAATCCTTTCCTCTGGCCAAATCTGAGAGAATCATGGGAAAGGTGGGTGGGCAATTCTGGGAGGTTCACAATTCCCACAAATTGACACTAACCTATCTTTTTCATTATCTTCCAGATAATCTCTTAGCAACCTTTCCTTCCTTAGTACCCTTGCTCATTCTTTTTTCTTATCTCTAAATTCCTGCATTCCCCTGTCTTCAAGTCTTTAATCACTTGCTCTCTAAACCATTTTATATATACATATGTGTGTGTATGTATATATATATATATATGATTCAATAACGTATGTACCTATGCCAATATCTCTTGGATTATCCCCTAGGTCCCTTCTGGTATAACCTCTTTTACCACTTAAATAGGTGATTAGATAATATATGGATTTTAGTCATAGTTACAGTTAAGAATCTTCGGAATTGTGATATTTTCTCCAGTCTTTTCCACATTGCCAAGTATCACAAAAATACACTATAGTTAACATAGCAAAATCAGAAGACTACTGATTTTTAATTCAAATTCGAATCAGGCAAATTGCCTGATTCTTTGATGCCCTGGGTGGGTCTCTATTGTCTGCCACTGTTGGGCCGATTTCCACACAAACTAGAAAACCTGGAATCCAGGAAAGGCTTTGCACCTAGGCAGGTAATATCCCTGTGGTGATTGCAGAGATTAGAAAGATTCTCTGTCCCCCTAATACTGCCCACACGGTGATTGTGCACACAGCTCCCTTCACTCTAAGGCAGCATGGTGTGACAAGGGTCATAAAAAGAACATGTGGTAAACAGGCCTGGATTCAAAGCCCATGTTGGCTCCTTGTAAATTGTGTGATATAGGATATGCTGTTTAATTTCTCGGAGGCTCTCTGACCTCTAGTGTAATATCAGAACATCTCCCAGATTGGATGCCATATTGTTGTGAGGATGAAATGTGATTGATTTGTGCAAAGGACTTTTACCCAATAGGCAACCTCTGGCTTATTAATGGCTTAGGATCCATTTAAAATTCAGATCATCTCCTCCAAGAGTATCCTATGCGGTTCCTTCTCTCTGACTCTATATAGCATTATCTTCCATTGGTCTCCAAGGATGAGACTTCCTGTCTGGAGCAGGCCCTCTGCTAATGATTACGGTCACATCCCATGTCCCGTCTCTGCCAGGACCTGCTTTCATCGTTAACTTTTTCTCTCCTACATCATGAGTCTTTCTCATCCACTGGTTCTTTACTCTTAGGTTTACTTGAGCTTTCCATGCGAAAAACGAAAGTTCCATCAGTCACTCTTGTGTCCTCTACTACTTCTTACTCTTTCTCCTTCTCTTCTTTTTTTAAAAAAAGTATAATTGACATACAGCATTATTTCAGTCTCAGGTATATAATATAATGATTTGACCTTTGTATGCATTGCAAAATGACCATCATAGTAATTCTATTTACCATGCTTTCTTAGCAACTTTCAAATTTGCGTTATAATATTATTAATTACTACTCACCCTATAAATTACATCTCCTTGATTTACTTATTTTGTAATTGGAAATTTGTACCTCCTGATCTCATTCACCCATTTCATCTACCCCTTAACCCTCCACCCATTTGGTAACCACCAATCTGTTTTTTGATCTCTATAATTTTAGTTTAATTTAGGTGTGTTTTTTTGTTTTGTAAGTGAAATCAAACAATCTTTCTCTCTCTTTCTCTCAGCATACTGCTCTCAAGTTCCATGCATATTGTTACAAACGCTAAGGTTTTCTTATTTTTTGTGGCTGCATAATATGCCATTTTTTAATATATATATATATACATATATATCAACTTGTCATGTCTTATTTATGCATTCATCCACTGATGGTGACTTAGATTATTTCTATATCTTTGTGACTGTAAATAATACTGCAATGGACATAGGGGTGCTATGTCTTTTCAAATTAGTGTTTTCATTTTCTTTGGATAAATACCCAGAAATGGAATTGCGGGATCATATGGTAGTTTTATTTTTAATTTTTTGAGGAATCTCCATACTGATTTCCACAGTAGCTGCACCAATTCACACTCCCATCAATAGTACCTGAGGTTTCCTTTTCCCCACATCCTCGCCGAAATGGTTGTTTCTTGTCTCTTTGGAAATAGCCTTTCTCACTGGTGTGAAATGATAGTGCATTGCAGTTTTGATTTGCATTTCCTGATGATTAGTGACGTTGAGCACCATTTCTGTTCTCCATTTCTAATAAACTCTCTGAAAGAGCTCACTTGACTAGTGGAGAACTCAGAGATCTTCATGTCTAGCGTTGAGTCCTCTCTGAGCACACAGATGCCTCATGTAATTGAATACTGAATATCTGCACTTGAAAATCCCAGATACGTCAAAATCAACATTTTCAAACTAACCTCATTATTTTCACTACCTTAATCCCCGATCCTCTAGATTTTATGAAATAAGCCCTGGGCTGCTCCACACTCTATTTTACACATATGAGTTCATGGTGCTGACATCTAGATGGACAACCAAACCAGAACCTGGATGTCCTCTTAGATGTCTGTCTCATTTATCCTTCTTTAATGTGTCCAAATACTAAATACTCCTGGTGTTTGCTTGCTAAATATTTCTTATACACTCTAATAGTTCACAACCATCTTTCTTCAGGACTCTAACTCCCTGTCTCTGAGCTCGCTCTTCTTAAGATCCCACTCCACTCTAGAGGCAGAATGATCAAATATAAATTTGCCCTGTCATTCTCTTACTTTAAAAATTCAGATGGCTCCTTGTTACCCAGGAGACTCAAGATCTCCCTCACTTGACCCCTATCAATTTCTCCAGTCACCCCTGCCTCCCCAAATTACAGTTGTTATTGCTATAACACATGCTAATTATCTTCTGTGTGCCCTGTGTTTCGGAATGCCCTGCCCAACTCTCTTTACCCACAAATTCTTATACAGCCTTTAAAATATTACTCAGATGTGACTATCTTCAAGAGGCCTCCTCTGAATCCCCAGTGTGGCTATTGCCCTTTGTCATATACCCTGGAACATGTGTCCTGGAGAATAATCAGGAAGACTAGCAGTCAGCCTTCTAAGATACTCCTTTGGTAAATTTAACAGTCCGGGGTCTGGTACTCAATTTGATAGGCTTAGAAACCCGATTTTATCATCAGTATGTTGAGAACAGTTCTATCTCCTAGTAGCAGATTTAGATAAACTTCTTGAAAATTGTATTGTCTAAATGTCAACAGATTCATTATAACTTGAGCTATAACTTTCCTAAGGCCTGTAATACTGAAATATGAGAGACCTACTCATAGAGGTGATTGAGAATCAGAACCATAGAAGCTGAATCCAACAAGTCATGGAGTCAGGATTAAAAAGTTGATACTTCCAGACCAGTAGGCTAGAACTGAATCACCAGAAACTGACTCACTCACATACAGTCAAATAATCTATGACAAGGTAGCCAAAAGCATATGATGGAGAAAGGAAAGTCTCTTCAATAAATGGTGTTGGGATAACTGGACAGCCACATGCAAAAAAAAAAAAAAAATCAAACTAGAACTCTAACACCGTTCATAAAAATTAACTCAAAATGACCTAGAGACTTGGACATAAGACCAGAAACCGTAAAATTCTTGGAAGACAACATAGGAAAAACAAACCCTGATATCAGTCTTAGAGAGGTCTTTAGGGACTCACCTCCACCATAAAGGGAAACATAAACAAAAATAAACAATTGGGTCTACATCAAAATAAAAAACTTCTTCACAGCAAAAGAAAACATCATCAAAACAAAAAGACAACCTATCAACTGGAAGAAGATATTTGCATCCATATTTCTGACAAAGGTTTAATATTCAAAATATACAAAGAACTCATAAAACTCGATAAAAGAGAAACAGGCACTCCAATAAAAAATGGGAAGAGGAATTGGAGACACATTTTTCTGAAGAGGATATACAGATGGCCAACAAGCACATGAAGAGATGTTCCTACTCACTGGCTATGAGGGAAATGAAAATCAAAACAACAATGAGGTATCACTTTACACCTGAAAAACTGGCTATTATACAAAAGTCTGGAAGCAACAAATGTTTGTGAGGATGTGGCGAAAAGGGATCACTTTTACACGGTTGGTAGGAGTGCAAATTGGTGCAACCCCTCTGGAAAACAGTATGGAGATTCCTCAAAAAGTTGAAGATGGAAATCCCATATGATCCTGCCAGCCCACGTCTGGGTATTTACCCCAAAGATACAAAAACACTCATTCACGGAGATGTATGTACCCCCATGTTTACTGCAGTCCTGTTCACAATAGCTAAGAACTGGAAACTACTTAAGTGACCAACGTCAGATGAATGGACACAGAAGATGTAGCATATATATTATTAATATATATTACATATATATAATATATATATACAATGGAATACTACAGAGTCCTTAGAAGAGATGAAATCCTGTCATTTGAATCAACATGGATGGATATAGAGGGGGTTATGCTAAGTGAAATAAGACAGAAGAAGCAAGAGAGATACCAGATGACCTCACTCATAGGTGGAATAGACAAAACAAAAGAACAGAAGAAACAAAAGCAACCCTTGGACACTTGCAATAGAACTGAGGTTACCAATAGGGAATGAGATAGGGGATGAAGGGGTAAGTGGTGGCAGAGCTCACTGAACAATGGTGAAGAATATTTGGGGATTTGGTGGAGGGCAGAGTGTGTTGATACATATCCAGGAATGGGGAAAGTGCACATATGGGGAACCTACACATACAAGTTTATTTTAATTTGTAAAACAAAGTTACTGCAATAAAATACTAAAAAAGTAAAAATAAATAAATAAATAAATCATCAAGCAGAAAAATTGTGATTTTAATCAATGACTCTAAAATTATGTACAGAAAGGATCCGCAGAAATCTATTGTTTTGACCAATTGAAGTAGGAGGAGGAGGAGTAAAGGGATTTGAACATTTACTGTTAAAAAAAAAAAGTTCAATGTCTCTATTGCTACATCAGGAATGCGCTTGTCAGAGGGAATGTAATATTAGAAGTCTGTTAACTAATAATATTCCGTCTTGCATAGCCAAAGCCTGGGCAGTAGCTGCCCCTGCTAGCCTCTGTAATTCCCTTTTTTACTTACCTGGCTGACCAAATTCTCTGCCTCCTGGTCACAAGCTTCTCTCTCATTACACTTTAATAAACTTACTACAGAGGTCTGTTAGCAAAGGCCATCCTTTTGGTTCATGCTTTGATCTTTTAAATGTGGATTTCATAGTTCAAGAACTTGACTGTTTTTCAGGTTCCTGATGAAGGCTTCTCTGTAGCTGCCAGAGAGAAACTAGATTTTAGCAATTATATGACATTATCAGAAGCAGGGGATCTGGGCCTTGTAGGGGAGGGAGGTAGGAGATTGGGGAGAAGTTTAAGAAGTGAGTCCCCTCTACCACCTTCACTCCAGCACAGATTTCAAAAGCAGCAGCCTTTTAAACAATAGAGTCTGAAGCTGCCATTGCACGTGCTACGATCGTGGCAAAAGACTATATTGAGGCAGAGAAACTCCATGGTCAGACCATGCAAACTACAGAGAAGGAAGATGAAGGAGAGTTCTGTGCTTTCTGTACTTTCATACCTCCAACCCCTGTCCCAACCCTTGGACAGGGGTTCTCAAGTGCAGTTCCCAAACCAGCAGTATCAGCAACTCCTGAGAACTTGTTAGAAATGCAGATTCTCAGGCCCCCTGACCTGCTGAATTGGATACTCTAGGAGTGTTTGAAGAGACCCCAGGGTGAGTGTGATGTGCAGTCAGACTAAGAACTACTGACCCGTGTTCCCCCCACAACAAATGTTCTCATGCACCCACACCCAGATCAGCCTACTACCGAGATGGATCTCCCCAACCCCACGTGATGTTAGAAAATGCCTGTACTGGGTCCGGCCTCAGGGATCTTGTTTCATTTACATCTGTGTTCTCAGGGTCTGGCACAAAGATGGTGTTTAATATGTGACTAATGGATCAAACCAAATTTCATATTTTATAGACGTTGGGATGAGTGATATGTGTTCCTTAAGTTTCTGATCTGGCAGTACAGGAGCCCTCTCTGTCACACCATTTCTTTTCATGTCCTCAGGGATTCCTTTCCTCTTCCCCATAACCCTAATTCTAGTGGACAGAGCTCTCAAATGTCGTGTGGTACACTTTCTTCTGCAAATTCAGTCCCTCAGAAGCATATGTCTACATGTCTACTGTTTCAAATGTCACCGTTGTGGGATAACTGCCAGCCATAGAATTCCACCTGAAGGTCCCAGCATATCCAGTTCCACACGGGCACCCCATGCTCTCTCTCTTCTTCATTCCTTCCTTTACCCCAAATTGCCTGGTCTCTTTTCTTCTGTGAGTGGTCTTGCCATTCTCTCTTTCTTTGGCTGCAACTCCTACCCCTGCTGATGTCACTAAGTCGGTCCTGCATCTGTCACTTCCATTCCATTCCAGTCAACATCACAGTAGCTAACGTCTTCACTCCTGGAGAATTGCAGCTGTCTCCCAACTATTTTCTACTTCAAGTCTCTCCTGGGTCCTATCCATCCACAGCTCCTCAATATCAAATGAATTTCCTAAGTCACACTACAGTCCTCACAGAGAGGGAAGCAACTCAGAACAAATTATCATGAACTTTACATTTGCTCTTGCTATAGGCACCATTCCTGTCACCAGGGGATGTCCATTGGTCCCAGTCCCCAGAACTTGGCTCCCGTCTCTCCATTTACTCTACTTTTTCCTCCCCTTCTCCCTCAGACCACTCAAAATCCAAATTTATTCTTCATGATGTCAAGCCATTCAACTACTAATGTATTCCTGCTCTCTCCTCAGGACTACCTTTTGACCATCAAAATGGTCACAGAAAGCACTTTCCAGTTCTTTAGTAAAGACAGTTGTTGGTCCTAAGAGAAATTCTGTTACTGCTTTTAATCATAACGTATTTTCCTGCCTCTACAGGCTAAAGACTGGAAGAGAGTCATACTACAATGAATTATCAAGGAGACCTGGCTTAGTTCAGGCTCATATGCAGAGCCTCTGGGCTTCAGAGGCTGTCAGAAGGCAGGCTTTAAGGATATGGGGGAAGAAAGTGCAGAACTGGAGTCTGGCCAATTCCACTTCCATGAAGAAAGATGAGCCCCTTCCTTAGTGATCCCACCAGAGAGATGCAAGAATTGAAGACCCGGAGTCCAAGAGACACTCTAGCTAAAGATAAACGTCCTAGGCAAAAAGATAAACCTATGCATTTCTTGGGAAGGTGCTCTAGCTTTGCTGGGATGGCATAATTGTTTTCTTAGTGAGTATACATCTCTTAATTCTGGGAAGATTTAAAATTGAATAGAGCTATAATGTAGGAATTTTAACTTTATAATGATTTATTTTTATATGAAGGGACCTATATAATTGATATTTTAAATGCTTTCTAATGTTTCATAGTATTTAATAGAAATACATGTACTGTTTAATAATGTTTCTATGGCTCAGGTGGCCTAAGGTGTAGCTATGAAGGCTGTGGACCTGGGTTTGAGACCAGGGGTCTGGAGTGGCAAAAAACAAGCAAAGTAAGAAATATATAACTATCTGAAGATGAATCTTGCAAGTGATTTAAAGTACACAACTGCCTCATTGATTTTAAGTTCAAAATCTTTTAGAAGTTTATATGCTGTATCGGAAGCTTTAAGTCAACTAGGACACTTACTATATCGATTAGTTTTATGAGAACCACTCACAAATTCAGAGGGTTTCTGTCAGAAATTTGATGTGTTTTATCAAATCAAATTATTAATAAATGCAGTGTAAAATGTTTAAAACAATTAACCAAGGGGATCAGACATCAATTTGCTGGATTTTTTAATAGAACCATAAAATGGATATATTCAATATAAAACTTAGGCCAAAGATTTTGAATTGAAAAGTAATGAATGTTAATTTTTGAGAACCAAAGTAAATTCTAATTTTTTTTCAGGGTGAAAAATCCGAATGCATTTTTAAAATCCTCTCCTTTTCTTTTTTATACTACCATTAAGAAAATTCATAAGGAAATAGTTACGTCAATAAATGTGAGTTCTCGCTGGTGAATTGTCAAGAAAGGAGGCTGTGTGCACTTTGGGAAAGAGAGTCAGAGGTTAATAAGAAAGTCTGACTTAATGTTCTCTCGGGACATGTTTCTCTGGTTGCCTTAGGCCTTCAACCTAACAGGCTTGCACCACCTTTCGCTTTGCATTTCAGAAACTTACCTCATAGCTTGTTTATCCCACGTTTCTTCTTGACCTCAACCAAAAGGCTTCCCTTCAAAGTAATGCCTTTATTGCACCACAATCAGCCCAACTCAACAGGCTGGAAACCTTAGAGTTGTTTTTTACATTGGTTCCTCTCCTTCTCCCTTTAAATTCATCATCCAATCCTGATGAAGCTTTCTCTGCAAGGTCATCTTCCTTCCCATTTCCTCAGTCACCACGGCATGTGACTGACCCATGTCACTTTACCCCAGGATTACGGCAATAACTTTTGGTTAGTTTCTCCTGCTGCATTGTATTCTATACTTGGCTGCCAGAGGACTCATCAAAATTTGTTTCCACCCCTCAATTTCATTCGCATGAACTTTTACCAACTTTCCAACATCTGTCAAATAAAACCCAAGCTCCCCGTGACATGCAGATTCTATCAACTAGGACTACTCCTCATCTTAGCATCTTCTGCTTTTGTTATTCTTGAGGGTGCCTCTCTATTTTGTCCAGCTGTTTTGCTGGCCATGTTCTCCACATGACACTGTGCCTGCAGGCACATCTTTGTGTACTTCATTGCCTGTCTGAAAGGCTTGAATCCCTCTTGGTTTCCACCTCTTGAATCTGGTTCCTTCATCTCCTGCTAAATATTGTTAGCACTTACTTTTTCCTAAGTTTCAAAATAGATCTTTTTTGACTGTAGACAGTTCCCAATCTCCTAGGTATTTATATACATTTCCATAATCAATGTCCATGTGTTTGTATTACTCTGTAAGACTGTCTTCAGTTTTGTATGTGTATTGTTTCCCTTAAAGAGATTATGTAAATTCTTCAGGAAAAGAATTTTACCAGCCTTGGCCACAAGACTTGTAAAGAGGGTCAAATGAGATAGTTTATGGGGAAGTACATTGTAAACTACCAAGTTTTATTCAAGTATCATGTTGGAATAGCTGTGGGATGCCTGGAAAAGACTTAGAAGTTGAGATTGGAAGAGCTGAGTTCACTTACTAGCTCTATCTCTTACCAGTTATGTTGTTTTAAGTAAAATTTAATCTTTACTGAGTCCAGTAGCCTCACTAGTAAAATAACCATAAGATGCCTTATAGGATAGAGGGGTTGGGAAGATCAGATAAATTGACATCAATAAAAAAGCTTTTACAATCTTTAAAGCACCACACAAATGTATACTTCTTAACAATGACAAGGTAGTCTCTTGACTAATAAATGTTGACAAAATGATCAATACATGTTGATTTAGTGACTCAGAAGGACTGCAGCATGAAGAACACATGCCACTATGGCATAAGCAGCATCTTTTCATAGATGGCACATCATAGCAGAACTAATAGCATTGATAATTCAAACATACTGACTTACAAAAGAAGTAGAACTTCAGGTAAAAGCTAATGGAATCAAAAACTTCATACAAAAGTAGTATTTCTTTTAGAGTAATTCACTCTTTTGATCAATTAGGAAAATTACTTGAGAGGTATGGCATCTGTCCAAATTATCCTAAATACTCGTTGTTTTACTGGAAATGCACTTAATATTTGCTCATTGAAAAATTTTGTATGCAAACCCTCTTCTAGGTCCTGGAGATATATTGATGAAGATATTTTAAGTTCCTGTTCTTGGGGATCTTATATTCCCATGGGAGAGAGGTAAATTATAAATAAACACAATAAATACAGATTATAATAAGTACTACAGACAAAGTAGTAGTTTGGGGGCAGGGTGAAGGAGCACTATAGATGGCATATTCAGGAAAGATATCAGTGAGGAAGTGACATTTAAGCTGAGTTGGAAGATGAAGTAGAGAGTTTCAGACAAAGTCCAGGAAAATGTATGCAAGACTACGAGAAGAGTAAGTGCAAAGTCCCTGTGGTAGAAAAGAGCTGGATGGGTTACGAGGTTTATGTGATTGCAGTCTAGTGATTAAGGAGCAGTCTAGAATCAGATCACACAAAGCCTGGCAGGTGTTGATGAGGAGTATGGATTTAGTTATGTGTAATGGAAAGCCCCTAAGCTTATGTTATTGAAGTTCAAGTTGGACTTTAAAAAAATCATAGTGTTGTCATATAGTATCTTGGGTCACTTCACAAAGTTTATCATGATTTGGTTCAACATTTAAATTAAAAGAAAAAGGACTAGGCATTTTGAAATGCAGGCCCTCTGCATATGGGCAGGGTACACTTAGCAGGAACTGCCATATAGTCTACCTGATGGTATCCTTACCTGTGTTGTGAAATTAGGATTCTTCACATTCCAAATGCAAGCTAGCACATCGGTTATCAAGACAGCAGAAGGCCACCTTCTGGTATCCTGAAAAGAGGTTCCTAAGACTATGACTATAAGAAAGGAGGCTCTTGATGTATATATAATATGGTTTAGTCCTTTAACCCGCTTGTATGGAAAAGTCCTGTGCACAACAATCTGTGCGATCATTACTTGTATATGCATAAAGTCTCTCTAGGATGCATATGCGAAACTGGCATTACCATGATGTATACCTCAAATCTATATAATGTTATAGCATAATGTTCCTTCAATAAAATTAATTAAAAACAAAAACAACAACAAAAAAGAAACGGACAACATTGGTCAGAACTGTGGTGAAGAGATCTGGGTACGAATGGGGTAGAAGATAATTCTTGCTGCCTCTTTTAAATGTTTTAAACAAAAATGAGCATTTTAAATGAAAAGCGAGTGTTTTAAACAAAAAAAATAAAATTCGAATTTTTTTCAACATATTGTGTGAACTTACAGTTATTCCATATAATTAAAAGGAAGTTGAAAATCTAGATCTATGCTATCCAACACAATAGTCAGAAACCATGTGTTTAACTTTAATTTAAAATAGTGTAAATTAAAATGCAGTACCTTGATCACACTAACCACATTTCAGTGCTCAATAGCCATTAGCTGTAAGCTAACAGCTACCATATTGGACAGCACAGACAACTAGAACATTTCCACATCATGAGAAGTTCTACTAGACAGACTGCTGTAGGCTTACCTTGGCAAGATACCACTTTGGCTATGAATTAGCTCTTAAAACTTAGCTGATGAATACATACAGACTCAGGGGTACAAATATATTTGAATGCTAATTTTCACAGAATGACTCACTCAAACGGTGTTTTGAAGTACAATTAAAAACTCCCAGCATTAGATTTGTAAGGTTGGCAGCAGGAATATAATTTTGTCAAAAAAAAAAAAAGAAAATCAGTTTACACTAGTACAGACACTGGCAGTTAGGACTTAAGAGTTAAGAATTATTATTTTTTAATGTAAACTTAAGTTCCTTGAAAAAACATACTTGTATTTGCTGAATTTGATATTCTGAACTGGTTCAATAAATTAGTCAATAATACTAATATAATAAAGGGTGAGTAAAGAGATTCAATTATATTCAACTTCTTTAGTACAATTCATCAACTCTTCTCATTGTTATTATTATGAACTTGGCTTTTCACAAATTAACACATTTTAATTAAACATAGTTATCATTTTTCTCTTGATATTCAAATTGATGGAATTCAGCCAACAGGTGTCCCTTTAAATGGGTTTCTGTGTTCTATTCAACACCATTATTTTTAAAAGTATCTTTTTTGACTTTTTGGCCCAATAAAGTGTTCCAAGACTCACTTGCACCTTCCCAGACATGAATCATTTTTCTAAAATAGACTGGTTCCTTTAAGTGAAAAGTGGTTTTTAGAATCTCCAGATTTAGGCACTAGTGGACATAGCATCAGGCTCATGATGATGGAGTAATACCATTCCTTGGCCATTTAATTGAAGAGAGATAGACATATTTTATTAAATATTATAAGTTTATATTAATATTTCCAACTAATTCTCATGTTATAGCATGTTTTTTCATTCTTCATCCAAATTACACTTATCTTTTTAAAAATAATTCAGTGAAACATTCCATTATCTCTAAATAAAAATGCTGGACTCTTAGCAGAGTTAGCATAATCACTCCTTTCTTTTATGTGATAATAAAAGCATAAAATAGTACTATAAGTATTAAGCTAAACAGCAAAACTACTACATAATATTCAAATTTTTATTTGCTTTTCTCTTAGAATACACATCACTAAGCATAGCCAGACCAATTATTTTGCTGCTCACAATAAATCTTCATTGTATCTGCTTATATAAAACAATATTTATAGGCATAGGGCTTGTTTCTCGTCTTCTTTCATGTGAGGGCATCTGCAGGCAGTCAGTTGACACTGAGTTCTTGCAGTGGCCTTCAGCTTCTCATTTTTCCTCCTGAAAAACAATTTTATTTTTCAAATGCAAATTAGCTCATCAGCAGATAATTAACAGAGACTATCTTCACATTGTCTTTTAAGAACAGATTTTTATATGGAAAGAAACGGGCCATGTTCCAAAAGTATTAGTAAAAAGCAGATGGTATCACTAGGTAAAGCTGAAGTAATTCTAACCAATTAAAAGTGGGCTTAAAATTCATAACATACAGCTGTAGGTCCTCAAGTTTGAGAGGCGCTTAGGGGTACCTACACACATAATTATGTCACTATAGTCACTCAAGGTGCGCGTGTGAAGACACAAGCATTTGTTTACCATCTAGCATAAATATATTTTTGATCAACCTATGCATGAGCCAAAAGAAATATTTCTAGAAAGAAATTGTTTATTCCTGGTTGGTTTCCTAGATGAAAAAAACCCAAAATAAACCAATGAGCCATGGTTACAGGAGCAGCCTAATAATGAAGAACTGGAACTGATTACCTTCATCTACTATGGCAGCTAGGCTACTCCTGACTTGCCAGGGCTCCTGTGGTGCTCTATCAGGGCCTAACCCAGAGGAGGTGGCATCATCACTGAGAGCGTTGCTAACAGGCCTAGACTTGCAGTTCACCTGGTAGTGACCTCTGAGCTCTGTGTTGAGTAAAGAGGCTCACTAAATGGTGGCTACAATTAAATGAAGAGAACTCAGCCAGTTACTGCTTTCACATTCCAAGCCCTAGACACCCAAAGCTGAGTTCAATGTGCACAACGCTTTGTATACTGAGAATACCTGGGTTCTCTCCCCTCCTAAACTACTAATTGGGTTGCACTGTGATGACAGGTAATCATGTCTGTCAGCCCATTAAGCTATACTTCCTTCATGGAATGTTTTACCAGTGTAGGATTCTCCACAGGTATATATCCTTGGTAAGGAGTTACAAAGTTCCTTACTACTTATGTCAAATAGGCCTCTTGATGTTAGATTTAAATACCTCATAAAACCAGTCAATTCTGATTTTCTTACATAACGAGGTATATTATAAGTTATTCTAGGTCTAGCCTAGCAAGTAGTAGCTTGAAAATTATTTATGAGTCTCTAAGGAAATTCAAACAGTTGATTTTTCTAAAGAACATTGTCCATTCACTAAGATTTAAAACAAAAATCACACACGGAGGTGAATTCAATGGTGTTATTATACATGTCTCAAAGCAGAGGTTCTTCATACATAATCTATATCACATTGTTTGAAGGTTCTTAACATTATCAATAAGTACATATTGAATGAGTATGTATATGCAAATCAACAACACAGAAAAGTCCTCTAGTCATGTACCACAGATCTCACTTTGAAAGATTCAGTATACATTTTTTTAAAAGTCCACTGATTTTTGAGATATGTTGTTTAAAGTTATTCCATCAATATCTGTAGATTGGTAAGTTTTATGTCAAACTCAGCTCTCCACAGAAATGCCTTTGCTACATTATAATAAGCCATTACTAAGAGTTGACAAAGAAAAAAATTCCATAAGAAAATTGTTCCTGCATTTTTGTTAAATTCACTTCTGTCCAATTTTCTGTAAAGTAAACTGCAGGAGAGCAGAGATTTACTGGTTTTAATATTTTATATGCAGTGCCTTAAGCAACACACTTTGTAGGCCAGAGAGAATAGTTAATTTGCAGTGAATAAAATCAATGAATTCAAGAATTCAGTGCCCTGTATATAAAGAGTCACGCAACAAATTCTTTTAAAGATTTACTACAGGGAAAAAAAAGTTTGTTTTCCTGAAAAAGCTGGTGTGTGTTCTTCTTTTCATTAGACAGTAAGAACCTGTTTTCTTTGACCCTACTCCCAGGAAGATCAAAGTGAGACCATTCCAATAATATCTTAATTGGTCTCCCTTTGTTTCTCCTCTTTCAAATCCAATATCTTACACGGCTACCAGAATTGACTTCTGATAAACTACAAGGCCACAAGATTAGACTCCTTGCTCCCTTTTCATTCAAATCCCAATCTTTCTCCCTTATTTTCATCCCTCTCACCAGCCGTTAACCCTCTACTCTCTGCCATGTTTCGGTTATAGAATTTTGTAGTATCTGCAACATGTATTGTTTATTCTCACCTCCATGACATTCCTGATGTAATTTCTTCCACTTCACAATATACTTTCTTCTCATTATTTCAAGTACTGGCTCCCCTTTAAGTCCCACATCAAAGACCTCATCCTTTGAATTTATACTACCTGTGTTTGAATCAGTCATTCTACCTCTTTAAGCTTTAGTTTCTTCATTAACAATAATGTAATTTGATGCCTAATTTAGGGTTGTAAGGAAACTTGTAAATGCTCAATAAATTTTAGCTCTTAATATTATTGTTTTCTTTATGTACTTTGTCATTCTTTATACCATAACAAAATTAGGTTATTTGTGCCTTAGGAACTCTGGTCCTAGAGTATATTCATTTCAGAGTTCTCACATTGACTCCTCTCTACATAATCCTTAAACTAAATGAATAACCAAAAGTTGTTATTCATCTAATATTTAACATTGCCTCAATGTAGCCATTGGATTTTTCTGTGTTATATTTGTGTGTGTGTATGTGTCTGAATGTGTATATCTCTATGTAATACTCCTGCCATGAATCTGAATTTAGTATCTAACAAACTGATGTGTGGTTGTACTTACAGAAATAGGAGTTACTCAATACATGGTAACACTGAACATTATGTAATTTGTTTGTATATTGCATCTTGTTTAAGTCTCATAATAACCTTGTTAGGCAGTGATATAGTTCTAGCAGTATCCCTATTTAAAAATTGTTATAATAAACACACCAATTTAACATAGGTTATCATGTCATTAGACAAGAACTTTGTAAGAAACCTAAGTATTCGGAGATTTCTGTGAGTTTCTTCTCTTCTAAGATACAGCCATTCATTTCACTTTTCTCCCAACATTGTTTGCCTTTATGAGTCTATATTATGACCCTAAGTTAGTTTCTGTTTCACGATCTATGCTTCTTGGCAGCCATGGTCTCAGAACTAATAATGCCATGTTACATTGTTTAATATACAATGTCAGAACCAATTTAAAACTCTTATTTTTGTTGTTGTCATTCTTGGTTGGTATGAGGGAAATATATAATGCTTATGGAAAAAAACTCTGAATAAAACTCTTATTATAGGAAACCCTTCTGCTTTGGGGCATGCCAGTTTACAAATTTGACTAGGTATGTGCCTCACTAATCCAACAAACCAATGAAGCACACAGCTAATCTTCTTAAGCACTGTACAGTTTGGGTCTAGGTTTAATAGTTTTCTATTTCAAGGCTCTACAGAAAGTAAATACCATATACATATATATACACATTCAGTTTTCCCCCTTATTATTCATCTCAAAGATCTTACAAAACCAACTTTAATTTGTCATACATTATGTGAGGTACTATAAAATATCCTGAATATATTCTGGATATAACCTCAAAATTATTTATAAATCTGTAATGAAGCTCAAGTAAACAAGTTCTCTAGACAACTTTACATTTTATTTGCTAAGATAAAAACCAGTTTAATTGAATGATGTCAGTCATTAGACATTCTTTGGCATCCACAGAAAGATGTTGTACATATAAAGACATTATTCTGTCCCACAGTTTGCAATCTAAAATTAGATATACACAGGCAAGCTAGATAAGCATAGACAGCACATTTGTTAAGATAAGAAAAAAAATGATTATAGAGAAAAAACTAAAAGTAGTGAATGAAAAAGGCAAAGGAGATTGACAAAGTCTTATACCTTTTATTTGTAGTTTTAATTACCTCTATCAGATACAATCATACAGTTAAAAGGGAGTTTGATGCCCCCTGAAAGGTGACAGAACATTGAAATTGCCATTGTATAGTGTCCTCAGGTAAGAAGGTCCTGAAACTCCATTTATCCAGCATTCCTTGTTTGCCCCTGCCTGCCCGACTTTGAATACTAAAAATCTAGTATCTCCAAGCCCAGCACTGGAAATGAGAGCCAGCTACTATGTCAGGAAATTCTCCCCCCAAGCAGCCTGTGGAATTTGGAAATAGTGCACTGCAGGAGGTCAAATGACCCAGAGGTGAATACAGCCCAAGGTGACCATGTGAACTTAAGGTTGAGACTTCCCTATGTTAACCACCCTCCTCTGCGGTCAGTTCACAAACCTGGCTGGCTTTTTCCCTGAAGTTGTTAAAAAAAAAAAAAAAAAAAAAAGCACCTCCAATGTGCCAGGTCTCATGCTTGGTGGTAAGAATACAGATTTTTCATGGGAGATAGCTCATCAACTGGCGATTTTAACATAGCGTGGTAAATACAGTGGTGGAGGGGTGGTCGGGGTGGTCAGTCCAGAGAAGGATACCCAGGCCAATTTGGAGGTCAAAGAAGGATGATCAGAGGAGATAAGGACTATTCTGAGGGCTGGACAAAACCAGGAAAATTGTAGCCCAGAAGCCTTGAAAAAAAAAGGCAGAGGGGTAGGGGATGCAGAATGAGGTGAGATTCTACAGATGTCAGGTAACATGAACCTGAGAAAGTCCACTGGATTTGTCAAGCAGAAAAGTGATCACTGGTGACTGTGGACAGTGCAGGTTGAGTGGAGACAGAGGGAGAAGTCATATTACAGTGGGTCAAGGAATTAGGGGAGTCTAGGAGTGAAAATAAAAAGCTTGGCTGTGAAGAGACAGTGAATTAGAGAGTGCTGTATCATTAAAAGAAGTTTGTTTATTTTGATTTTTTATTGGGAAGAGAGGTTTCTAATCTGAGAAAAATTTGTCGACTGGAGAAAAAGTGATTGGAAGAAAAGACAAAGAGAGGTGACTGAAGATCAAAGGAACAGGCTCTAGGTTTCAGTTCCAGATCCCACAGGTTTCCTTCCAGGTATGGGCATGGTTTCCTCTCCTGATTCTACTAGTTTCCTTCCTCAGGAATGCACTTATTTCCAGTCTCCCTTGCATAGCCTCAACTATACCTTCCTAAAATGACAATGACATCTACAAAATACCAAGAGCCACAGCTGCAAGAAATTCTGATGATCAGCTCCTTTCCCAATGTATTAATCTATAAAGAACGGATAGACATTTGCAGTGGCTAGAATCATTCTGTTTACTCCACAGTACATCCATTTCCTGTGTCAAGGTGCTTTGAAAGCTCAACTATTAATTGGGATCTTGCTTGTTCAAAATAGATTTATAATAAAGAAAAGTCTTTTGAAAGTTAAGTTAATCCAGGCTCTAGTGAAACCTGAGTGTAAGACTTTTCTAGGAGTCCATACAAGCACTACAGTCCTTGTCAAACTCCTGCTCTCTGATAAAAGTGGCAAAACTCCAAACAGAATATTATTTATAATTGTATTTTAGTGAGGTCCACCAGAAATTGTATCCTCATTTTCCCACCAGAAGTATATGTGAATGTCCCTGGATAGATAATCTTAGTAATTATTTGATCATTTTAACTTTTGGTATAATCTGATTTCCAAGTTATTGGAAGTGATCTTCCCTTCTTTACTGAAAACACCTATTATACCTCTTTAGTTTTTCATATTGCTTCTGTTTAGTAATTTAATAAAATAAGGTGAAGCCATGCTGTACTTTAAAGTACAATAATGGAATTGTGAACCTCACTTTTTTAAAAATCAGATTTAGATGTTAATAGAAAATTGTCAGAGCCAGATAAAATGCCAGGATTGAATGTTTATTGCGATAATTTTAATGCTTGTATTTATATGATTATCAGAGAGCTCATCATAAGCCTCTGGAGGACAGACATCTGTTTTTGTCTTGTCATCTTCCTCATTTACAGATGCAATACACTCCACTTGGTAGGCATTCAATACATAGATTGGATTCATTTTAACTAAAGAATTCTAATAGACCGAATGGTAATTTATCATTTAGTAATCATGTGCCTTTCTAATGCACAGCCCTAAATTTTGCTCCTTTGCCTAATACAAGTACATAAAGCAACATGTTTTTCAAAAACATTACTCTCTTCATAACAAGACAGGGGCAAAATATCACTTAAAATATCTAGTTAAACCAACTATTTTCTGCTGGTTTAAATTTTAATTAAATGAGAATGGCAACATCGTTGGCATGCATTAAAGTTTATTGAATTAAAAAATGAATTGGGCAATCATTTAACTTGATACTTCCCTTAGAAGTGAAATGAAATCACTACTTGCTCCACCTCCCACACAAGATCGCTGTCAAGAACAAATGATGTTTAAGTTAAGTGCTTTAAAAATGGTAAAGTACATTACTACTTAAAAGTGGGGATATGTATGTTAACTTAATATTCCTATTTACTGGTATGTTTTATGGCTATGAATTCATTAAACGTTAAGGCTCCTATTAAAGCCCACAAAATTTTTTTTGATTATTCCTAATTTTGCCTGGTTGCAGGTCTGGATGTGGTGCCATGTATGACTAATTCTTTAAGGAAAAACATTTTTCTTGAATCCTGTTTTCCACTTCAAAGAAATTTCTGGCAGAAAGAGCACGAATCAACGATGCCAACCTAGCATCTTAAGAGTGATCAAAGACCCCAAAACAGCTTTCCCAAATTAAAGTCAATCTGACTAACGACAGCGTCCAGAGCAGAGATCTTGGAGAATTTTAAGGTTCGGAAACCAGCAGACACGGTGCCCCAGGACTCCCCGCTCCTTCCCCGCTTCTCTATTAGAGGCTCCGCGAGACGGACATCAGGCCCAGGCGCCTGGACGGTTGCGGAGGGGTGGGGGTGGGGGTCCCCGAGCGGGCGACCTGGAGTCGCGGCCAGTTGGGGTCAGCGAGCGCCGCGGCCGTTGGGGACTCCAACTCCCAGCAGGCATCGGTTATGCGGCCGACGCGCGTGGCGGCGCTGCCCACTGGGACTCGTAGTGCCGTCCGGGTAGGAGAAAGGGAGAGCCACCCCGGCTCCTTTCACGCACGTTTCAGAAACTGGGCCAGGAAGGGATCACGCCGGCTCAGTCCCACCGGGCGTCCCTTGCGGACACGGGCTAAGGGAGCAGCGCTGGCCGCACCGGGGGAGGCCCCAGCGCCGCGCACGTGGGGGGTGGTTAGAGCCAAGGAACCCGGAAGTCCCGCGCACCGCCCACCTCAGCAGTGACGGGTTAACGCTTCTCCCGGGTGGAGATGGGGGCGGGGTGTGTGGCTAGAGGGGCCGTCCCACCCGACTCCTCCGAGAGCCGCCCGCGAGTCGGGCCTCCCCTCCTCCACGGGCCCTACGCAGCGCGGGCCCCGCCCCCCAGCGGCGGCGCGTGCGCAGAAGCTCCGCCCCTCCGCCCCAGCCCCACCCCCACACCCGCTGCAGCCGCCGCCGCCACCTCTCCCTTCCTCTCTGCTCTTTCCTCCTCCAGTTTTCTCTTCCCTCCTCCCCCTCGCCTCCTTTTCTCCTCCTCCTCCGGCGCTGACGCTCGCGTAGGACCCTGGCGTCAGACGTGCGGGGGCGGGGCGAGTGCGGCGAGGGGTATAAGTAGAGGGTGCAGGAGGCGGTGCTTCCCCTTCTCCCCGGCGGTTAGTGCTGAGAGTGCGGAGTGTGTGCTCCGGGCTCGGAACACACATTTATTATTAAAAAAATCCAAAAAAAATTAAAAAAAATCTTTTAAAAAACCCAAAAAAATTTACAAAAAATCCGCGTCTCCCCCGCCGGAGACTTTTATTTTTTTTTCTTCCTCTTTTATAAAATAACCCGGTGAAGCAGCCGAGACCGACCTGCCCGCCCGCGGCCCCGCAGCAGCTCCAAGAAGGAACCAAGAGACCGAGGCCTTCCCGCTGCTCGGACCGGACACCGCCACCCTCAGTCCCCCCGCCTGCAGCCAGCAGCCAGCGGCAGCGGATCGACCCCGGTCTGCGGCCGTTGAGTAGTTTTCGATTCCGGTTGATTTTTGTCCTTCTGCGCTTGCCCCCGCTCCCCTCCCCCCGGCTCCGGCCCCCGGCCCCCGGCCCCAGCACTCGCTCTCCTCCTCTCACGGAAAGGTCGCGGCCTGTGGCCCTGCGGGCAGCCGTGCCGAGATGAACCCCAGCGCCCCCAGCTATCCCATGGCCTCGCTCTACGTGGGGGATCTACACCCCGACGTGACCGAGGCGATGCTCTACGAGAAGTTCAGCCCGGCCGGGCCCATCCTCTCCATCCGGGTCTGTAGGGACATGATCACCCGTCGCTCCTTGGGCTACGCGTATGTGAACTTCCAGCAGCCGGCGGACGGTGAGCAGCCATGAGGCTCTGGCGACGGCGGGTGTGCTAGGCCAGCGGGGCCCGTAGGGAGGAGGCGGGAGGGCATGTCACCCCTACCCCACCCCAAGGGCCAGCGGGGAGAAGCTCGGGTGCTGGGACCCCGGCTCCCAAGCCCGCAGGGACCGCGCAGCCGGCAGCTGCACGCCCCTCGCACGCCCGGCTACTTCCTCCTCTGCGACCATTTTCTCGGCCTCAGCGGCTCTCAAACTTTAGGGTGATGACGCGCCGGGAGGGTGGGTAAGATTCGGTTCTTCCTCGGCGCTCCCGCCTGTAGCCTCGGTGCTCTGGGGCGCCGTGCGCCATCCCCCCCCCCACCCCGCACCCCCCCGCGTTAATAGGTGGAGGCGCTCCCACCACCCGGTCTTTTGCCTGCGCCCCAGCATGGGGAGGAAGTGCAATTCCGTGCTCGAAAAATACCACGTGTTGAACCCTATAACCTTTACAGGCCCGAGGCCTGTTCCGGCTACTGGCCCAGTCGCCTGGGGGGAAGCCACGGCGCCTTAGAATAAAGTTAGTCTGGTGATATGATGGTGGGCCTCTTGTTTCTGATGCCGTTCTTAATAACGTCAGTGACTGATGGCTCTAGAAATTTAAATTAACAGTGAGTGGTGCATTTGGGCTTTTCCCCTAGTTCCAGAATTTCTCACTTAGACACGGTGGGAGGGGGGTTTGTCAAAGATGATCCCTCTGAAAGCCACGTTTTCGCAGGTAACTTCGAGTGTTTTGAGTTTTATTCAGATTAATTTTGTAGTGCCAGTAATTTCTTGAGAATGTTACTTTTTACGTTCTGAAATAGTTCCTATGGTTTTGAGGAGTTTACCCAAAAATGTATTAACCAGTTTTGGCCATAAAGTGTTCCTTGTGAGTGTAGTGTGAACTGAACTGTTAGGCTAACCTGAATTTTAAGTTTCTTAATTTTAAAAGTGGTCTAGAATACCCACAAATAATAGGGAAGATTGAGTACAAAGTAATGGGTTAGCTTGAAATTTATGGGAGGAAATACAGTTAATCTTGTATTTTCATTTTGAAGTTAAACGGTGCACATAAACAAAATTTGGCAAATAGACAAAATCTGGGGTGTGATAAGTTGCCAGAATCTGCCTTTATATCTGGATCAATTAACTTTAAAAAGGGAGCTTTACTCGATTTTATGACACATTTGCCTTTTCCCCATCAACCTGAATACATGTGAAATATTATATAAGTAATTTATTTTTATAGACAAGGCCTTCTGGGTGGGATTTAAACTTGTTTCATTAAGTTCATTCAGTAGAACTTAGGTTATTAATGATCAGCTTTTTTTTTTTTTTTTTTAAATACTAGCTAAGGTTAATTATTGAGATTTGGGATAAGTGTTTAGTAACACCAACCCAAAAGTTATAAAACTGAACTGCAGGTTTCCTGCCCTTTTTGCTCTGTAAGCAGTAGCTCCAAATGTTAATCCATTACTGTTCTTCCTACTCTGGGCAAAACTTATCTTACTGGAAGATTAGGGAAGATAACTTTGGGGCAGGTTAATCAAACTAATGCGATGATAGAGAAAAATTGAAGATATTCTAGAGACTGTAAAATGGTAACTTAAAAGTGGTGGTTACTTTTTCTCCACTTAATCATGTTAAATCCAAAAAAGCAGAATTTTTAATTTCTTGGAATTTGAGAAGTTAAGTTTCTGATTACCATGGTTACAGTATACTACATTATCACTATAGACCAGTACTGTAACTGCTCAAAAGAAGCTAGTATATTTTCATCTGCCATTTATTTGGTTTTTATGTTCAACTTACCATTTTCCATATAATTTTTTTCTGTTTTTTAAATTTTTCTATTGCTACAATGATGGACTTGGTGGAATTGCTTCTGTGAGTAACCATTTTCCAATGTGATAGGAAGAGGTGACTCATTCAAAAGAAGCTCAAAGTCAGCTTATAAGAAGTAGGTAGGGGAGCTGAGTAGGTGTGGTCACTTGAATTAGGCGATAATGAGCTGACAACTGATTGTCACTGTCTTCTGGAAACTGAAACTTCCATTTATAAAAGGAAGTTCCCATTTTGTCCTTTCAAGATCTTTACATTTACATTGACCGGAATTTGTGAAAATTGGTGTTTATGAACTTCACAGGGACTTTAAGACTAGTCTTTTATTTTTTTTTAAGATGTCTTTCCACTTATGCCTTAGCTATTCTTCTATGAGTGTTTCTTAAATGGTACAGGTATATGTATCAATCCTTTCCAGACCTTGAAATCACAGTATAGTTTGAAATTTCCTACCATTATCCAGAAATAATTGTTTAATCAGGTAAGTAAATCAGTAATCTAAGATTAAATAGATTTTGTATGTCAAGAAGGTATTAAAAAGAGAATTGAATATTGTAGGTCTGGTATTTCAAAAGTTTAGTATTATGCAGCTATCTCCACTTCACATTAGTTTTTGAAGGCCGGCCTGATAAATCTTATTTCCTTTTCTTTTTTTGGTTTTACATTGCAATAAGTTGTGCTGGCAATCACATTCCTTCAACAATTCAGAAACTTTTCTAAAGAAACAGACTAATTTTTGTCTAATATGTGTAGTGCTAAGAAGTTAAACAGCCAATCTGGCGAATAGTAGGAGAGAAGTTAATAATGCTTGAAAGTCCATGAACTGCTTTCAGCCTGCAGATAATCTGCAATTTCATAATGTCTTATTTTGCTTATTGTGTGAAACGGGGAATCCTGATTTTATGTTGACTGGGAGTAAAAAGGTTCTTTTCAATTTAATGGTAATTAAGAGATTATTTTAGAAGTATATCAATAACTATGTCATCTGTTAACATGGGGAATTTGGGGGTTCTGATACTTGTCTATGTGTTACATAATTTGAATCTAGACTAGTATGTAAGGTTTAGCCATCTTGAAGTTTAAAGAGGTAGAGTGAGATAGTGCCCAACTAGTCCCCCAAAATATTTTATATAATTTTAAGTGAATTATAAAAGTTTTGAAGTAATACTCACTCTGAAAATGTTCTTTGTGCAGCGGAGCGTGCTTTGGACACCATGAATTTCGATGTTATAAAGGGCAAGCCAGTACGCATCATGTGGTCTCAGCGTGATCCATCACTTCGCAAAAGTGGAGTGGGCAACATATTCATTAAAAATTTGGACAAATCCATTGATAATAAAGCACTGTATGATACATTTTCTGCTTTTGGTAACATCCTTTCATGTAAGGTAAGTAAAAAAATGTGACAGATAAACATATTTACAAATGGTTTAGTTTATAACGTATTCTTTAAAATAGCAACCATGCTATTAGTGGATGTCCTATTTCCCAAATTACCCAGGTTAGGTGACTGACATGTTGTCTCTGAACACTAGGAAAAATGCTTAAATCAGTAGTAGCAAGTAATGAAAAGTTGGTCTGCAATTTTTTGATAGGTGGTTTGTGATGAAAATGGTTCCAAGGGTTATGGATTTGTACATTTTGAGACACAGGAAGCAGCTGAAAGAGCAATTGAAAAAATGAATGGGATGCTTCTAAATGATCGCAAGGTGTAAGTATATTTAATCATACTTCAAATATGTTAATAGTTCAAGTTAATTCATCTTAGAAATTAATATATTTGTGTGAAGAGATATAGCTAAAGTGAAAAACTACTTGGGTAGATTTTAAATAATCTTTTCTTTACATTCAATGTTAACATACAAATAAGAGTGAATTAATGTAATTGGTCAGTCTTCAAACCAAAAAGAAAAAGACAGAAGAAGCGAGGTACACTGAGTTATAAGGCTTTTTCAAAATAAATGCACAGTTGAAAAACAAACTAAATTCTAACTCCTAAGTTTGCCCTTTTTATAGTTTCAGAAACTGAGGGAAGGTAATTTGCCTTTATTTACTTGCTGGCATGAAAGATGAGCTGGGATTCAATCCAGTGGCTTTAAATTCAGAGCTCTAAATGCTCATTTTTTGGCTAACCTACTGGAATTTTATTGTTGGAGTTTGAAGATACAGTGAAATTAAACCAGAAGTTTTCTTAATTAATCTTTCCTGAAATAAACTTTTTAAAAAGTTGCAATCTTTTAAACCCTATCTACAAGACTGTTTCTGCTTAAGGCTGTAAAAATACAGATTTTCATGAGCTAAAAGAAATAATGTTACATTTTTTATTCTTGTTGCTGGCGAATTTCACTTAATTATTTGGGCAAATCCAGCTATAAGGTCATTGTAAATATATGAGTCCTTGTTACTGTGTAAACTGCAATGGTGGCATTCAGATTAGGTTTGGTTCTTGTATTATCTAAGTCAGCTGTGTCAGTCATTAGTATCTTACAGTTTCTCAGCAGTATTTAGGGGAAATAAAAGTAATGCTCACCTCTGGTGTGGGGGTGGTTTCTAGATTAAGTAGGTACTAATTCATTGCTGTGTTAAGTATAAATGATGTAACCCTTTTGGAAAAGTTTTATTGTATGTATAAGTAATCTTAAGATCACTTACTCTTTGAACTACCATGATCTTTACGACTCTTATTATAAGAACAAATAGCAGTGTCGTAAAGTTCCAGCATTATTTACAAAAGCAGAAAGTTGTGGTTCACGATGGGGAGTGAGTATTAAGCACCTTTTGAGAACATTTATAAAGCTAATAACAACATGGAGAAACACCATCATATGGTTGGGGCATGAGAGGGTAAGGAAATAAAACCAGAGGTATTTCATGTTCTTGAACACAGAAAAGATACACAATAAGTTAATTATGATTTGAGTGGGATTATGGAAGATGGTTTTTTTACTTTGTGTATATTATAATATTCTTTAGTGATACATAACTGCTTTTATATTAGGGGAATTTTGTTGGTAATGCTACAAAGAACTGTACTGTGTTGTTGTGTATTAAAATACAGAACTGAAAGCTTAAATTCTGGCTTTAGAGGTAAAATACAAAGCACAAGGACCCCTTTGAGACAACACTGATGGCAGCTTAGGACTTCGTTAGCCTGCTGCATACACGCTCCTTCCCATTAGTGCTGATGGGTGTGATCTCTAAACCTGAGTTCACTGGAATGAAAGAATTGTCTCAGATAATTTCCTGTTTTGTCATTATAATTAAGAGGTTGGTTCTTACAATTTGTGCTTTCTTTCAGTTAAAGCTCTGAGAGATTCTGAAAGTGTCACTGACAATTACAAAATAAACTGCCAGGCTTAATTATTCTGAACTTAATAAAAATAGAACCTAATTTTATAGTCCTTACATGTTTTACTAGATTCGTTGGACGATTTAAGTCTCGTAAAGAACGAGAAGCAGAACTTGGAGCTAGGGCAAAAGAGTTCACCAATGTTTACATCAAAAATTTTGGAGAAGACATGGATGATGAGCGCCTTAAGGATCTCTTTGGCAAGTTTGGTAATGTGTCTGAATTAAATTTTTACACTCAAAGTGCTGAGTAATTGTTTAACATTAGTTTTGACTAATACTTAATGACTACCCTTGGTCCATAATACTACAAAGTAGCATGTAAACAGAATTCTGTGTAAAGGTTTAGAGCATAGTATTAGTACCGTATTTGGAGCAGATATTTTAAAAGTTTGACCATGTTGCGATGTACTGCACTTTAAGATCTCGTTGGAGGTTCCCATGTGACACATGAGTTTTGATGGGACTATGGTCTTATAATTATGGGATTTGAAAGCTATCTAATTTTAGGATATTTTGGTCAGTCATGTATGTTTGAGCAATATGAAACAATGAATTTCAAAGACAACCAAAGATTTAGATTTTTCCAATGATGTTTCCTTGGATGACAATGGGATCTTAAAATATTTTTTCCTTGCATTTCATATTAAGTGTAAGCAACCTCACTTTAGATGTGTAATAGATGAAAAGATGAACTTTAACTTGTATACTTAGGCAGAGGATTTGTTTGCTTTGCCTTTGGCTTTCCTTTTGAGAACTTAAAGGTGGTGTCTCTTTTTTGAGCACTTCAAGTATTACAGAATTTGGAAACTTAATACTTTACTATTTATTGCCAACCTAGTATGCCACATTGACCCCTGTATTCCTTTGTCAAATTATTTTGCACAAAGATAACTCATGTAAGATGATAGAATATGTGACATGGTGTTTCACATTTCACACCAAATTTTGAATGGTATTTACATGTTTTATGTGTTCTTTCTAAAGTAGAAATTTTTAAAGTTGGATGTTAACCATTTATCTGCCACAAATTAATCCTATGTGAGTTGACCACTGATACATAAATTTGTTCAATATTTTATTGGCTATTTGCATGGCAGAGATTTAAGTATGGCCTTGGAATAGCATCACATTTAAAAGAAACAATTTCACACACCCTGTTGGAATAGTGGTTAGGGCAAGTGTCTCCAAGGGAGCAGAGGCCACATACCCCTGAGTTTGGGTCCTGGGTCTGTGGGGAAACAACTAGTGTGAACAACTAAATACAAATAAAATGCTTCTTCCTCCTCTTCCTTCCTGCCTGCTTGTCTTAATTCCTGCCTGCACCTTTTCTTTACAAAAAAAAAAAAAGAAACCCACCTATACTTAATGTTTTACAAATTCTCTAATCAAATGTGATTTTTAATCTTTATTTGACTTCACCTACCTGAGACTAACATTTAACTCACTCAAAATATTTTTTTTTGTTGTCTTCGGAAATATGCTTCATCCTCCAAACTTCGGTTAAGTTCGAATCTTATATTATTACCCTGTCCCGTCTTAACATTAGGTAAACCAAGGCTTAAGAAAGTATTATTGCTTAGTTTGGAGGTCAGTAAAATCTCAATTGTTGGCTTAAAGGCAATCAAGTTTTATATTAAGAATAAAATTAAATCTTATACAACTGTCTAAAGCATAACTTTTTATTAAGGAAAGGTGCAAGTAGAAATTACGGTGAGTAGGCAGGCAGGCAGGCAGGCCGGCCAATAGGGGAGAAAGAAGCATTTTAATATTTTTTTTAATTTTTATTTTTTTCTTTTAATCGTGGTTGTTTCCTTGGCGCTGGGGTCTTGAACTGGGGACCTTGGAATGTATATGGACTGCACCTGGTTTAAACCAGTAGGCCACCAGGGCACACCTAAAACATAATTTCTTAAATGGGACGAAGAGGGAAATAGAAGGTCTCTGAAGAGAATATTTAGTACCTGTTGGGGAAGTAGGGAATGGCTAAAAGGAAGAATAAATTTCTCAAGGCATGGAATTGTTTAAAATTCCCTTTTATTTCTTGGGTTTGTTTTTATGTTGGGATTAGAAAAATGTAAACAGATGTATGGAATATCTTTGAATCATTAAAATTTTTTTAGGACCTGCCTTAAGTGTGAAAGTAATGACTGATGAAAGTGGAAAATCCAAAGGTTTTGGATTTGTAAGCTTCGAAAGGCATGAAGATGCACAGAAAGTAAGTCTCCAATGTACTAATCAAAGACTGGTTTTTTCTGTATTCTACAGTAAGATGGTGGGGTGGTATTAAGTTGGGTTCGTTGAAATTTACATACATGCCAGTGGCTATTGTACATATCATCATTACACGTTATTTTGAATTGTCTTAGACATTAGTTTTGAGAGTATAAGTTTGGAATTTATTTTCCCCGAACTTTAAAGCTTGGTTTTTGAGATGGCTCTGGTCTCTCTTTAAGTTTGTAATCTAATAGATTTTCTTTATTGTTAAGAAATTGATCTCTATATTGCAAGTTAGTAATTAAAATTTTTGTGATTTCTACAAGGCTGTGGATGAAATGAATGGAAAGGAGCTCAATGGAAAACAAATATACGTTGGTCGAGCTCAGAAAAAAGTGGAACGACAGACGGAACTTAAGCGCAAATTTGAACAGATGAAGCAAGATAGGATCACCAGATACCAGGTTCATTTTTAATTGACCAGCAAAATAAGACAGGGATGAGGAAACCTATTATACATTCATTTCAGTTACTGCCAGGTAACTGGAGGGCTTGAGAGGGGGAAAGGAGAAGAAACATGGGATAAAATAATAGGAAGTGTGCTTAAGTACCAAAATGGTTTTCCTTTTTTTTTTCTATAGTTCTCTTTTCTTCTTTTTAGGGTGTTAATCTTTATGTGAAAAATCTCGATGATGGCATTGATGATGAACGTCTCCGGAAAGAGTTTTCTCCATTTGGTACAATCACTAGTGCAAAGGTAAAGTATATGATATTTTTTAAGATTTAGAGGAAATGCATGCATGTGGATATGAACTATAAATGTACATTAATATGCCTAATGGAGTGGTTTTCTTATAAACATAGACAAGTAGGGGTTTTTTTTTTGTTTTTCAAAAAAACACTTTTCAGGAAATCAGATTTTTGCTTCATTACTTTATAAAAAGTTATTTCCAAATTTGAAGTGGATATTGTAGCTTGTTATTTTTGCAGGTGGCAACTTCCAAATTCTTTGCTGATGAATTTAACCACGGTAGTGATTGAGCCTCAGGTTATGCACTCTTCTGTGCCCTGTTAAGCTAGTTATTTTACTGGTTAAAGATAGCACTTACAGAACTATGATTGTTACTATAAGGTTAATCTATATTCACTTAACACTTCATTCTGGCCAGTCAGACTCCAACCCCCTCCCCCCAGTAATAAAGTAGAGGCCATATTTTCTATTTGAAGTCAGAAATTAACAGAATTTAATCTAAATTTTAGAATTAAAGAATGTCTGCTCTAGGTGTGTTTTCTCAATGTCCCTAGTCCAAGAACTCGCAGTAATTTTTTTTTTTTTTTTAAAATATAATATACTTGGGGGTGAGGGTTGGAAGAATGTGTAAAACTTGAATCATATTCTCAAGAGTTTAGGGAAAATGAAAACCTAGTATCAAAAAAAAAAAAAAACAAAAAAACATTTGTTTAATGTAATATCCAATATTCATGGCTGATCTTCCTATACTGCTTTTTCTGACCTTTCCATTAATAAGGAAGCTTCTATGATAGTGAGGAAAGGGATAGGGGGATAGTAGATGAATACAAATGAAATGCAAGTGATCTGATTGCCTTGTGTTTCAGTTTATGCTTTTCTAAGAGTATTTGGAGTATAATAAGAGTTTGTTCCTTGGTATCTTTCTCCTCAGTATTCTAGTTGCTGTTTAAATTGAATGTTGTGAAATCAGTTTAGTTTGAACATAAGAAGCACCCATATTTTATAAAGGAGAGTATTAAGTCCATTTTAAGAGTCCTTTTTGGGTCTGCTAACACTGTTAGCACGGAGCTGAAAAGTCTGGTAAGAATTAGTTCTGGAGAAGTAAGTCATTCTGTTAATTTAATAACACTTATGAAAAAGCAAATTTATGACAGCAGAAAGGTAAAAAATGAAAGGTTGACCCCTTAATCTGATTTGCCATCTTTCAATTCAGACACCGCCCCCCCCCCTTTTTTTTTTTTTTTTTTTTTTGCTAAAGACTAAATTTATGAATACTGAATGGCTATACCATAACTTTAGTGTTACCAGTATTGGTAATCATTTTAGTTATTTTGAATGTTTTCATTGTTAGATCCACTGTTCTCATAAACAATACCTTAGCACATATGCCAATATTTCTAAAGTTACAGAATTGGAATTGCTGGTTAGTGGGTATTTGTATTTTAAATTGATAAAACTGAATTGCCTAAAAGCTTCCTACTAGTCTTGTTAATGTAATAGAAAGTAGAAATACACCTTTTCAATGGTGATAATGTTTTTCATGTGTTGACTAGTTTCACCTATTTGAATATTTTTATATTGGATTGGTTGACTATTGATTCAAGGAACATATTTTTAATATTGAAAATACTGTCTCCCCATTTTTCATTTAAGCTTTTATTCATGACTTTGGGGTCATATTCATCTTAGATTTTATTTTTACATTTCATCTTCAAATACATGGTCTACTAGGCAGTCTCATTTTCAATGTGATGTGAATAAATGATCAAACTTTTCAATTGTCCCAGTGTACTGTGTATACTGAATAGTTCAAATTCCTCCCTTTCCCTACTGTTTTAAATGTTACCTCTGACATATACTAAATTTCTGTAATTGTGTGTTTCTGGACTCTGTCCTGTGCCACCAGCATACTTTAATGCAGTCTTATAACATGTTTGTTTATTGTAGGGCTTGTGAGGAGTTCTCTGAATGTCTTAGTTACTCAAGGTTTTTAAAAGCCTTCTCCTGAGTATTTATCTCAGTATTTCCGGCCCTTCTGGTCTTGAAGATATTCTTGTTTTAAAATGTGAATTTTACAAGATTAAGTGCTTTTTTCCTCCCCAAAATAGTACCAAATAGCTTGAACTGCTAAAATGGTCAAAGTGGTGTAAATCAAATTCGGTGGTCTTGACTGTATTTTGGTAAACTTAACACTGGAAATTTAATGTCTAATTACGTATCTGAAGTGTTAGCAAGGTTTATGCTGTATATGAGGATAATGCATGTGTGTAGCTTGCCTTTTATGTTTGATTATTATAGAAAAATATTTAAAGCATTATAAGAAGAGTTTAGTTATGTCTGGCTATAATTACCTTTAAATAGTAATTCCTTTTTGTGCCTCACTGTCCTATTGCATTAACTTGTCTTTTTTTTTCTTTTTTTTTTTTTCCTGTTAATAGGTTATGATGGAGGGTGGTCGCAGCAAAGGCTTTGGTTTTGTATGTTTCTCCTCCCCAGAAGAAGCCACTAAAGCAGTTACAGAAATGAATGGTAGAATTGTGGCCACCAAGCCACTGTATGTAGCTTTAGCTCAGCGCAAAGAAGAGCGCCAGGCTCACCTCACTAACCAGTATATGCAGAGAATGGCAAGTGTAAGAGCTGTGCCCAACCCAGTAATCAACCCCTACCAGCCAGCACCTCCTTCAGGTTACTTCATGGCAGCTATCCCACAGGTAGGTTTGGGGAGAACCAAAAACCTCAAAATGATTTTCATATTTGTTCATTTTTAATTGTGTGTGTGCGTGAGTGTGCGTACGCACGTGAGACCTACCTGTCCATCCTTGTAATAAAGCCTCGAGATGAAACATTTCAGACATAGGAATTAGAGCTGATTTTGGAAAAATGCTTAGAGTGTGAGGACTTCATAAATGTTTTTGACAATATATAACTTGTTGAATTATTTGACTTATTTCTTTAACTGATACATTTGCTTGCTTTTCTAGACTCAGAACCGTGCTGCATACTATCCTCCTAGCCAAATTGCTCAACTAAGACCAAGTCCTCGCTGGACTGCTCAGGGTGCCAGACCTCATCGTAAGCCTTTTTGTTTTAAATTCAGGTTGTGAATTATTTGAACTAAAAAATTTACATGAGACAAAATGAACTATTTTATTTCAGTGGTATATTTGTCGCTTTTTATAATGTATGATTGTGGGTGTTCATTTTTGGGGTCTTAGCTTTTTTTTTCACTCTTTAATTGTATTATGTTTCACCATTCTCGCATTAGTATTACCAAAACATTAATTTCTGTAGTTTGATTTCCTTTAGGACAAGTTAGAAAATTACTCGAGTCTTTAATTGCAATAGTTTCATTAGACCTTCTAGACAGAATGATTAGGACTCTAGCATTTTTAGCCGTAACCTGTGTGAATGCTGCATTGTAAATGGAGCACTTGGAATCTGGTTTGTGTATCATGTTCAGATATAACAAGTGCTTATCCTTATATAAATGGATGTTTTTACTTACTGATAAGTTGGGGGAAATGGCAGCTGTGAGACTTGGCTTTTATAAATGGTATTTATAGTTGGTCACTTATGCAAAACTTAAACTCTAAAAAAGCAACATGCACATTTGTATTGCATTTTTTCCCAATTTACATGTGTTCATATTTTTTAATGTAGCATTCCAAAATATGCCCGGTGCTATCCGCCCAGCCGCTCCTAGACCACCATTTAGTACCATGAGACCAGCTTCTTCACAAGTTCCACGAGTCATGTCCACACAGCGTGTTGGTAAGTCTTAATCCTGCCTGTAAAAATGGGTCTCCAATTTTAAGTAGCAAGGTAAAGATACAAAGTTCTGTTTTAGCTAACACATCAACACAGACTATGGGTCCACGTCCTGCAGCCGCTGCCGCCGCCGCTCCTGCCGTCCGCACCGTCCCTCAGTATAAATACGCTGCCGGAGTTCGTAATCCTCAGCAGCATCTTACTGCACAGCCACAAGTTACCATGCAGCAGGTAATCGAGGACTCTTCTTGATTGTAGTCAGAGCAGGTAAAGGCACTAAATGATATACGAGACAGTAAGCTTGCTATGTCCTGTAGTGTGTAGAAATGTCTTATTTGCCTTACATACAGGAATTAGTCCTTCAGCAGACCCAATTTTGAATTACATGTATGGCTTGAGAGTTTTGTTTGGTGTAAGAAAGAAAGGGTAAAATAAAAGTTAGAGATTTAGTTTACTTTTATTTTGGCCTTGGGACCAAAATTGTAATTGATCATAAGAAACATGGCTCCAGAGAACCATACCCTAGGTAAAAGAGAAAATATCCTGTGTCATTAAATAAATACTTGAGCATATAGGTGTTAATAGCTATATAACCTTAAGCTATATTTCTTGTATTTAATGTTTAGATTGTAGTTATGTTTAGATTGTAGTTTTTAGCACTTTAAGTGGTTTTCCATGGACTATTTGTACTAACCATTATTTCTTTAAACTTGAGAATTTTCTTATTTTTTAATCTAGCCTGCTGTTCACGTACAAGGTCAGGAGCCTTTGACTGCTTCCATGTTGGCATCTGCCCCTCCTCAAGAGCAAAAGCAAATGTTGGGTAAGTATCATTTTTTCCACCAAAGTCAGTTAGACTAGAAAAATAGGAAGACATGTAGACACACTTTGTACCTAAAAATGATAGTAGTGAGGGTAACAAAGATTGACCTGAATGGTCATAAATAATTAGGAAGGCCCAGTTAATCTGCCTCACTCCTTAAAAATCTGGAAAGCTAATAAGAAAACATGTTTTAGGTAGGGTAACAGGGCATTAGTTGTCATGGAACCTGTCGTCATCCCCACCGCCCACCTCACCGCCCACATTTTGGGAAGAGGGACTTTGGAACCAAATGAGAAAGCAACTTTAATTTTGCCTGAATACTGATTTAACAACTTCATAGTAACAGCTTAATTTCATTACTGATGCTGCCATGAATTAATTGCTTTGTCGTGGACCTTACTGTTATGGTTTGTTCTCTACAGAAGTAATGTTCTTAAACCCCAGTTTTAATAATGATAGGTACATCTTTGAGATCTTGATTGATGGAGCTTCTGAATGTGTTTGTTCCTAGGTGAGCGGCTCTTTCCTCTTATTCAAGCCATGCACCCTACACTTGCTGGTAAAATCACTGGCATGTTGTTGGAGATTGATAATTCAGAACTTCTTCATATGCTTGAGTCTCCAGAGTCTCTCCGTTCTAAAGTAATTTAAATTTATCTTTAATTTAGCAGCCTCTTTTACGTATTCCAGGCTTTTTATAGCAACTTAATTTTATAGAACATTTATTAAGTGCTTTATACAAGCCATACACAGTTTTAGGAGCTTTATAATTAATTTTAAATCCCAATAATATAATGGCCTGTTGTGCTATATCCCCATTTTATAGATGCGGAAACTGAAGCATAGCGTGGTTGGATAATTTGCCTGGTGCTCAAACAGCTTGTAAATTGGCAGGGCTTGGTTTCAAATCCGGATTAACTTCGGCATTTGTGCTCTTAACTATGTTGCATGTTTACTGGAGGAAGAGATTTGCTGTTATGCTGTTATTTCTCAACTTAACTTCAGGGGGCTTTTGGTAATGGTTTTAGAATCGTGGGAATGAAACCTAAAAGGATATGGACATAGAATTTGTTTTTGTTTGTTTTTTTTTAAATTTTTTTCCCCCTTTCATCTGAAGAAAGGGGTTTGCTGTTCAATGTATGTTGTCAGTTGGTCCTCCTTCTAGTTCACACCTTCAGAGCAAGTCTGTTTCCTTTTTCTCCAGGTGGATGAAGCCGTCGCTGTACTACAAGCCCACCAAGCTAAAGAGGCTGCCCAGAAGGCGGTGAGCAGCGCCACAGGCGTGCCGGCTGTGTAACGTGAGCTGCCCCGTCTTAAGCTTGTCTTCTTACTACTTTTTATCATGCTTTAAGCATTATTTTGAATATACCTAAAATACTTTACCAGTAATCTAAATACATTGCTAATTTTTCTAAGAGCAGCAGAAATTCAGAGGATTTTTAAAATTTTTTAGTGTTTTACTAAGTAAAGGTACAGGCAGGACGAGGTGAGAAGAACGCTTATTTTTATTTAGTTGCTCACACTGGTGCTTGCTCCTGCTCCAGGAGCCTGCTAGGACACCAGGGCATGCCCAGAGGAATGAATCAATTTTACCCTAGCATTGTTAAAATTAGAGCACTTTGACACAAACTTTGTAGTAATTTTATTTAATTGCCTATAACAGGTTAGGTCTTAATATACTACTCCAGAGGACTTTCATAGTTCATACTTTTTTTCGGTGACAGCTGTGACAGTTGCTCTGGGCCCTCTTATATTGCTCTTCATTGCTGTCAAGAAGCGGAGTGATGTGCTTTCGTCAGCAAAGAGCACAGATTGGCAGAGCTCTTCTGAAAGCCTGGATGGAAGCATTGTCTCTGTTGGAATTACTTTACTGCTCTGTTAAAGTGTTAAAGCAGCCATAGAGTATGGGATGGGATGTTTTTGTTTCCTTAAAACTATAGAAACAGACTGCAGACTAAGTTTGGCCAAGGGCCTTAATTTGCCACTGATTAGTTGCCAGTATTGGTCATTTTTTTTTTTTTTTCACATTACAGATTGATCAGGGACCATGAAAAGAAACTCGTGCTTCACCGAAGAAAAATATCTAAACATCGAAAAACTTAAATATTATGGAAAAAAAACATTGCAAAATATAAAATAAATAAAAAAAGGAAAGGAAACTTTGAACCTTATGTACCGAGCAAATGCCAGGTCTAGCAAACAATGCTAGTCCTAGATTACTTACTGATTTAAAAACAACAAAAAAAAAAAAACCACAAAAAAAAATAGTAAAATATAAAAACAAATTAATGTTTTATAGACCCTGGGAAAAAGAATTTTCAGCAAAGTACAAAAATTTAAAGCATTCCTTTCTTTAATTTTGTAATTCTTTACTGTGGAATAGCTCAGAATGTCACTTCTGTTATAAATAACAGAATTGATAACTGAGCAAGGAAACGTAATTTGGATTATAAAATTCTTGCTTTAATAAAAATTCCTTAAACAGTGTACAGTGATGTTATGCTTTTTTTCCCCCAGTATCTTTGTTATTGGCATGCATATACATAGATGATAAGCTGGAATGGAATTTAATTGACTTAAGAATGTTTCATAAAAAAGGGTATTCTGTTTTAAGTTTTAAGAGTGTCTTGGTTTTATGGAAAAGAGGCACAAGGTAATCCTTTAGTGCATTTTACTTAGATTTCCATGTGAATCCTTGAACCAAGGTTTATTTATATTAAGTGATCTTAATATTTGAGATTGTCTAGTTTGACTATATTGAGGTTTCTAGGCTAGAAGATAATTAGCTTAAATTCCTCATAGTATATATATAAAACAGTAACTGCTACTCTGTTGACTTATTTACAATGAAGATTGAGGGGTTCTTCCAAAAGGATGGTATAGAAGATCGCTGGGCAGGGAGACCTGCATAAAACAAATGTCACTATTTTCACTTTTGAGAATGGTCTAGTTTTAATCACTACTGCACTCTGTACATACTGCAATTGGAGTCTAGCTTTCTAAGTTGCGTATCTGATTATCTCCTCATGTTAGATACAGCTTTGGGAAAAATAAGTTCAAATAAAGCCGCTAACTATAGCATCTGGCAGTGTCAGCCCTCTGTGCGTCAGTGAAGCCTGTTGCTTTGTTACCTGGAATCCTTTTCACTTTGGCTTCCTCTTTTGAAACTCAAGATATACAACCTGCCCTCAGTTTAAACCAGCATGCTCAAATAAGTATTCTGATTTTTTTGTATTTTTGCCTGACTATTTTGCCTGACCTTGTACTAACAACAGTTGATTGAAAATGGAAATGGATCTCTGAGTCACCATGAAAGCTTTTCTTCAATGTTTCAGTAAAGCAGATAGGTAAATACCAGTTTTAATCAAAATTTGAATACAGAATTGGTCACTCAGAGATACTAAAGGAGCAGACTTTGAGAATTCATAGGATTTTTTATAAAGTCCCCATATTTTAAAGCTATTCCAGAAATCTAGTATCGCAAATAGGTTTTGCATATATTGGGTTTGGTATTTGTATGATATGAAGATCATTTCTGTCTGTTCTTGAAATGTCTTTTAAGTTTAGCAAACTTAATACTTGGGAGGCCAGCAAAACTGTAAAGAAGGCCTTTGATCTGCTTTTAGGAATTGACTTAGGAAAAGGTAATGACATAGGTTGGATCTCATTTGATGATTCTTCATTTGTAAATTTAACCTCACTAAAAATTTTAACCCTATAACCAGTATCTGTGATACACTTAAGTAAAATTGCATACATGCAGAGAACATAAAAATATCAAGTCACCTGATGTGCACACATCCCCAGGTGAGGTTGAATAACGTGCCTTTTTGTTTCAGCTCATTGAAGGTCTACTTCATGCCACACCAGTTTTTGTGCTTTTTGGTGATTATGCTGTTTAAATGGTTCCCAGGTGTAATACTAAGGTGCTGCTGGTGGTGTTCCTGAGTACAGAAAGACCGATGTGGAGAAAATGTTAGATAAACTTCATTCAGGCTACAAGTACATAAGTAAGGTGTCTTTAAACACAAAATAAGGTTATGTATTGATGAACTGATAAAATTGTGACAGGCTGAAGGGAATTAACCCTTTTTGAGGGGCAGCAATTATTTAATTCAGTGGTCAGACTTTTTAGAATATAACTGATTGATGAGATCTGATAAGTTCTATGAAATGTTATGTTGTGTAACCTATATAGTTAACTACCTAGTTTTCATACAGGATTTGAGGTAAGAAGCAGAACAAGGTATCTGACATTGGACTACCTCTTAAAAGACATGGCTGCATCTACTGGAAGTTTTCAAGACAAACTAAATTGATAGGTAATATTTGGGGGTGAGTACTGATGAATAATGGTTAATTGGAAACTACTTTTAAAGGAAATCATTTCCTTTTCTCTGTTTCAACTTGGACCCTAAAACTTGTATAGATAAGCTAATGTATCTTGTTTATAGTATGCTGTCAGAGTACTTTGAAAATTTATTTTGATATAAAACCATGATCTCAACTATTGATTTGCAGTGAGCATGACTTTGAAGAGGACCTGGATATTTATGTTTAGTGAATACATTCTCCCTATAGAAACAGTTCCCTTTGAAACTAAATCAGAATTGGTTAGAATGGAGTTAATGTACACAGTTCTTTTAGGAGAACGAACCTTGAGGACATCCTGGAGTCTTCTAGTCAGGACAGGGTATCTTTGGACAGTTCCAAAATTACACTGATAAATTCTTTTACCTCCCTTTTTACTGACTTCATATTGAGTTTTCTAGGTTATGTCTTCAGTTAGATATCTTAGTTCCTTAGGTTTAAGTGTTCTTGTCACCTCTGGTACTCAAATCACTGATAAATTTCAGATGTCAATGTGCCTTAACCACCTAGCTGCAAGTGCTCTGTGTGTATGGCAGAATCAGAGTAACTGAATTTAACATTTAAGTAGCATCTTAGTTGTGGCAAATTTGGGGAAGGGAAAAAAGACATTTTAATCATTTTCTTAACAGCATTAAAAATAATGTGAAATGAACCAGGTGCTAATTTGTATACTTAACACAGTCTTGCAATTTTTAAACTTGATGTTGACTAGATCTGGTTCTAAATATTTACAATTGCTGGTGATGATTACTTACAGTTGTGATATACTGATAATCTGATGGCGCTGCGATCAATACAGGCAGCAATGAACATTGTGAAATAAGGGTGAGGAATAGAACTTGTATACTAAAAGCGGTTAAGGAGCATCTGTGCAGCAGAGTGACTTTTTTTAAAGGCAGGGTCATAGTTTGAAAAATAGAATTATTGTATTTTTTATTATGGAAAGGTTCAGGCAGGCAGGAAGAGAGAGGAAAGAAGCACTGTATTTTTCCTTTGTTGGTTATTTTTGTTCTCCTCAGCCCAGGATGCAAACCCAAGTCCTTGGAATGTATATGGTTTTAATCAGAGGTAGCTGACCGAACCAGTGCTCCACCAGGGTGCACCAGAATCATTTTTTAACAGGGAATGCGATGCCTGGTTTTGAATTCTTTACATGTATTTTCTTAAAACTACACTCCGAGATTGGCTCAGTCATATAGTCCTGATTTATAGGTAAGGATAAGGAAACTAAAGCTTCCAAAAGTTAAGTGACTTGCCCAGACTTAGAAGTGGTGAAGCTAAGATTTGAATCTAGACCTACAGGCTCTTGAGTTTAATGCTCTTAGACTGTAAAATAAACTGCAGAAAAGTAAAGTTCCATAAAACTGTAGGTCCTTGGGCTACCTGTAGCTTGGGGGCGGGAGGGTGGGATGTCGTAAGTGGCCATATTTTGTGTTTGTCAAAAGCATATGGTAGAAAGCTGAAACTGCTTTCTATTACATTTTAGAGAAATCAGAAAATGAAAGTCAGTATTTAGAAGGAAAAGGAAGTTTTTAATTAGGCTGAGCTTAATTCAAAGTCAAATAAAAATTCTAAATCAGTATTTTCCTTCTGAGCATCTTGCTCTGGGAATATCAAGCATTCCTTTAATAACCCTTTGATCATTATTATGACCTTGTTCATGTTCCTATTCTAGGGTCTCTTGATAAGTGGACTTAGCAAAAACCTATTAAGTGTTTATAAAATCTGCTGAATTAACCATCTTGACTCTTGTGCTTTTGTGCAATTAGGAATATGTCAACCTTTTCTCGACAGTTACAAGAAATAATATTGGAAAAATACTAATTGCTGCTCAAGAGGAAATTCCAGGGCATGCTTTGGTGGCCTAGTGGTCTAATACACCCTGGGAGCAGTCCCACATACATCCCAAGGTCACAGGTTCAAGATTCAGTGTCGGGGAACAACCAATATGAACAACTAAATAAAAATAAATATTCTTTCTCTCTTCCTGCTTGCCTGCCTTCTCGCTTTCATTGATTACCTGCACCTTTCCTTAAAAAAAATTTTGTTTTCAATAAATCGTATTTAAGTAATACTGTTATGAGTGGCAAAGACAGATCTAAGCTCCAGGCTCGCTTTAAGATCTAATGGTATGAACTTCCATTTAGTTTTAGTTTTTACTTTTCTTGCTAATCCTTTAGGTTGAAAAAGTTCATAAAGGAATTAATACTTTTTATTTTCTTTACCAATATATTAATGGATTTCACAAATTTTACAAGATTGTTTTTCATTTAAACTTGGTTTTCCTCTAGTCTCGAGATGATCAGAAGTGATAGCATCATAAGTCATTCCTATTTTTCTCCTTTTTAAAGCAACTAGTGATAACACTAAGCCAACAAAAAGTACCTTTGCACATTGTACCAGGAGACACACAAGATTCCAGCTCACCTGTGCACTGGAAAACAAAGAGCTCAGGGCTGGCAGATTCAAGGGACTCGCTAACCTGTTCTACCTCTAAAACATCCTGGAAAGGGCAAGACTGGGTAGACAACATTGGGTGAGAATTCGTGAAAGTCCAGCCTGCCTGAGGGAGATAACCGTACGCCAGTCAAATTCCAGTGAGGGAGTTTGGATGCAGCGGACAGTGCTTTTGGCAGTGGCCTCAGTGCGCTCTTTGGCAGAAAAGATGGAGAGTAGGAACATCTCCCACAGGTGGAAAGCAAATGAGTGCAGGCTGTCAAAAACTGGTTGGAGGAATCTGGTTTTCTCCAGCAGCACTGGAGTTTCTAAGGACACCCATGATGGCAAGAGAGGGACAGAAGCAGATAAGAACATCAAAGGACACTAAAGGAACAAGTTTTCCTGCTGTTTGCTTTAGAACTTAAGCAGGGGTTGGGGGATGTACATCTTGATCCCCACTGAAGTCTTCAGCTCCTCCAAAGGCAAAAGTGCTAGACCCAAACCTTACGCGCTGCCAGTGTGTGTGTGCATGCATCCCTGAGCGCCATTCTGGTGGACAGGATCCCTAGATAATAGGCTTTGGTGGACAAGGAGGAAACCAGGAATGATCTATAAAGTACCTACCACTTTATGGAATGCAAAGGAAGTTTCAGTGAACACCCTATTTTAAGAACCAAAGAGGACAAACTTAAGATGTCTACTACGAATGCAGAAATGAGTACCTATAAAAACAGATCGAGGAAATAATGGTAGCAAAAACCCATTCTCCAGCAACCTAATATAAAGACAGTTGGAATACTGTGATCTGCTAAGTTAGCTGACATTGAGGAATTTAAGCTACAAAAACTCGAACCCAAGAATAAAATTAAATTCATTAGATCAAAATTCAGATTATTTTTTTGAGCTGGAGAACGTAGGTGATTGGACAGACCAAACAAAATACTAGATTCCACCAGAAAGGCAAAATCCTAAGAATAAAGTACCTAAACATTGAGCAAATGCTAGACTTGAAGACGTGTTAGTAGGAGACTAAAGTACCCCATTATCAGCAGTGGACACAGTAGACAAAACCCAGGAAACATTAGGATTGAATCATAGTTCAGACCAAAAGGACCTAACAACATTTCATCTCCAAATGAAAGAATATTCTTAAGTAGAACATTCTCCAGAAGAGATCTACGATAGGACACAAATCTTAGTAATTTTAAGAAGACTGAAAACAATGTACCTCCATGTCTCAGCAGCTGAGGTATAAACTATGTAATGCCCAAGAATCCAGGTTCATGATGGGGAGGTAGGTTTGGGAGGGGAGGCAGGAAGAAGACTGAAACACCAACTTACCTTTCCAACCACAATAGTATGGTATTAGAAACTAGAAATCAACAAGGAGAAAGCTGGAAATCTACAAATACGTGCAACTTAATACACTTCTGAAAAACCAATGGATGCAAAAAGGAATTGTAGGAAATAAAATAGCTATCTTGAAACAAAAATGGAAACATTAAATCCTATGGAATGTTGCAAAAGTTCTGAGAGGAAACCTTATAGTAATAAGAATTAAGAAATCAGATCTCAGATAAACAATCTTAACTTTATACCTCAAAGAACTAGGAAAAGAATAACCAAAGCCTGTATCTGAGATTGCTGTTGTAGTAAATAATGCTGTGATGTTACAACATTACTCAGCAATACAAACAATCCCATATACATACACATATACCTTTGTGTGTGTACATATATACGCATATAATCTCGATACCATTCCTTTCTCTTGTTCGTCATGGCCCCTACACGTACAAAATCCACAGCGAATGTTGCCAATAAGAAACCATGTGAAGTGGCTGACCTGAAGCAAAATGTAAAGTGATTAAGTACTAAAGGGGAAAATCAGTGATAATTATTTGCTACACACATCCCATTCCAACAAAGTTATGATCTTTAAGAAGAACAAAGGTAATGGAAGCTATTAAAGGACCTGCTATACTGAAAACAAGACCTAACAAATTTGAGAATATCTGGTATGAAAGATACCTAATGACCTGGATACAAAAACACTCCTCTAGGCACGTGACAGTCATGATCAAGGTAAAAAGCTTGTTTGCAACATTCAAAGGGCTGAACCTGTCTATGATGTTGAATTTACTGCTAGCCCTAGGTGTTTTAAACAAATTCAAGAATTGTTATTTATTACATAATGTGAAAAAGTGGTGAATCTGCAAGTGCTGATGTGAGGACAGCTGAAAAAATTTTGGAAACTATGTAAGCTGATTGTGGAGGGAAACTACTTGCCAGAGCTCTTCAATACAGATAAAACTTCCCTATTCTGAAAATGGATGCCTGAAAGGATTTTTATCCACTAAGGAGGCTAAGTCTATGGCAGGTTTCAAGACTTAATGACAAGGTAACTATATATTGGGGTCAGGTTACAAATTAAAACCTTTTATGATCTGGTAGAGTAAGAACGTCAAGGTCTTCAAGCATGTCAAGTACCGCCAGTGTACTACAAGGGAAAAGTCATAGATGACCCAGCTCTTCCAAGACACCCCTGAATTGCCATGCCAACAAAATGAAGCACCATTTATAAAATAACATCTTTTAAGATTTTACTTAATGATGATAATGCTCCCACACAGCCTCCTTTTATTGGTGATCATCATTCCAATATCAAAGTTATGTTCTCCTTCCAAACACAACCTCTTTGGTCCAACCAGTGGATTAGGGAGTTCAAGAAACTTTTAAGACCTACAACCTGCGGTGACTTTTTCTCAGGCTATCAGAACTGTGAAACGACATTGATCCAAGGACCTTGTACTTGGGGTGATAGTGTCAAGGAGTGTATGAGTGTTTCTGCATAAAGACATTCAAGAGGTTTGTCCATGACTTCAGAGTATCTGCCCTGGATGAAATCAAGGCTGTGGTCTCTGAGGTGGCAAACAGCTTTAACCTGAGTGTGAATGAGGATGACATTGAGGCACTCCTAGAGGTGATTCCTGAAGAACTGACTAATGAAAAGGTGGAATTTGAACACGGAATGCATACTGAAGAAGGGGGCAAGAGAAAAGGAAACTGTAGAAGGGAAAAAAAAAAACCTCAAGGAAAATTTTTTTTTTATTTACCAGAAGATTTTGCAGACCTCAACAAGCTCCTTAAAAAGTTTGAAAACATGGTGCACCCTGGTGGAGCAGCAGGTAGTTAGGTCAGTCGCAAGGAGCAAGCCACGTACCCATGGGTTTGAGTCCTGGGCCCAGGGGGTGGGGAACAATCCGTGTGAACAACTAAATAAAAATAAAATAAAGATGCTTCTTCCTCCTTTCTCCTCCTGCCTGCCTGCCTGCTCACCTTCATTCCTGCCTGCAGCTTTGCTTAATAAAAAGTCTGAAAACATGGAACCCAACACTGAAAGATTTTCATCTTAGAGAGGAATGTTTGTGGTGTATTATCTGCTGACAAGCAAATCTAGGATGGAAACAAACATACAATCATAGATTTCTGAAAAGAGTGACAGACACTAAGTCAGTTCCTTCAGCACACATTCCAGAAGTTGTCATTATTACAGGAGATGACAGCTCTATGCAAGTTTTCCCTGAAGACCCTCCAGTAGGACAAGATGTGGATGTGGAAGAGGCCAAGACGTGTGTGTGTGTGTGTGTGTGTGTGTGTGTGTGTGTGTGTGTATTCTAGTTTTTAACAAAAAATAAGTAAAAAAATTTTAATAGAAAAAAGTTTATAGGATTAAGGATATAAAGAAAATACTTTTTGTATACCTGTATAATGTATTTAAGCAAAGCGTTATGACAAATGAGTCAAAAGTTTTAAAAGTTTTCCTGGCAGCTGGGAAGATGGTGGACATTCAGACTGAGCGTGGCTACCAAAAGTAACCCACCATCTGTCAAAAGAAGAGGGTTCTTGGAGAAACTGGCAAGAATATCAGTCCGGGTTTCAAGACCCCCAAAGAGGTTACTGGGGGCACCAAGAATTGTCCCTTTACCGGTAATGTCTCCATCTGAGGATGGATCATGTCAAGTGGTGACCAAGATGAAATTGCAGAAGACCATTTGCCAAGATCACTCCATCGGAAGGTACAGTCACTTTGAGACGCGCCACAAGAACACGATGTGTAGATCAGACACTGTCAGTGGGTGAGTGCCAGCCCCTGAGCAAGACTGGTTTAGCGTGTGTTCTCAAGGTCACCAAGGCCCCTGGACACTTACCTGAACAATCTTAAGTATTATTTTCCACTCAAAAAAAAAAAAAAAGTTTAAAAAGCAAACTTTAAAGAGCTGTCCGCTAAAGCCAACGTATTAAAGAAAAAAAAATTTAATATTTAGCATAGCCTCAGTGAGTGTTTATAAAGTCCATAGCTGTGTGGTAATGTCCGAGGCGTCACGTTCACTCACGACTCACCCCGAGAACATTCCAGGCTTGCAGGCTCTGTTACAGTAAGTGCCCTATAAATTATACCGCTTTCTATCTTTTATACCATATTTTTACTGTATATTTTCTATGCTTAGCTATGCTTAGACACACAAATACCATTTTGTCACACTGCCTACAACATTTAGCATAGTATCGTTATGCAAGTCTGCAGTCTAGCAGCAATAGGCTGTGCCACTGTCGCCTCGGTGTGTAGCGGGCTACGCCATCTCGGCTTTTACGTAAGTGCAGTAGAGTGCAGGTGCATGCGATGTTCATGCGATGAAGAACGCACCTAATGACATGTTTCTCAGAATGTATCACCGTTGTTAAGCAATGCATAACTATATATTGGTTCATCACGATGGAAAACAGTAAGAGGTTCCTCAAAAAATTAAAAATAGATCTACCTTATGTCCCAGCAATTCCACTTCTGGGTATATACTCAAACAGAATATTGAAGAGATACATACAACCCTATATTTATTGCAACATTATTAACAACAGCCAAGATATAGAAATAACCTGGATGAATAAAGAGGATGGTACGTGTGTATACATATTCCATTACATACACCTATATAGACATGTATGAATATTACATGTAGAAGCATTCCATTCTTTGTATGTGTGTGTATATACATGGGGATGATTGAGATGAGATCTGTATTTACACACAAAATATGTTGGTCATCTTATTTTTTTAAATTGAAATATACATACATATATATACATACAAAGGAATATTATTGAGCTGTGAAAAAGGACATCCTGCCCCTTGCAACAAGATGAACTGACCCTGAGACATTGAGCTAAGTGAAATATATCAGACTGAGAAAGACAAATACTGTATTTATCACTTATGTAGAGAATATTTAGAAGTCAAACTCATAAAAATAGTACAACAGTGGTTACCAGGATGGGGGAATGGAGAGAGATTGAAGGGTATGAACTTGATGTGGGTAGTAAATCAGTCCTAGGAACAGTATAGTGAAGACACAGCAATACTGTTTCATAAACATCAAACCAGAACTTTATTTCAACCACTGAAATGATAGAATGTGATAGAAGTGCCAACTATCACTACAATGGCAATCACATTACAATACATAAATGCCAGATTAACATGTTCTATGTCTTACATTTATATAAGTCTTATGCCAAATATATATATTTTTAAAGACAGAGATGACCAATACATATGCTTTGTGGTAGTTAAGCATAAACACAGGTTCCATCTCAGTTTTCCCCGTGAAGAAACACACCATTGACTTTAGGAGAGAGCTTTATGCGTCAGTACAGCTAGAAGACTGACATACCACAGACAAGGGATATTGGAGTATTTCCTTCTAATCACATATTTGATATATTTGATACATGGCCATTGGGGAATATAACCCTTGCTTTATCTTGAGGTTTTCCGTGGTTGCTTATTTTGCTACAAGCAGATCTTCTTTTTACTTGAGTTCTATTTAATTTCTAATTGAAATAACATTATACACAACTGAATACAAAATCTAGAGTGTACCTTTATACTTTTTAGCCAATGTTTATAACCACTATGTAGTCACCACCCAGATAAATATGTAGAATATTGTCAGCATCTAGCTTTCTTTGAGCTTCACTCAGTTATTCTTCACCCCGCCCCAAAGTAAATATATTTTCTACCTCTCTCACCATATATTTGTGTTAACTGTTTTTGAACTACATATAAATGAATTATACAACAGGACTCTTGTGCTTGGCTTATTTTGTCCAACAGTATGTCTGTGAGATTTATCCCTATTGTGTGTAGCAGTAGTTCATTCTCTTTTGTTGCTGTATAGTCTTCTATTGTATGACTATATCGCAGTTCATCCATTTTACTGCTGATGGAAACTTGGCTTTTCAGTTTGGGGTTGTTATGAAAAAAATGAAGCTTATGACTAGGCCTGTGAATCACAGAAAAGATAGCAAAGTGTGACATCGTATGCAGCAGTGAGAATTGTTCTGCTAAGACCACCAGCAAACTTCAACTTGATTTCATGCATTGGAACAAGCCCAAAACTCTAAAGAAAATGTACCATTAATGGCAGTTCAATGGATGTTTTGGTTTTTTTTTGATTCCCAAGGGAAAATATTGAAAGTTCTACAAAATCAGCAATTCTTAAAAATATGTACTACTGTGTTTGATGCTATTTTAAATGGGATTATTTTCTGAATTAATTTTTCAGATGGTTCATTGTTAGTGTATAGAAATGCAACTAATTTTGTACACTGATTTGTTATCCTGCCACTTTACTGAATTATTAGTTCTAATAGATTTTTAAAAAATAATCTTTAGAATTTTCTTCATATGATATCTTCAAACAGATCATTTTCCTCTTTCATTCATAATGTGGATACTTTTCTTGTCTAATTACTCTGGCTATGATTTATTTTACTATTTTTAGAAATGGTAAATGTAAGTATCTTTGCCTTGTTCTGGTTCTTAGAGGAAAAACTTTGTTTTTCACCACTGAGTATAATTTTATCTGTAGGCTTTTCAAATGTGTCCATTTGGTGGTAAGCATGTTCCTTCTATACCTAATGTGTTGAATTTATATTTTTTATCATATATGGGTATAGAATCAAATGCATTTTCTGCAACTATTTTAGATGCTCATCTGATTTTAGCCTTCATTCTTTTAATATGAATTATCACATTGATTTATTTTCTTGTGTTGAACTATTCTGATTCCAAGAATAAATCCCATTTGGTCATGGTATATGATTATTTTAATGTGCTATTGAACTTGGTTTGCTAATAGTTTGTTGAGGATTTTGGTATCCATATTTATTAAGGATATTGGCTTATGGTTTTATTTTGTTTTTCCCTTGTGGTATTGTATCTTTGGTTTGGTTACAGGTTGAAGATGCTGACCTCATAAAAAAAGAGTTAAAAATGTTCCCTCTTGTATATTTTGGAGTTTAAAATGAACTGTTTATTCTTTAAATACTTAGTAGATTTTACCCTTGAAGCTTTCTGTTCATAGGGTTTTTTTTATTGAAAAGTTTTTGATGACTGATTCAATCTTATTTATTATTGGTCTTTTTAGTCTTTCTATTTCTTCTTGCTTCATTCTTGATAGGTTACATGTTTCTAGGAATTTCTAGATTATCCAGTTGGTTAGCATATAATTGGTCGTAAGAATTCCTTATAGTGTTTCATTTCTGAGGTCCTAGCTATTATTGCATGTTCATTTTAATGATTCTTTTAATTTGCATAACTCTAGAAAGTGAAAGGCTACTTGATAATTTTATTGGAATCACATTAAATTATAGTCTGGGAGAAATGAAATATTAACAAAGTTAAAATATCCTAGCTAATTGACAAGTGTCTTTCTATTCAACTCTACTTTTGTGTCTTTGAAGAATATTTTACAGTTTAATACAGGTTTTGCATATTTCTTGTCAAATATTCTCAGGATTTTAGTTTTTCATTGCTCTTGTAAACGTTTTACCTCCCATCATATGTTCTAACTGCTTATTATGTGTGTATATGAAGTTTATTGATTTTTTCACGTTAATTTTATATCCTGCAACATTGAGTGTTTTTTAATTGTGCTATTTTATCATTAATTTGTTAGGCGTGCTATCAAGGCATATGTAATAGAGAGATTTCACTTTTGATAATTCTTATACTTTTGTCTAACTGTATTTGGTTAAAGACCTCCAGTGAAATGTTAAATCATAGCGGAGATGGTAGTAATCTTTGTCTTGTTTCTGACCTCAGTGGAAATTCCTTTAGTGTTTCCCCACTAATTATGATGCTGACTTTAGGGTACAGCTCTGTGTTTACACATACAAACAATTTCTATAGGGCATATGTACACATGCACTTATACACGATTCATGCGTATTCTCAATAAAGTAAAAATATCAGATATACATGTGTATATCATTGCACATTGTTTATTTAGTTTTAAGTAAGTATCCTTTGACTAGTCTAATGCTTTGTGAATCATTTGAAAAGTTTTTGTTTTGCAAGTGCAGACAGGGATGGTGAGAAGAGGCAGGCAGGAAGAGACAGTGGAGGAAGCATTTTATCTAATTATTTGTTCATCTTGGTTGTTCCCTCCTGCCCCAGAACACGAACTCAGAGCCTTGGCATGTATGTGGACTGCACCCAACCTCTACTCCACCAGGGTGCACAAGATAGCCATTTTCTTTTAATAGGTGAATTAAGTCTATTCACACTAGCCAATATGACTTATGTCTATCATACTAATTTATGGTTACTAATAACTAATATCATGTTTACAGGTTTCACTTTTGCTATCTAAAAGTTTTCCCTGTTTGAAAAGATTTTATTTTTGTTCTAGTTGTGTCATTTCTTTTTTTGTACTAAACTTTTTATTTTCTGGTCTTTGAATTTTTAAAGATAGAATATACCTCCTATGAATGAACTCTATGTAATCAATTATTCTATTCTAATCCTCCTCTTTTCTCTCTCCTCTTTTCAATTTTGCTATTTTTCTTTTGGAAATGTGCACATATACACAAAAATAGAGAAAATATAATAAACCCAGTATTCCTGTCATCCATTTTCAACAATGAACAACATTTAGTCAATTTTGTTTCCTCTATCTCCCTTCAAACTGCATCTCAGGTTATTTTGAAGCAAGTTGCAAACAGTGCATAACTTTAGCTGTAACTATTTCAGAAGATTTCTGTAAAAGGATTCTTATAAAATTAAAACCATAATACCATCCTAGCTAAAACAAACGAACAATTCCTTAATACCATAAAATATCAAGTTTGTGTTCATATTTCTTCTGTGTTTTAGATTTGTTTGAAAGTTGACTGTCTGAATCAGGATATAAATAAATTCTATTTATTGGTATTACTTGGCATGTCTCTGGTATATCTCTTAAAGCTTCTTTCTAATTTAAAGTTCCTACCAATAGTAAATTTTTTTTTAAAGAAAGGTATAATCAGGAATGAAGGAGAGCAGAAACATACAGGAAGAGAGAAGAGGAAGAATCACTTCTTATTTTATTTTCATTTTCAGTTGTTCATCTTGGCTGTTCCCCCCCAGCCCTTGGTCTTGAACTGGGGACCTTGGGATGTATGTGGACTGCACCGAACCTCTACTCTATCAGGGCACACTGCCATGAGTCATATCAAACACTTCTTTCTTGCTTATTGGCCACTTGTACGTATATATTGTTCCATTAAATGTGTTTAAGTCTTTGTCCATTTTCAATCATTACTGATGAAAGGTAGAAGTTCCTCATATGTTTTGAACTATCATTCTGAACTGATCTGAATTGGCTTGTTAGTGGTTGACTTAATGTATTATATACAAATGTTGATTTATAATAATGACACCTTAAGCTTTTATATATTATGATAGTGTTCCTTAAATAAAAACGTTTAGAAACCTAGACCAAGTAGTCAAAATGTTTCATCACTTATTGATCGAAAACTGATCAATGGAACAAGTTTCCCTAGGGATAATCGCTGAATTTCATTCTAAAATTCATATAGGCAATGGCTTACAACAACGATGTCGAATCAGATCTGGGGATAAACAACCAGTGTGAATAACTGAAAATGAAAATAAAATAAAAAGTGCTTCTTCCTCCTGTTTTCCTGTCTGCTCGCTTTCATTCCTGTCTGCACCTTCACTTTTAAAAAATACAAAAAAAACTTTTGTGGCCAGAGGTTCAACTCCTCTTCTTAACATTATGTTTATCATTAATCTTCTTTCATTAATTGTCCTCATTTTACTCACTATAGTATTCCTTACGCTAACTGAAGGGAGAAGCCACATGCAACTCCACACAGGGCCAAACATGGTTGATCCTCTTTGACCTACTCCAGCCTACGGTTACTGCTCTCAAGCTGTTTATCAAAGAACTGTTATAACTACTTGTATGAATATCCACGTTCTTTACTGCATGCATCCTAGCCCTCACCCTAGCCTTAATAATATGAATTCCATTATACCCATGCCAAATCCATAAACTGATATAAACCTAGGTAAACTATATCAGTTGTATCAAGCCTAGCTGTATATTCTGGTCTCTGATCAGTTTGTAGCCTTTAATTTTAATAAAATTCAATATAGCAAAAAAATGTTTATATGGTCCACGCTATCTGGGTCCTGTCTAGTATTCAGTAACATAGTTACACTAACATCATTAAACTCTCTTCATTGCTGCCGGTGGGGTGGGAGGGGCAACAAGTAACAAAAACCTTACAGACTAGATAGAGTATTAAAAAATACATATATCTCTTCATTGTCTTGCCTTTTCATTTATTTTAAAACAATAGCTCCTCTTAAAAGCATTTCAGAATAAAGCAAGAAAGAATAAGTCCTTCATAACTGGGTACGTGGGGGGGGAAGGGTGACAGCTGCGGGTGGGACGTTAGGAATAACATAAAAGCCAGAAACGTCTTTTGTATCCGAGAGAATATTTTTACATTGTGAACAAGAGATTTTGACACGCCGAGTCAAAATAATCCCGTTCATGCCCAAGCCTCTAAATCGCAATATGCCTTCCACAGGAACAGCTGGATGAGAACACCCTGCATTGTTGAGCATGCCATCTTTTAAATCAGAATTTTTTTTTTTTTGCTTTGAAACAATTAGAAAGTTACAGAAAAGTTGGAATTATAGCACCAAGAATTATTTTCTGATGTTGCCAGTCTGACACCCCTCCCTGTCAACACTTTAGTGTTTATTTCTGATAAATAAGGACATTCTCCTACATCCTAATACCACCCACCCAAGTCTCTAACACATTATTACCTTCTAAGCCTCAGACCACATTTGAGTTTTTCCAATCTTCAGTATCATTTATAGTCAAAGAATATCACTTATAAGTAAACAGTATTTTAATAGTCATGCCTCTTAGTCTCCTTCAGTTGGAGAATTTCTGCTGTCTATTCTTGATTTTCACGACCTGGACACTTGAAATCAGTTATTTTGTAGAATATTCTTCAGTTGGATTTTGTCTTATTATAAAATTGAGTGTGTATAATTTTTTGGTGGTCATGTCACAGAATTAATGCTGCTTCTCATTACATTCTGTCCGGTGACCTATCATCTCAATCTATTCCATTACTAATGATGTTCATCCTGAGCACTTAAGTTGGCATCCGCCTTTTTAATTAATATTTTGTAAGAAGGCATTTTGAAACTATAAACACCTAGTTTTCATCAAATATCTATTCATTGATTCATAGCAGTATGAATTCACTACTTCCTGTTTTATTCAACAGGTTATAATCTGTGACAATCATTATTAAATTTTAATACTCAAATTGTCCCTGATGTAACTAAGTGGTAGTCACTTCAAATTGGCTTTAAGTCCTTTTGACAGGTTCCCATTCTTTTTTGAGTACTTTCATATTGGGGGCAGATATTTACAACTTTCTTGTATTTTTCCTGATCTAGCCCTCCAATCAGCCATTTCTCCAAGGATCTTTGGTTTCTTTGAGTAGAAAATAACATTTAGGAGCCAGTATCTGCATGTCACATGTGACCACATATATATAGGGTCACTGTATCTAAGCAACCTTAGTGGAAATCATGAGGGGATATCCCCAAGGTCTACTAAACCAGAGTTTTCCTGCTAAACAAAACCCCAGTTGATGTGTACGTACATTAGAGTTTGAGAAGCACTTTCAACCACAGTGTAAGTGACTAACGTTAAAACCAGCTGTTGTAGCACCAACCATTACAGCTGCTTGTCAGGCATCAGAAAGGAGGAAGGAAGCCGAAGAGCTCACCTCCCAACTGAGCAGCTTCTTGAATCCCAGAGGAGGCTCACGACAATGTAACATCTCTTTGCTTAGAATTTAGTCACATGGCTTCATGCGAGGAAAGCAGGGAAATACAGTCTTACTGTGGGACACACTGCCACCTGGAATGAAGTGATCATTTCTTCATTCTAAGTAAGAAAGGGCATGATGGATGCTGGGTGTTACAGGAGTCTCTGCCTCTCTGGTCCTTGGTAATCCTTCCGGGTGCTCTGGGCATGCTGAGAAGTTGCTGGCAGCGGGTGCTAACACTGGGCACAGCTAGCAGTCATCCACGTGTGACGGAAGAGAGGCCACCATACAGACTTGAGTCCATTGTGCCCACCCGCCCCACCTTCTGTCTGGCTGGAGTGAGGGCAAAAATTCAAGGTGCGATAAGATAGAACAGAAAGCGTAGAAGGCCTGGCCTAGACTAGCACAGCGGCTCTGCTGCTGATGAGAAAGATTTTTGATGGTGGGGTTGCTAGCCTGGGCCTTCCGTAAGTTCTGTCTGCAAGTCCCGTTACGTCAGGGGACTATGTGAGGTCTAGTGGAGGTAACCCAGCAACGGCAAACTCCTGGGGCACCCGGTCAGCAGCACGGCACCCATAAACTAGTTTTTACCACTGAGCAGAATGACAACGAGCAAAGACATAACCTCTGTGGACACCTCTGCAGACACTCCAGTTAGATCTGCTTGACAGAAGTGCAGAACCACACCGGGGCAATGCCACCGATTCATTTAGTGCTTGAAGTCCGATATTCCCTCGAGTTTAGAGAAGATTGCAAGCAGCTCCACTTACTATCTAACGCCCTTGTGACACACACTCGACACCTTCCTAGTGGTTATTTTATGGTGCGGATCTTTTCTTTCCCTGAGTTTGGTTTCGTTTCTTGACTCCTTGAACTACTTCCAACACATTTTTGGAAGCAATACCAAAAAAAAAAAATAGAAAGCAAATCAATGCGCTAGACACAGCGCTTAACTTTGCACGTATCCTCTTGACAATGAAGCCTGCAGCCCCCACTGTCCCTTTACAAGGACTTAGCAAACCCTGGCAAACCCACATCTGTCACCGGATACATGAAAAGCGACACTATCATGTACTTAGACAAACATCCTGGGCAATTTGGCTTCTTTTACTTGGTCATTAATACAACCAGTTTTGCTGAAGACCTTAGGGGACCTTGAAAGACCAGTTCTTGTTATATTAACCTCTTCTCTGGCTTATCATTTTGGTTTATAATTCTAACATATCTGCCAATGGCTTCCAGGTGTCACTGAAAGAAATACCTGAGATAAACAAAGAGTGGTTTTTCTTCTTAAGTTCTGTGTCTATGACAGGATGGGGAAAGATTTAAAAAGTGCCAAAGAGTGTGAGCATGTGTCTTTGTGGATGTTTTTGCAAAACTAGGACTAAATGTTCCTGTGCTACACCTCGCGCCTTCAGCCACTTCGCAGTCTGGCTCAAAGTGCTGGAGCTCTTCTCTCCTTTTAACCTCTGATTTAAGCTGGGGCCTAAATGACACCAACCAGGTTACCTCGGGGGTGAGAGAAGTGGGAGAGAAGAGTAACAGTGCCCCCTACAGGTGTGTGCCTATAACTGCACTTGACAATCAGAAACTTCGCCCCCTTGGTTAGCTTAGAATTTTCCAAATCAGTGGTGGAGAAGAATTGGTCTTTTCCTTTGGACTCACAAGACAGCAGGAGGCAGGCTTTGGGGTGAACTGACTTCATGCCCAATCTGATGGTATTCATCTGTCTGCAGAGACAGGGCCTGCCGTAATGATGCCCCTTGTTCCCGCCCAGGTCTCTGAGCTCAGAAGCTCTTCCTTCAGTTCCCTAAGCCTCTCCAAGTCATTCCCAGCACGAGAGCCAACGAGCCCTGAGTTCATCTAAGGCAGTCTGGGCTGAGAGAGCTGGGGCTGGAGAGATGCTGGGTTAGGGCTTTAAGATAAAATAAAGGCAACTTAAAATGGTTATTTCATTTAAAAACTGGTATTTCATCAAAAATGGTATTTCATATAGCAAATTTTGCCTACCTCAGAGAAGTGTTGTCATCTGCCTTAGGAAAGGCAGTCGTAACCTGCGGTCAAGCATTGGGGACATGGTTCAAGTATTTCATTCAAAGCCTAACTCCACAAGCAAACAAGCAGCCACCCCTCTAAGCAGCCATCCCTTCCCGCAGTAAACATACTGTGTACCTTCTATGTGCACCACAGATTCCCACAAGGAAGACAGCGTGAATGAAATCCACTTCCCTTGAGCGGTTCATAATCTGACTGGTTATGGGGTGTGGCATAGATATAAAAAAAAAAAAAAAAGAGAGAGAGAATGAGAGAAAGTTACTCAGAACTACCTACTCTCAGGTAGCTAATTTATAAGTATCCACATGAGGGCAGGGTGCCATCAAGAGCTCAGGCTTTGGAGCCTGTGAATTTTACCTCTTTGTTCAGAAACATGGAGTTTTACCTAGTTTCCTCTGCTGTAAAGGAAGATAATAATACCTTTGCAGGTTATCAGGAGGATTAGAAGAGACAAATTATATAAAGAGCCAAGTAGAAAGGCTTCCAGTCAACTGGAGTTCATGTCACACCATGCCCAGACTTTACTTGGAAATAGCCCACGTCCACAATCAGGCAGGGCACTTGAAATCCCAGTATGAGCAATCTGAGTTTTGGGTTTATGAAGTTCTCTGTTACAAAATGCAAATATTTTCCTTGAAAAGTACTAACCAAGTGAATCATTAGAAGATAATTACTGACTGAGGAGTTAAATTGATCAGTAAATTACAGAGTAGGACTTGGAGAATAAGGCAAATGATAATATGACCCTGGTAGAGACCAAGCATGGCGGTACGTGCTTTTTATGACCACTTAACCTCAGACAATTCTCCTTAGTTCTTGGGGACTCCGGTTCCTGATCTGATCTGAAGATGCTCATTACAACATCATCTCTCTCGTGAAATTATTGTGATAATTAAGACAATGCAGCAGAAGCACAGGCACCAGTCCTGGGCCAGCCTGAAGCAGAACCCAGGTCTGAGTGAGCAGGGAGCACTTGAAGCCATGGTCCATCCAATCAGGGAGAGAGCAAAAGGGAGAGAACATTTGGGTTCACCTGCCACTGGGAGCACCTCGGGATGTGTGACATCACAAGCACCGGCCACTGCTGCAGCCACTGAAAACGGCCAGTGAAGGGGTGACAAGGAGTGACGCGGCCGGACCCTCTGATGGTGGCAGCCTCCAAGAGAAAGATGTGACCAGATCTCACACAGCTTGAGGAGTCCATTCCTGAACTTCCACCTGTTCTACAAATGTCACCTTTTAAAAGAATAACTTTATTATTTCTCTTGTTTATAAAGCCAGACTCATTTTAAGATACTGAGCTCGCTTCTCAGCCCCTGGGTATTGCACACCGCACCCAGCACCAGAGTTCCTGTGTCCCTCACCAGCACCATGTTCCCTCTCTCCTTCCCTCCCTGCTCCTGCCGTCCGGCAGCCACTGTCTGGGACCTCTGAGCTTTGCTGGGGTTTGTCTGTTTCATCTGAGTGAAACCAGTATTTCTTTTTCTTTCTTAAAATGTCACCTTTTAAAGTCTATCCGCTCTTAGTTTCCAAGGCCACGGATGAGCTCTGTGTCTTACATTGTAAGACAGATGAACTGACAATAAAACGATGCAGATAGGAAAGGATTGTGGTATTTTGATAAAACATCTAAAAGTGGTGAGCCCTGGTGGATGAGTGGTTAAGTCAATCACCTCCAAATTGACTCCAAAGGAGTCAAGTCACATACCCCTGGGTTTGAGTCCTGAATCCCGGGGAAACAACCAGCGTGAACAACTAAATAAAAATAAAGTGCTTTTTCCTCCCATCTCCTTACCTGCCTGCCTACTCAACTTCATTCCTGCCTGTACTTTTTCTTAAAAAACAAACAAACAAACAAAAAAAAACCTAAAAGCAATGTGAGCAGTGGGTCTTCTTGCTGAAATTGTCTACCGTAGAGCACTGCATGCCAAGTCATAGCTTGTGGGACTTTCCATTGTCACCAGACACCTGAAGATCGCAAACAACTCCTACACACAAGTGACAACTCTCTCATTATCTCAATGGTACTCTTTTCTGGTCCTTATTAATTCATATTCTTGACTGGAAGGCAAATGTTGATTGAAAACAATAATAAAGATCATTCAGCCTGAGGTTGAGAGAGAACCATGGGGCTGGTGGCGACTCCGAAACTCCGGACAGTCAGCCCAGAGCATCAGGAGCCTGGGGGAGCTTTGGACACGCACCCGATTCTCAGGGCCTGTCCCTTGGAGAACCTGACTCAACAGGTCACGGGCAGGAGGTGAAGTGAAGAGTAAGCAGAGACTTAACAAAAAATCCTTTCGTTAACAACTTTATCGAGATATAATACACCTATGACACAATTCATTAATTTAAAGCACAAAATCCCAGGGCTTGTTGTCTGTTCACAGACCTGTGCGACCACCACCGTGATCAATTTTAGAACACTTTCATCACCCCAAAAAGAAAAGCTGTGACCATCAGCCATCACTCCACAGTGCCCCCCATCACCCCAGCCCCAGATGACTACTAAGCTACTTTCTGCCTCAAGATGGATTTATTCTGGGCATTTCATGTAAGTGGAATCATATAATTTGTGGTCTTTTGTGATTTCTCTTACTACGAGTGCTTTCAAGGTTCATCTGTATGTGGTCTTTATCAGTAGTCTAGTCTTTTTTATGGCTCAGTAATATTCCAGGGTATAGAGTTACATGCCACTTAATAAGATTTCGGTCAACGAAAGAGAGCACACACTACAGTGCACACACAGCAACAGACTATATCATAGGCCTAAGCGTGTGGCAGATCACACTATCTCAGTTGCATAATCATACTCTATGGCGATCACACAATAACGGAATTGCCAATCAAAGCATTTTTTGAAACATATCCCCTTCATTAAACTACACGTGACTTAACAGTGTTTGGGAAACAGAGTACCATCATTCTCCATCATCCAGTTCAACCATATCTGGACAATTTCATACTTCTAAAACCCAACCTTATTCTCTTTCAAAGAAGGAGGACCTACATGCCTTCAGAACTTTTTCCAGCACCTGAAATGTACTGTTTAAACGAAGTGTTCTTATCCTAGGATCCAGGCTTTTAGGGAATTCACAAGTCACCTGAATTTGTCTAACATGCTGTATGTGCCCGTCAAGGTTTTTGAAGAGAAGGTCTGTTTCTAAGTGAGCCCACGAGCCAGACCTTTTATGTCTTCTAGCCAATTTGCTCCAATTCAGTTCTCTGTGGCAATTCTTCACAGGCAGAACATCCTGTTTTCTGACTTCAAATAACTGAAAATTAGAGCTGAAAAGGCCCACTGAAGACAAGAAAGGAGTTAAGCTGGTTGTCCAAAGGCACTCTGTCAGCTGAAGGCAGGGACAAGCCTAGACCTTTCCTCTGAGTCTCACAGGGAAGAGGCTTTAATAAAATATTCTCGCAAAATGGCCAAGAGCCTGGAACTTGGAGTCAGGTGGCCTGACCCAAATTCCTGCTCTGCCACCTGTGGTTGTGTGATCTTAGGAAAGACATTTAACCTTTTTGTGCTTCCAATGTCCTCATTTCAAAAACAGAGACCAGTGATAGTAATGAATTCACAGGGTGAGCATTAAGTGATTAAAATACTACCTAGTAGGTAGCAAGTACTTAATGTTTTTCTTTACATAATCGTGCTCTATATTTTAACATAGAAATAATTAATGTTAAATATAAATGCACTGAAATCATTCTCCCTTTGACGTGTGTGTGTGTGTGTGTGTGTGTGTGTGTGTGTGTGTGTATGATACCTCTGAAGGTCATTTTTGTGCACAAAATTAAAACAAATCAATATTTGGTATATAATCCGTCAGGTGGTGGTAAGTGCTATAAAGAAAAATAAGCAGGACGAGGGGCATAGAGAGTGAAAGAGTGGCAGGAGGTATGGAGAATTTTGTATCAGGTGGTCAAGACAGGTCATCTCTGAGGTGACATTTTAGTAGAAGACAGGAAGAGAGGTGTCACATGATCAGCTGGGGAAAAAAAGACCATATCCAGTAGAAGGAAGAGAGAGTGTAAAGGCCGGAGAACAGGCGGTACTTGGCTCAGTCATGAATCCAGAGCAAGAGTAGGAGTTAAGTCAGAAAGTGAGAGCAGCAGTTAAGAGTTATTACCCCAAGTAAGAAAGGAAGCTGCTGTAAGGCTGGAACAGTATGATAGGATCTGGCTTACAGGAGAGGACGAAGTAGAAGCAGGGGGACAAGTTCAAAGTCATATTTTTAATCCAGGTTGGACCAGGCAGAAACAGTAGAGATGATGAGATGGGGTAGGCTTCTGAGTATGTTTTATTTATTCTTGAAGCATTTCATTTATTTTTATTTTAGTTGTTCATCTTCTTTGTCCCCCCTGGCCCCGGGATATGAACTGGGGGCCCTTGGGATGTATGTGGACTGTGCTTGGCCAGAGGCAGTGAACCCAGCTGCCACTCCACCAGGGTGTGCCAAGGGTTCTGGGTATATTTTAAAGGAAAAATTGAACAGGCTATGTTGATGAGTCAGAAATGATACATGAGAAAGCAAGGAACTGAGACTATTTCCAAAGTAAGTGCCAGCCTCTTCTGCAACATAGTTCAAGTCCTGTAAATATCTTAAGCTGTGTTTATAAATTTTGTATAGAGCCTTTCACAATACTTAAACAAGCACAGAAAATCTAAAGAATTAAATGAGTGACAATGAGTGCACACCTGTGGCTCAGGTGACTAAGGTACAGGCCATGTAAAACCTATGGACCCTGGTTCAAGACCCAGACTGGGGGTTAAAAAAAAAAAAAAGATATAATCTGTTATCTTAAACATTACAATATTGCAAGTAAACCTGCATAAATTGTATCATACTTTTCAACTGAAAATCTAAAGCCCACAATTGATTACACACCTATGCATTTACATGGGAATCCAACGTTAATATGTTGGACACCCTTCAATGCCAAATCCTCTTCACAATTTTGAAACACTGCAGGTACTAATTATTTATATAATGGATTTAACTTCATCATCCCTAAAATTAAGTGGAAGACTTTCCAGGGGTAAAATTATATGTCCAGCAAGGAAATGTATCCCAGGGGAGTACTTTATCGTTGTCTGGACTGAGAGAATTGATCAATCAGATAGTTTGGCCAGAGAACAAGTTCTGAAGATGCAGAGATTGAGAGAAGAGGAGAGGAGGGGAGGGGTGGGGTGTACTAATTTGAGTGGTACCTATTTTAGCTAGTGCATAGAAATCAACACAGTCAAGGAAAAATGGAGAAAAAAAGAATTATGTTACAAATTAAACGACAAGATAAAACCTCAGGAAAAGAACTAAATTAAATGGAAATAAGTGTTTTACCTGACAGAGTTAAAAATACTGATCAGAAAGATGCTCACCAAGCTCAAGAGAAGAATAGATGAACAAAGTAAGAATTTCAACAAAGATAGAAAATATAAGACAGTACCAAATAGTAGTTAGAACTGGGGAATACAATAAACCTGAAAAAATAGGATTCAAAAGCAGACTAGATGAAGTAAAAGAGAAAGGATCAATGAACTTGAAGACAGGACGCTGGAGACACTGATCAGAGGAGGAAAAAAGTATACTGAAGAAGAGTAAGGAAAGCTTAAGGTACTATGGAACAACACTAAAGGGACAAATACTTGCATTTAGGGGTTCCAAAAAGAGAAGAGATAATGAAAGGCAGAAACTTTAAAGAAATAATGGCTGGAAACTTTCCATCACTTGGGGAAGGAAAATAACATTCAGATTTAGGAAACTCAGAGAATTCCAAATAAGATGAATCCAAGACATAGTTTAGTTAAAATGTCTAAAGTTAAATACAAGGAGAGAATTTTATAAAGCAGCAAAAGAGAAAACAACTTGTTATGTGCAAATGAGCTCCCATTTTAAAGCTATCAGCAGATTCTTCAGCAGAAACCATTCAGGCAAGTAGCGAATGGCATAACACAGAGTGCTGAAAGAAAAACTTCCAATCAAAAATACTCTATGAAGTAAAGTTTATCATTCAAAACTAGAGAAATAAAGAGTTAGCCACAAGAGCAAAAGCTAAAGGAGTCCATTACCACTAGGTAGACTTTAAGAGAAATATTAAAGCAATTCTTTAACTTGAAACAAAAGGAAACAAACTTGAAACAAAACTAAAAAATAACAGGAAAACACATGTAAGTATAAAACTCATTACTAAAGGTAAATATATAGCAAAATTCATAATATAATGTAAAGGTTATAGGTTAATCAATTATATAGTATAAAGATTAAAAGGTAAAATATACAATATTAAAAAGATATAAACTGTTATATCAAAACAAAATGGGATGGATGGAATAAAAATGTAGAACTTTAGAATGTAACCAAATGTAAATTCTCATCAACTTAAGATAAACTGTTACAAGTTGCTTTTATGTAAGCCGGATGATAACCATAAAATATAAATCTACAGTAGATACACAAAAAATAAAGAGAAAGGAATTAACGTATACCAGGAAAAATCATCAAATCACAAAGAGCAAAAGAAGATAGGGACAGAAGAATTACGAAACAGAAAACAATGAACAAATGGCAATACGCACATACTTATTAATAATTACTCTACATGTCAATAGACTAAGTTCTCCAATCAAAACACAAACTGGATAAAAAATAAAACCCACCTATATACTGCCTAGAAAGAGATTCACTTCAGAGGTAAGAACACAGACTGAAGTGAAAGGATGAAAGAAGATATTCCATTGCAAATGGAAACCAAAAGAAACTTGGGATAGCTTTACTTCTATCGGATATAATCAATTTTAAGACAAAGACTGTAATAAGAGATAAAAGGAGGTTATTACATAATGATAAAGAGGCCAATTCAACAAAAAATGAATTTGTAAATATTTATGTACCCAATATTGGAGCACCTAAGTATATAAAGCAATCATTAAATGACCTAAAAGGAGCAATAGACAGCAATGCAATAATGGTAGTCCATTTCCATCCATGAAATTATCAGACGGATAAAAATCAGTAAGGAAATACCCCTAAAACACATGTTAATCTAGATGAACTTAGACACACAGAACATACCATCTAAAAGCAACAGAATATACATTCTTCTCAAGCACAAACAGAACATTCTCCAGGATAGACCATATATTAGATCACACTGAAAGTCTAAAAAAATATGAGGACACTGAAATCATACCAAGCATATTTTCCAAATACAATATAAAATTAGAACTTAGTTACAAGAAAAAAAGCTAAAAATTCACAGACATGAAGATTAAACAACATGCTACAGAACAACAAATGAGATGCCAATCTATAGAATGGGAGAAAATATTTTCAAAGTACATATCAGATAATAGGTTACTATCCAAAATATATAAAGATCGAATGTAACTCAATAGCAACATACACATATATGTATATATCCAATTAAAATTGGGCAAAGGATCTGAATAGACTTTTTTCAAAAGGTCTATTGGTCATTCAACTGACCAACAGGTACATGAAAATCTATTCATCATTACTAATCATCAGGGAAATGTAAATCAAACCTACAATGAGGTATCACCTCACACCCATGAGAATGGCTATTACCAAAAAGACAAGAAAAAACAAACGTTCAAGGAAATGAAGAAAAGGGGACCCTGGGGCACTACTGTTAAGAATACAATTTGGTGCAACCACTATGGAAAATAGTAGGGTGTTTCCTCAAAAACTTAAAAATAGAATTACCATATGATCCAGTCATTCCACTTCTGGGCATTTGTCTAAAAGAAAACACTAACTTGAAAAGATATATGAACCCCCAAGCTATTGCAGCACTATTTACAACAGTCAAGATATGAAAGCAACCTGAGAGTTCACTTATGAATGAATGGCTAAAGAAAACAGAATAATATTATTCACCCAAAAAAATAAAAGAAAGAAGCTCTTGCCATCTGTGACAACAGAGGTGAAACAAACCAGGCAGAGAAAAACAAATACTGAGTGACCTCACTTATGAGTGGAATCTAAAAAAATCTCACGAACTTACAGAGAAAAAAATTGCTGGCTGTGAGAGGTGGGGCAAAACGTTGGGCAAAACGGATGAAGGTATCAAAAAGGATAAACTTCCAGTGATAAAATAAATTAAGCCATGAGGATATATGTACAGATGGTGATTATAGTTAATATGCTGCATATTTTAAAGTTGCTAAGAGAGTAGGTCTTAAAGTTATGAGATAACATCACTATTTGTGCTGATGGATGTTAACTAGATTTACTGTAGTAATAATTTGGCAAAATAAATATCATGCTGTACACCTGAAACAAATATAATGGCAACTATATCTTAATGTTTAAAAAATGTGCAAAATGACTATATATATATATATTTATATAATATATATAATGGAGTTAAATCCAGACTTAATTATAATTAGGCTTCCCTCTACATAAATGTCTAGTGGGACTTTAGAAATTTCTATGTAACATGGGATAATTCTTCTTTGTAAAGGACTAGCCCATGATTTTTCCAGATGTCTAGAATTAAATTCATGCAGTAGATCCCTACCAGTATTAACCCAAACCGTCCCCACAAATTTTCACGATGCTCTCTAGGGGGCGCTGGTGCCCTCACGCTCATTGAGAAGCACTATTCTGGGATCTGACCTGTAAACTACAGCTGCTTGCAATCATGTCCCAGCTTCATGGCAATAGCCATACAGAGACCACGTGAATGAAGTCAACCTGAAGAGGGAGGCAGAACAGACAGGTGGCAGGAGAGGAAAGCATTCTTACTTGAACTCCTAGACATGTGTGCTGAGGTCAGATAATGTCTGTATTTCACAGTTTACAGGAGCATTACAATTTTTGTTTGAGTTACATTGAGTTTGGTTTCTGATACATGACTCCAAAAACAAACAAAAGTAATACTTTGCAGGAGGTAAAAAGGGGGCTTGAACACTTACGTCCGTAGGTCAGACTTAGTAATAAACCTTTTGTTTTCTTATGGACCTGATCTCTCTCTGTCTCTCTTGCGCTCTTTGGCATGTTCATATATTATGGCCACATTCTCTGGGAGTAGCTGATTGAACCAGAGATGGACCGATCACATTCTCTTTCCCAGAAATTCCAAATCAGTACACAGTGGACTGAATCGCTGTCTCTAGGGTTGGAACTGTTACAGGAAATATAAATAATAGGGTCAGGGAAGGGGAGAGCTATCTGGTGCTATATTCTGTCAGGTGATTTAGGGAAATGAGGAAAGCTAATTAGCAGATTGAAGAAAGAAGGAAGAAACATGTCAGTTTCTGAAAGACAGACCAGAAGATGCATTTCTCGCCAAGATCCAGCTATAACCTGCCTTCAGGGGCTCCAGGAAAAAACCCTGTGTCTTTAAGTAAAATTTCCCTTTTTGTTTATGTCTCCACTGGGTTTCTACTGCTTGCCTCTAAAGAACTCTAAGCTAACACCTTATTCCTATAGGTATTCTAAGTTTTCTCCTCCACATCAAATTAGATCACCAGCAAGCCACACAGTATGTGAAGCTGGGGGGTTAGATGACTGCAGAATCACATGCAGGGGGCTGGGGCAAGGGAGGCATGTGTGGCCAGTGGCTTTAACCAAAGGTCAGCACAAGGAACAACTGCTGGCTTTCATAGTCAAATCTGGGCTCTGATCCTCATTCACTGTGTCTCAGGATAAATTAACTCCCCTGATCTTTGATCTTGGTAAGAAAATAACAACCTACTTTCTAGGGTTGCTATGACAGGTAAACAAGAGGAAGACCCATGTGCTGAGCACATGTTGGGGCTCAGTAAACATGTTTCTCGTAGGTCCTCAGCTCTCTTCTCCTTGTCACCTCCCTCTACTTAGCAGCTAACCAGTTTTGAGAGTATCAGCAACAAGCAATACCTCTCTTGGATTTGAATTTCAATCACATTCTAACAGCACAGTAAGTTAGAGGAAGCTGAGTCTTAGAGGTTAGATCAACTCTCCGACCCCTCATTTATTTTTAAATTTCTTTTTATCAAGTTTAGGGTTACATGTAGGTTGAAGAGTCAACTAATTCTATAAGATTTATGAAGATAAACAGATACACACACACTCCCTCCAATCCCATCTCCTCTTTCCAGGAAGCAATCTTTTCCTATGTCTGGTTGATAACCAGCAAGCCACCAAATTCTGTGCTTGTTAATTCCACTTATTTTTTTGAGATTAGACATGATCTCTCTACTGCCAACTACAGAAAATGAGAACCTTAACTTTGTAGATTAAGAAGCTGAAATGGTTTGAGTTGAGTGCCCTGTCTGAGGCCCCACTGAGTCAGATAATCTGAGAACGAGTCCAGAGAACCTATGCTTTTAAAAACTCCTTAGAAAAGGGAACGCTTTTTCACTGTTGGTGGGCATGCAAATTGGTGTGACCCCTCTGGAAAACAGTGTGGAGATTCCTCAAAAAGTTGCAGATAGAAATCTCATATGATCTCATCATTCCACCTCTGAGTATTTACCCAAAAGATATAAAAAACACTCACTCGCAGAGATGTACACACCCCCATGTTTAATGCAGCCCTATTCACAATAGCTAAGAACTGGAAACTACCTAAGTGCCCAATGTTGGATAAATGGATAAAGATGTGGTACATCTATGCAATGGAGGATTACACAGCCCTTAGAATAGATGAAACCCTGTCATTTGAATCAACATGAATGGAACTAGAGGGGATTATGCCAAGTGAAACAAACCAAAGGAAGAAACGTATCAATGACCTCACTCATAGGTGGAAGTGAATAGACAAAAAATGAAACAAAACCAACCCTTGGGCCCTTGCAATAGCAAAGAGGTTACCAACAGGGAATGGGACAGGGGATGGGGGTAAGTGTTGGCGGAGCCCACAGGACAATGGTGAAGGACACGTGGGGATTTGGTGGAGGGCAGGGTGTGTTGACACATATCTGAGGACTGGGGAAACTGAACATATGAGTTTATTTTATTAATGTATAGAATAAGTTACTACAATAATTTTTTCAATTAAAAAAAAAAGCTCCTTAGCATTTTCTCATACTCAGCACAAGTTTGGGAGCTACCACTTAGGCAGTGAGAGCTCTGGAGGCAGAAGTCTGGCATCTGCCATTTAAATCTTGACTCTGAGGTTCTCCATTTTTTTTTAACAAACCTGTCTGAGTCTCAGTTTCTCTCTCAAATGGGCACATGAAGGCCTTATTGGTCTAAAGAAGGATGACATCATCAAAAGCTGTGTGGAGACTGGAGTCTGTTCCAGCTGTGTTCTTTTTTGCTGATTGTGTGACTTCCCTGAGGCTCCACGAGCACAAGGACAGCACATGGCACATCTGCCCCAGTCCCCACAGCCCAGGCACAGGTTTGCACAGCAGGTATTCATTCAACATTCTCTCCTCTCTTGGCTGAAGACTGGTTCACCTTGCTTGACCAGCTCACTGCTGGAACCAGCAGCCCAAACTTGCCCCTACAACCCCTGTCTAGAGATGCAGAAAAGCTGGTTGTCTCCAAGTTCATGTTTATTTAACAAAAAATCAGTCTGATAGCTGATTAGTAAGACAGGCTCAGCAGGTGGCAGGTACCCACTACATTCTTTTTAACAGTGCACCCTGGCATGGCTGGTGATGCCCTTTCTTTATCCCCAGTCACAGACTCTCATTTCTGTTAAAGAAACAAAATCTTCTTTAAATGAACCCTTAAGCCATAGGTTTTCAAGTGGCAGGAGGAGCCCTGCTCTGTTTTAGAGAAGCACGGCTGCGCTGGTACCCTCGCAACTGAGGAAGAGCCACAAAGAATCAATAGCAGAAAGAAAAAAAACACTTTTCTGAGAAAGCCTTCTGCAAAACAACCTGTGCAGTCAGAAAAGGGGGCAGGGGCGTTCATTTCCAGTTGTACTGCTGAGAAATGTTTCTCTCTAAGCTTCAAATACAAACATACTACTCAGTGACAATCCTATTCCTGATTTTCATGGATTTATTTTCAAAAGTAAAAATATTCCTTGCTTATTTAAAAATGAGGCCGATGATGTTACGATACTTATTGTTAACACAGAAATTCCTAGTGCTGAACATATTCATACCGAAAAATATTCTCTAGGACAGCTGAAATGGATTTTGTAAGGGGACTTAAAACATGTGGTAGGCCAGTTCAGAAGAGAAATGATGGTCATTATTGAGAATTTGGCTACTACAGATACATGGTAGGAATGCCATATCCCCAGCCCCATCCATGCCACGTGATCATAGCAGTCTAGCATGACAGCTGAAAATGTTGATTTTCAAGTCATATTGTCCAGATTTTAACCCTGGCTCCGCCATGTAACAGCTATATGACCTTGGGTGGGTGACTCAATGCTTCAGTTAGCTCATCAATAAAGGATAAGTATACTTAGCTCTGTCACAGAATTGTGAGTGACATATAAGCATATATTTGTGGATATGTATGTATGTATACAGACACACATACACTTATATAGATGGGTATAGCATTTAGAAGACTGTTTAGACTAAAGTATGTACAAGAAAGATTAAGTTCTTAAATCAAAACCTTGATGGGAACCCATCAAGTTCCCATGAACAAGTGAATGGGGACGTTAAAAGTACAGAGTCATACTCTATGTTATGACATTTTGCTCAACAAGGGACTATATGTTTGACGGTGCTTCATACACACACACACATATGGCTTAGGAATATATTAGATATACCATCTAAATTTGTATAATTACACTGACATTCAGACAAAATCACTTAATGATGCATTTCTCAGAATATACTTCCCCTTGTTAGGAAACATACGACTATATACATGCAATGGGATACTACAAAGCAAGTAAAAGGGGAAAAAATGACGAATATACGGAACAACCTGGATGAATCTCTAAATATCTATGCTGAGTGAAAGAATTCTAGACCAAAAATATATATGCATATGATTCCATGTAGATAGAACTCTTGAAAATGCAAACTATAGTGACACAATGTGGTTCCTGGGGAACAGGCAGGCACCAAGATAGGAGGGAAGGATTACCAAGGGACTCAGGAAACTTTGAGGGTGATGAATATGTTTACTATTTTGATCATGTTAGTTTCATGGGTGTGTATGCACGTCAAAACTATCAAATAGTTCACTTGAAATACTTGCTATTTGTTGTATGTCAATTATATCTCAAAACTGTTTAAGAAAAACAATATGAGCTGTTAACAATTTTCCAACTATCCCATTCTTGCTAACACAGTGGCTGAGGTGATCACTGCTGGAGTCAACACTCAGTCCAGCCCTGGATTGTTCTGAATTAGTTACCTCTTTTAATGCTCTCTTATTTAGAATTTGATTCTATAACCTTGAATCCTCTGATCTTAGACAAGTCACTCAACTGCAGTGTTTTTCATCAGCAACGTGAAAATTATAAATCTACCTGCCTTTTGGGGTTGTTGTGAGAGTCAAACACGAAAATATCCAAAGTGTTCCAAAATACTGAACATTGTTGGGCAAACAAAAAGGATGACCCTTAGGGTATTAGTTTGAATATTTGATATGCTTTCCTGGACTTGGTCTGCCAGCAGAACTTGATCTCAGGACCTCTTAAAGCAGCCCTTTGACAAATATTATTTGGATTTATGATTTTTGTGTGAATACCTTTGTTAGCTCCCTTTTATTGTTAATCATCAGGGTCTGTGGAGAGGAGGGTTCGGAGATGTCAGAATCTGAGGGACCCAGGACAGGTCACATGGAGAGGCCCAGACTCTGTTAGCAGAGATCATCATGTACAAGAACTTCCTGGGCACATCCTGGTGGGGCAGTGGTTTGGTCAGCAGCCTTTGGTTGAGAGTGCAGGTTACATATCCCAAGGGACTTGGGTTCAAGACTCAGGGTCAGGCTGAAAACCAAGATGAACAACAAAATAACATAAAGTGCTTATTTCTCCTCTTTTCCTGCCTACATGTCTCTGCTCATCTTCAAAAAGAACTTCCCAGATGGAGAGCTGACCACCTAGAGAATATTCTTTGACTCTGGTGTGTTTGGGGGTGGGGGGGTTCTTCAATGAGTAAGAACTTGACAGGCGACAGAGCTGAGAGTTGAGTCTGGCTTGATCTCTTGTATAAAAACAAATGTTTAGTATCACTCAAGAAAGCCTACAAAGGTGTTTTCAGGAAACAGCATATGTTAAAAGAGCTCATTTTGGGGGATAGTAGGGAGTCTGTAAGCCTAGAGTAAAAAAGACGGGGAAGATATGAACTAAAATTATACCAAAGGGTGCCAAGAGGCACAAACCAAAACATGAACAGAGGTTTGTTTGGGGTTTTAGTCTTGGGGATGGGGAAGATTTTCATTTGACTTATGTGTATTTTCTACAATGAATGGATATCACTTTTTCAATAGAAATAATGAAGGAAACAAAATGAACGCCCAAATCTCAAATTAAAGTATTTTTGGATGGAATTACCACCTTTGTTCAGAAAAGCAACAAACATTCTAGTTACCTCTAACCAAAAAAAGATAGTCATCAGCTGTAACCAAACAATTCAAATGCCCAAGGGTAGGTATGCTTTTCTGGCTCAGACGTCTATCTTGGAAAGCTGTGCAAAGGGTAGTTTCTACAAGGCCCTGCTGTACCCCTTAACACCCAAAGAAAAGGGAAGTGATATCCTCCAAGTTTCCTTATGCCCCTTACACTAAATCTTGCTCTCTAATCCACACAGGAATCTACATTCTTTTTGAATCAACATGTTTTCTTCCTATATGATGCAACCTGAAATTACACTTGACCCTGGAACATTGCTTAGGGATGCTCACCCTAGACAGACAAAAATTCACTTATAACTATCAATGACCCTCAGTATGCAGGGGCTCTGCAGCCATAGTGGGTTGAATCCGTGAACAAGGAACCGAGGAAAGAAAGAAACCTTCCTGTAGGGGAACCTGAGCGGTTCAATGTCATGTTGTTCAAGGATTGACTCTAATTGTATTGTAACCTGAATTCCACCATCAGTCATGGGTCTGGAGCTGTTTGCTCATGAGTGATGATGAAGCAGCTGTCACTGGTTCATGGCCCTCCCTACTCAACCAAGATCTGGGCCTACTGCAAAAGCACCTCTTAACAACTGGAATGGTCAGCCTAGAAGCCTCTCAGTGTCTTACATCAAGTCTACTTTGGTCATACCCCACCTCTGTCCTACTGCCTCATGGTGTCTGCAGTGTCTCTGCTCCACCCCCCGCCGCCCGCCGCCGCCCACTGACCCTCCAGCCCCCTAGCTTTTCACTTCAGAGTCCAATCATAATTCAAATCCAGGCAGTGGGATTTTCCAGCAGGGTATCCTTGGGTAAGATACCTCTCTGCATCTCAGTTTCCCTATTAGTAAAATGGGTACAGTAGTGTCTGTATCCTAGTGCTGTTAGGATATTGCAAAATGTTCTTGAATCCTGTACATAATGAGAACTCACTATGTTAACCATTTTTAGTACTATCCAACACCACTGCTCAGCTTTTGAGCATCCACACACCGTCCCTCTGCAGGTTCTCAGCGCCATGTGTAACAAATCCTTATTCTACATAGGTAGGAAAAAGACTGAATAAAATACAACCTAAGTTCACAGACTTCAGTTTTACCCCAGCACAGGCTGTCTGAATGGAGCTCTTAATGGAGCTTCCCTGGAAGGCAATTCTCTAGACATATTTTTCTCCTGCTGCAAGCTGGAAGTCAAACTCTCAATCTCAGAGTGCTAAGAGCTGTGAGAGGTTCCGATTATGATGGGTTTTATTCATTCTCCCGTACTTTTCACACCTGAGGAGTTTTAAAATTCTGATGCTCAGGCTGTTCCCCAAACCAATTAAATGAGGATCCCAGAAGATGGAGCCTGATCTCAGTATTTCTGTAAGACAGCCTCCAAGTGATACCTGTGTACGGTCCAGGTTGGAAGTGCAGCCTAGGTCTAAACCACCGTCATGGATTGGTGAAGTGTTCACAGTAGTCACAAATCACAGGTGGTAACTCTGCATGGTCACATTTAAAGATAGAAGTAGATATTAATAAACCAACAAGATTGGGGACAGAAAGGACTAGGGTCTGGGGTCTTTACAATGTCAACGCTCCATGATGTTCTCTCATGTTTTGAAAGACATTGGGGTTGGGGCCTCAGAAGGTAGTATGGCTTGTGTTCTTGCAGAGTTTTAGGGGGACATATCCCTCCTGTTTGGGAACACCAGCCCTGTTCTCAATGAGATCTCCCCATGTAAGTCCAAAGGCAGTTTGGACAGGCAAATCTGGGCCTCACATCTCTGAAGTGGCCCTCCCCTCAGGTGAGCATCTCACTGAGAACTGATAACATAAAAGGGAAATGAGCAACCTCCAGCACAGACTGAAGTGGGAGAAGGGAAGCTGTGCCATGAAGCACAGGGCAGGGGCTATGGAATTTCTGAAAAGGTGGGGGGTCCCTGTTGTTAGGGAGGGATGTGAGGTGTACGTCCTTGGGAAAGTTCCTTTATCTCACTGTGCTTCTGTTTCTTCAACTGCTAAATGGGGATAACAGCACCTACCCTCCGGCTCACTAAGAAGATGAAGTCAGGACAGTATGTGCAGACAGCCAAGCGCCATCTAGCCAGAAACACTGTGAAACCCTTATAAGGTTTAGCTGTGCTTGCTGTTATCATCATTAATATTAAGTGGCAAAGGTTATTCAGATCTTCTACAACCTGGATGAAATTTTCCTCAATAATATTCCCCTCCACTTTGAGAGGCAGCAAACTCCTATCCACTGTAGCTCTGGGTGATGCTCTGAGCAGTTCTTTGAACCTTGATGTTCATGTTGCCATCTTGTGCTTATGTTATAATCAAGATTGACACCTATGCAACATCATAATGTAAGAATATGCTTCTGTTTAGTGCCCCTTTCTCTAAGAAAGTTTGTTATTCACCCTTCTCATTAAAGCCATTGATCAAAACACCCTGGTGTTTTGGTGGGTGTAGACCATGTAAAGCCCAAAGGCCTGGGGTGGCAAACTGAGGCAGAGAGAACCACCAAAAACTAATAAGTATTTCTTCCTCCTCTCCCTTTCTTCCTCTTAGAACAAAAACCATCTATCTGCCTCCCACCCCCTGCAAATACTGTGCTGCCCTTACATCCAGTTCTCAAATAGGCACTTCTTCCTGCCCTTGCGTGTCACACAGCATGACAGCAAGTGTCTCCTGTGGTCTCCATGGGTACACTGAGAATCAGTCAGGCTCAAAAGAATATATAAACCAGCTTCTAATAGATTGAACCATCAGGGAGACAGCACTTTTTGGTGACAGGAGCCTCCTGTCTGGCTTCTCCAAAGCACCACCCCCTTGCTGGCAACCACCGAAGTACAGATAAGAAGGCCCTTTGGGGCACAACTCTGTGACTCAGCGGCTAAGGAGCAGGCCCAAGGACCTGGGTTGGAGACCCGAGGCTGGGGAAGGGAGAAAAATAAGGTTGTTGATGAGCATGAAGCCAGAGCAGAGGAAATTGGGCTCGAGTACAAAAGCCTGATGAGTACTCCGTGCCTCACACTCCAGCCACTGGAACTCCCTGTCTAGGAGACATATGAATGCCTTCCTTCCCTGGAGAGAACCTCGAAGAAGTTAGGAGGAAGCACTTGGGCATGCTGTAGTCTTTTACTAAGCATCCCACCAACTGACCACCCTCAGGGTTCCGCCACCTTTCAGACACTCACAGTCCAGATAGAATTCACTGATTCCTGAGGAAGTCTTCTAAGATGTCTTGACACACCGGCACATTTTTACCAGGGTTCCACAGCATGAGCCCACTTCTGTCCTCACCTCTGCCTTCACTAGATGGTCAAATCCTCTCTTGTGACCTTGACCTCCCTCTGTATTGTCCTGATTCCCAATCATGGTCTCGTCCCTTTACTTGAGCCTGGATATCTACGTTCTTCATGTGAATTTCCTTCCAGCACATCCAACTTAGCATGTCCAAACTCAGTCTGGGATCCCCCACCCCTACCTGCTACTTCCCAAATGGCAGCCCCCTGTCCATCAAGCATCTCCGGTCCACATCGAGGCAGCTTTGGGTCTCCCTATCCTACCTTGCTTCCCCTTCCAGGCCTGATCAATGTAAGTCTTTCATAACTTTCCTTCCTCATTATTTAAAAATCAATTTAACTGAGTATTGATTTATTACAACTATAATGCAAAATGACATGTTATTCTTTTGTCTGTGTGGGCTTCATTAGTGAGGAAAGCAACTAAATGTTTGCTCTTGCCTTTTCACTTCAAGACTCAATCCCTACATCTAGTTTCCAGACTGGGACAGAGCAAGTTCACACAGTGACACCAGAGTACAATGACAGCACCGCTCATTCCAAGGTCCAAGGGTGTGAAAGGCCGGGGAGAGGCAGAAAGCTCTAGAGCAAGACAGAACCATACTTCATTACTCACATCCTCAGAAGACTGTGGGTACCAGATGCAAAAAGAGCCCAATGGATCACACAATGTGAATGAGACTCCACATGCTAATTATATTTAAAGGTCTTAAAAGGCAGTAAATAGTGCAACTGTTCTGTAATTCTCAGTGTACATGACAGAAATTGACATTTTTCTTATTGGTAATTGTCAGAATGCCCACAAGAGCAAGTCTTAGGCCAGGGATTAAAGCTCTGATATCAGTACAGTGAATTGTCTCTGGTGCCACCACCCAGTCCTGGAATGCATGCGATCATCCAGATCGATAAGGAAAGCCAATGGACGTGTGAGATGTATCTCATGAGTAATATGTGACCAGGACAAACACTCCACTAAGAAACAAAGGAATGACACAGGTTGAAGAAGACCACCAATGACTTCAAAGGACAGTGTCACCTTGCCTGATGAGGAACTGAAACGTGGTCTGCCAACCCTCTCTCCATCCCCTTCCTCACCACGTGGGTTTTTTCCCTTAAAAACCCAGGCTGCTGGCACAACGGACTTGGTCAGCTCCCTTGGTCGGCTCCATTCCTTTACCCTCTAATTAAATCTCTCACCTAACTTTATCGTGGATTCTTTGAGCGACCCAAAGCCCACAGTGAGCTAGGCGAACAGCTGTCTGTAAAGTTAGGAGTCTCTCATGGCAGGACCCAGCCTGTAACAGACACTCAGTGAATAGCCCTTGACTAGAAGAATAGTAAGCTTTTATTGAATACCAACCATATGTCAAGTATAGAGTAAATGAAAATATCCCATGGGGAGAAAAAAAGAATTGATTTGAAAAAAGTTGAATGCCATAAAAAACTATTTAAAAATCTACTAAGATTTAAAAATTGCTAAGGGCATTGCTCTAAATTAAGGGCACAGATTTCACAAGGCACCTTTGAAAAACAACTCTGTAGAGCATGAACTGTAGCTACAGACTGCCTGCTTCATATCCCTTCATATCCCAGCTCTGCCACTGGCAAATTCTGCCATCTGGGCATGTCCTGGTGGCTTAGCAGTTACGTCCGCTGGGTACAGCTCACATACATCCCAAGGACCTGGGCCTGAGATCTGGGACTGGGGAAACCACCAAGGTGAACAGCTACCTGCCTGCCTCTGCTCGCTTTATTCCTGCCTGCACCTTTCCTTTAAGAAAACACCACCACATTCTGCCATCTAGAGCAAGTTTCTTAACTGCTCTGTACCTCAGTTTCTCCATCTATATATGAGGATAATATCTACTTCAGTCTGTTGGGAGAATTAGATGAGTTTATTCACGTAAAGAGTTCAGAACAATGTAGGACAGATAAGTTCTCAAAAAGTGTTAGCTATTATTATGCACATCTCACGGGCAGGTTTGAGCACATTAAGCCACACGATGTAGGGTACACAGAAGGAGTTCAATAAAGTTTACTGACAATGGAAAAAGAATAATTTCTTGACTAAATGGTGATAGGAAAACTGGAGAGTCATATCAAAAGAACGAAATTAAACTCCTGTCTCACTCATGAAAGTCAATTTAAAATGGATTAAAGCCTTAAAGTAGGACCTAAAATTAAAAATATCCCAGAGGAAAATTCCTTGATAGAGGAAAATGCTTTGACATTGGTCTTGGCAAGAATTTTTGGGGGCTATGACGCCAAAAGCACAGGCAACGAAGTGAAGAACAAGTGGGACTGTATCAAACTCAAGAGCTTCTGCACAGTCAAGGAAACTACTGACCAAATGAAAAGTCAACCTACAGATAAGAGGAAATATTTGCAAACCAGGTATCTGATAGGGGTTTAATATCTAACATACACGAGGAGCTCTGGCAATTCAACAGAAAAAAATAAAAGAAAGAAAGAAAGAAAATCTATTTAAAAAAGGGCAAACCTGGTCAGAGATTTTTCCAAAGAAGATATATAGATAGCCACCAGGTATAAGAAAAGGTGTTCAACATCACCAATCAGAGAAGTGTAAATCAAAACCGTAATGAGCTGACCTGGAGGGGTGATGCTAAGTGAAACAAGACAAAAGAAGAAAGATAAATACCAGATGACTCACTCCTAGGTGGAATGTGAACAGACAAAACAAAGGAACAGATGAAACATAACCAACTCTGAAACATTTGCAACAGAACTGAGGTGACCCAAAGGGAATGGGGCGGGCAAGGCAAATTGTGGCAGAATCCACTGGACAATGGGGAAGAACAGTTGGTGACCTGGTGGAGGGCATGGTGTGTTGAAATATATCTAAGAAATGGGGAACCTAAAACATAGGAAATTATTTTAATGTGTAGAATAATTATTACAATTAAAAAATAAATTAAAACCATAATGAGCTATCATCTCACACATATTAGAATGGCTGTTATCAAAAAGAAGTTAAGTGCTGATAAGGATGTAGAGAAATGGACACTCCTGTGTACTGCTGGTGAGGTCAACTGGAATAGCCACTATTGAAAACAGTATGGAAGTTCCTCAAAAAACTAAAAATTACAGCTACATATGACTCAGTAGTCCTGCTTTGGGGTATATAACTAAAAGGTAAAAAGATCACTATCTTGAAGAAATGCGTGCACCCCCATGTTCACTGAAACATTTACAATAACCAAGACATGGCAACAACCTAAGTGACCAGGGCAGCTGAATGGATAAAGAAAATGTCATATATACATACCATGGACTACTATTCAGCTATGAGAAAGAAGGAAATTCTACCATTTGTGACAAAGTGGATCAGACTTTGAGGGTATTATGTTACGTAAAACAATCAGATAAAGACAAATAATGTATGATTTCATTTACATGTAGAATCTAAAACACTAAACTCATAGAAACAGTAGACTGGTGGTTGCCAGAAGCTGCAGGTGGGGTAGGTGGGAGGAGTGGGTGGGGTGGTGGGGGAATGGGTGTTAAAGGGCACAAATTTCCAGTTAGATGAGTAAGTGCGCTAATGTACATTATGGTGACCATAGTTAACACTGTAGTAAATACTGAAGTTACAAAGACAGTAGACATAAAGTGTTCTTACTACTCACACAAAAATAATGGTAACTATGTAAGGTGACAGCAGTGTGACCCTTATTACAGTAATCATTTCACAGTAAGCATGTATATCAAATCCCATTATACCCCTAAAACTGGACCATACCCCAGCATCTACCTGATCAACCTCTACTCCAGGGGACATTCAAGGACATCCCTGACCTTGATGTAGGGTGCCCCTTCAGATGAGACATAGCCCATAGATTTGGAGGGGGGGCGCGGGGAAATCCCTAAGGCTCAGAAATCTACCCTGGACTGAAAAGCCCCTCTATGAGAGCTCAGTTCTTAACACAATTTCATAGAGGAGGAAAGTACAGGTTAAGAATCTGAGGCCCCCAAACTAGATGCCCCTGAGTTGGGATGCAAAGCCATGTTGCCATTCACTTAGCCACAGCATTATAACACCTTCCCTCCCAGCCCTCAGCCTTTCCTGTAAAACCGAACTGCCATGGTTTCTAACTCAGAGATTACTGGGAAAATTAAAAGGCATTAATAATCATCAGGGCCTGGCACACTGTAAGGAGGAAATAACAGGTGTTCAGCAAGTATTGGCTCTCCTTCCCCAGTCTCAGATTTCCATATCCAGCACTTAGCTCTTAACCTTTTAAAGGAATTTGAATGATGCATATTAAATCCTGGAATAAACTACTCAGATCTATGAGAAAATGATGTGTGACTTTGGAAAAATTACTCTACTCCTTAAGATGGTATTGGTAGGAAGTTGCTCTTAACATTTACCTGGGAGAATTACTGGAGGGTTTTAAGACCGGAGGAAGGCCAGAATGGGCCCACGCCTACCTTACGTGGCTCACACGTGCGACTGCTGTCTCCCTCCACCACAGTGACCACGGCAAGGTAGCAGAATTCCATCCTGATTTAATAAAAGAAGAGAATTTGGATTATTTTACACAGTAACCAAAAATAAGAGACTGTTGAAAGTACTTGAGATGGTTAGCGCAGAGAACCAAGATTTTCCATGAAACCAACTAAATCGCAATTGGACCTACCTAAAATCAGGGTTTCTTGGGGACCAAGAGAGGCCACTTGGAAAAGATCACTTCCATTTGAAGAGGTTTCTGGTACAGTAACGGAAAAAAAAAAATGGAGGTTTCCGGTATATTAAAGTATATATCTCTCTATATAAATTGAGAGATATATATTTAAAGGAAAGCTAGTATTTAAAAAACACTGAGGACTGTACACGTTGAGGCAAACCTTAAGTGCTACATTTAATGAATAGTAATGCAAAACTAAACTGAATATTATATTTGTGCAAGTCAGAGGGTAATTACTAGATTTATGTATTTTTGTGAAATCTAATTTATAGTACACCACGGGCAGTGTCTGCAGGTCAGGAGGCACACTTTTCTGAGTCCTCTCTGCGCGTGGGTCTAATGTGCTCTCTTTCTCTCGGCTCATGATACCCACCGAAAGGGAAGCTGGCCCTTCTGCAAGCCGCGGAGATCAGAATGGAGCCCTACAGGGGTTTAGGTGGGTTTTAGGTGGAGAAGGTGGGTTTAACCTCAGCTAAGCGCCCCCTTCCCGCCCGCCACTGCGAGTTACCGCGGGGGAGCTGGGAAGAGGTGGCAGCCTACACAACCGGAGCAAGGCTTCCTACATTTTGTGAGTTCCAGGAATTTCCTCACGAAAGTCCGATGAAAACACTGGACTGCTCCCCAGAAAAATTCTTTCACTCCACCCACAGACACTTTTCCCCAAGGAGCGCCCTAGAGTCCACAAACTCGGGTCCCGAGGGTGGCTCTGGAGCTCTTCAGCTTCTTTCTCTACCTGCGATCGCGTCAAGGCTCCACCCCCGGCGTAGGCTGGCGGGCGGTGGGCGGGGTCCGACCTCGGGAGGGAGGCCCGCCCCGCCCCTGACACGTGCGGGTGCCGAGGGGCGGGGCCGGGGCGGGCCGGGGCCGCAGGGCCCTGGCCTCACCCGCGGACGCCAGGGCTGGAGGGCGCTGGAACTAGAGCAGTGTCGTGCCGGGGCAGCTTGGGCTACACAGTCTAGTACGTTGTCGGGAGTCTTTGAGCCGAAACCGCGCGGTCGCCCTTCCGGCTCCCGGGCCGGGTCTCTAGGTTCGCCAGCAGATCCGGCTCCCGAGCTATTTGCAGAGCCCGGACTCACCCAGAGTGCCGGCGCCGCAGCTCCGGCTCCTGAGCTGTTTTGCGGAGCTGGGACTCTAGGATCGCGCCAGCGCTGCTGACAGAGTTACCAGAGCTGGTACCGGGCTACCGCCAGAGCCATGAAGATGCATTTCTGTATCCCAGTGTCCCAGCAGCGGACGGATGCGCTGGGGTGCCACTACGTGGTGCGCCAGGGACCGGGGTCAGGTTGGGCAGGGAGGGGTCGGTGATTTAGGGGTCGGGGTTTACCTGCCCTCAGCTAATCCGGGACGGATGTTTGTGTGTTTGCAGCTGTACTCGGTGTACCTGGAAGGTTTCCTCTTCTGTAAGGTGCGCTACAGCCAGCTCCGTAGTTGGAACGAACAGGTGAGAGGGTCCGAGGAGGGTACCAGCTCGTCGACCGCAGGCAGGTGAGGCAAGTGTACCCAGTGGGCGCTGGGCGAGTAACTCTGGCAAGACCCTGAAGCTTTTGAGGGCTGCAGGCTCCTAGTCTGTAATACAGCGTCTTGGTAAGGATTAGTTGTGAATTCCTCGCGTAGCGTTCAATGAATATATGTCGCTGCCTCTAATCATCTGCAGCTGTGAGATGAGAGAAGCTGATTCTAAACCAGTTCGAACCCAGTGATCCCCACCCACCTGGCAGGGTGCTGGGCAGTGGTGGGCTCCACTTCTGTGCCAGCCGTTCCCCAGGACAATGTCCCTATGCAAAATGGGCAGTCTGGATCCTGGTGGAATCTTGTACATGAGTATTTAATATCCCGTCTCTCTAGAGTTTAAGTTTGCCCTCTTTAAAATAGCATGTCTCTTTTTGTTTTCAAATGACCTACCTTTATTTATAGACTTCAAGTACCAGCAGACTGGAGACCCAGAAAAATCTTGAATTATCAAGACGGGATGGGTCATTATCTCTATGATTTCTCACTTAGATGTCCTGATGGTATTTACTGGGTGTATTAGCCTGCTTTACTGAGTTTTTTTTGTCCTGCTAAGGATATGTTGCAAGTCTTCAAAATGGGTTAGAGTCATAAACGAAGTTTGGAAATAAATGTCACCCTTCCATGCAATAACTATTAACACTTTTGGGAGAGTCCCTTCAGACAATCTCTGGTTTTTGAGTGTATAGATACAGTTTAGTTCTTATTTTTCTACTACTGAAAATATCGCTGAAACAAACCTTCTTGCTTATACATCATAGTGCATTAGAAAAACCTGTTCTTTGAGGTCCTAATAGGTTTTACACATTGTAATGTATTGTAATATGTTTGCTAATTTGTATAGTAGTCCTTGAATTGCTGACACCTGATGCAGTGCCTGCACCTCAGGTCCTCAGAAGTGATTGAATGACTTAACAAGGAAGGGCATGGATTCATGCCTCTCAAAGATGAGAAGCTACTTGTGAGCACAACACATTTGAGAAGTTGGGACGACTACAGGGATAGGGAGAGAAAGGATAAGTGTTTTAGGTATTTGGAGAAGGGAATTGTGCTCAAGTTGGTGCCAAGAGCTTTACATGTAAGAGCATGTTTAATTTGTACAGCAGTTCTGTGAGCTAGGATTATAATTAGCGCTATTTAACAGCTGAGAAAACCAAGGCACAACCTGCCCCCAGTACACTGCTAGTTCGTACTGGATCTAGGATTTGATCTTCAGAACCTGCTCTGACCCATTACATCCTGTACTTTCTTACTAAAGTTGACAGATTGTGTCAGTGACACAGTGGAGCCCTGAACCAACTCACTCACTCTATTTTGGAATCATGTAATCACATTTTACGTGTTCAGTATGATGAATTTTGGTAAAGTATGCAATTACCACCACCATATTCAAGACAGAAAACAGTTCCCTTGTCCTCTTTGCCCTTGCCCATGTCCCTCCACTTTTAACCCCAGGTTCCTAAGATCTACTTGTTGTCATCAGAATCACAGCACAAGATTTTATTGGAGCTGCCCAGCACAGCCCCTGTGAGGTCAGCACGACACTCAACTTTACTCCCATTTTATAGAGTCTGAATAAGGTCTTCAGGTTTAGCAAATAAACACAGATCTCTAGTTAAATGTGAATTTCAGATAAACAACACTTTGTGTGTGTGTGTGTGTGTGTGTGTGTGTGTGTGTGTGTGTGTAAGTATGCCCCATGCAATATTTGGGACACTTAACTGGGCATCCTGTATCTTATCTTTATAGCCCAAGTTTGAGACGGAAAGAATGGGTGACTTCTTCCAGCCACTTCTCAGCTAGTTTTTCACAAAGTTGTGAAATAGTTCAGAATTCTTAATCTTATTTAATGCAAAGCATTCTAAAAAAGGCAACATTATAAAGCACCCATTTCTGTATGTGTTTTCGGTGAAATAAGTTTATTTCCTGGTATATTCTGCATCCCAGTAGAACAGAAATTAAATTTTTATCTTATGGAAATAACTGACTTAAGAAGTCTACCAAGTTCCTATTAGATGGCAAGCACTGTTAAATTAAGTGAGGATTCTGACCTGAGCATATGGGACATAGGCTGTAATAATTGGATTCCTATTTTGTGTATTGGATAACCCTGAGATTGAGGAGGAGCAGAAGGCCAGGTGAGATAGTCTCTGCTGCTTCTCAGCCAAGGTATGTGGAGAAGACACATGGAAGACTGAACCTGGGGAGAGATGGTTATCTTTCCAAGAAGTTGACTGTGACCCAAGCCTTCTAAAGTCATCACCTGCATCCTTGTCTCCTAAAGCTCCCTGGAGGTCCAGAAGCTTGTCCCTCTGTGCCAAATGCTGCTCATATCTCTGCCATAGGAATTGCCCGACCTGACTTCTTTCTCTGCCTTTAGATGAATAAAAGCAGCTTGATTTATGTCTCTGTCTTGGTTTAACCACTTCCCTCAAGTGAATTTAAAGAATTCTGTGAAGGCAACATTTAACCACCTCATTTGGGCCAAGTGTTAAAGATGAGGCCATCCGCTGGAAGTGAGGCTAGGCTCTGGGAAAAAGATAATTACCTCTTTGCAAACGTCCTGCCAGAGTCAGACGTGACAATGGCCACAAGCTGTGGAAGCTTGCAGAAGGTGCTTCCATGGGAAAGGAGAACCTCACACAGTCCACACACACTGGTCCAGTCTTCCTCCCTGCCAGGTGCTAACCCAGTTTGTCTCCTTCCCCTCTTTCACCTGTTCTCTACCTCCACTCAAACCCTCTGTTCTTATCAGGCTGGCCATTCACACTCATTGCCTTTTCTGGACTCACTTCCCCTCCTGGAAGATACCTCTCACCCTTCTAGCCCACCTCAGAGTTCTCAAGACTCACCTTTTCTCGGAAGTCCCTGCTGGATTGCGTGAGGTATTTTTTCTGATTTCTGTGTCTTTTCATGTTTAGACCTTGGCATGCTCCTATCTTAGTATGTATCTCTTGTCTCCTCTGATTATTTAGGAGCAAAAATTAAGCATATCAATGAAGGAATGAATGAATCTTGTATGTATGCATGCCCAGCCCCAGAATCAAACTTTATCAGATGGATATTTGGTGGAGGAAAATGATGGGGAGGACAAGAAAAAGGTGAAAAGAATAATGTTCAAGTTCTGGCACTCAGTAGCTCTGGGAACTTGGTTGGAGTCAGTTACTCTTGTTGCCAAGGTAAAAGGATGACAGTGTTAATGGTGATGATGACATCTAATACACAAGCTCTGGGCTAGTGTTCTTGGTACCAGAAGTCACAGCCCAGATGCTTTGAAATGTGGCCCCTCATCTGGAGAATTGGGCTTTTGTCTATAATTCCACTTAGCCCAGACCCCCAACTCTGGGGTGGGTTTTCAAGGCTGCCAGTGCACAGGGCAAGGAAGGCGGTGATGTTTTCAGTGGTGAAGTCCTCTTCATGTTGAAAAGAACAGCTGCATAATACAGGAAATTATGCTGGGATTAAAAAATACATGATATGATCATGGCCTGTCTAAAGACCCCATGCAAACAAAAAACCCTCTTAATATAAGAAGGGAACAGGTCTGTTTTCCTTTTAATTTATATAAGGTTTTTTTTTTTTTTTTAAGAGGGAGATTAGGCTAAACTAATCCCAGATAATTCTCTGTATACTAGTGGTTTTAGTGGCTAAATTATGTGATATCTGAGACCAGTAGAAAAGGTTATAGTTTGGTAGCATGATGAACTTGTAGAGTTGATGATTGACTTTTGGCAGACTACGCAGTTTATTTTCTGTTTCTCTTCCCCTTCTACCAGCCTTAGAGAAGGGAGGGGAAAGACTCCTTGAAAGTCAGCTCAGGTTGTCAAACCTGCTGGAAGAGTTTATGCTCTTTCATTGGTATTAGAACCTTTAATCCTTGTTGACTTTCCCCCCAGCTTCTGGCCATAGGGTAGAGGCTTCTCAAAAACCTCTCCTGGGATAAACCAGGCAGCCCTGCTGGCTCAAGATTGTTGCGATTAGAACCTATTTGGGAATCTGTGACATTTATGAACATATGCCAAGGAAGACAATTGCTTTTTAAAGATCACTTAATCAGTTAATCAGGAATAATTGCATGCAAAGAAGACAAACTTCTGCTTCCAGTTAATAGACTTAGCAGAAATGGGTACATAAATTCTAGGTTGTTTGAGCTGCCCTGGCTGGGATAATGATCCAGCCCAGCGCCTTTTGACAGCCTCTGGCATGGCAAGGAAATGTCCTTGAATTGAAAAGAATTGCTATCATATGTTATACTACTAGATTTAGAGGAGAGGCTGTAAACTTAAATGGCTGCAGGGTCAGGCAGATAATTTAAATGGAGATGTGGATCATGTGAAAGGTAATGGGGAGTGATGGGGACTCTTGAGGTCTCTAACGGGACAGTTGCCTGAGAGAATGGGAACCCAGTGATTCCAGAGATTCTGACTTTTCAAGAGAAAGCAAAATTTTCTTTGAAAAGCACTATTTTTGTAGGTCAGTTTTAGATCTGCATAAAAATTGTAAAGAGAGAATCCAGTTCCCATATCCACAACCTTTAGCTTACCCTGTTGTTTTCCGTTAGTCTGGTACATCTGTTGCAGCTAATGAAGCAGCATTGACACAGAATTTTTAACTATAGTCCAGAATTTATTCAGATTTCTTTAGTGTTTGCTCACTTTCCTCTTTCTGTTCCAGGATCCCATCCAGGACCCCACATTCTGTGTAGTTGTCAGGTCTCCTTTGACCCTGGATTATAATGGTTTCTCAGACTTGTCTTGTATTTAACAATTTTGATATTTTAAAAAATCCTGGTCAGATATTCTATGGACTCTCCTTTGAATGGAATCTGATATTCTTCACATGATCTGACTAGGAATATGGATTATGGGGAGGAAGACCAGAAAGGTCAATTGCCATGCTAATCACATCAAATCAAGGGTATATACCATGAGCATGACTTACCATTGTTGATGCTGATCTTGCTTACCTGACTGAGGGAGTGCCTGTCAGGTCATTAAGTGCAGACCATACTTAAAGTGTGGAGATTTATGCTCCATATTCTTGCAGGATAAATGTCTTCATAAATTATTTGGGATTCTTCTGCACAAGAGATACTTATTCTCAATTATTTGTATAAGCTCTTAGCTATTTATATTGTAGGTTATACTTCAATACCCTTTGCTTAAATTGCTCCAGCTTTAGCCCATGGGAGCTCTCTCAGTTTGTTTCTGGGTCTCCTTAACATATGCTCATTGGTTCTTTTGTTTTGAACATTCCTTTTTTCTGGTGCTACAAAGTGCTCTAGACTGATCTTATATATTTCTGCCTCATTACTGGAATCAGCCATTTCTCCTTTGAACCCTGGTATTTTTTATTGGAGAGTGGTATTAGAAATCAAGATCTGTGTACTAGGTGTGTTCATTGGTTCTGTCAGCTAACAGAGCAAGGAAAAATATGTGTGCACTAACCTAGGGAATATATGCTATCTATATGTACTTTGTCTTATACCCTTATCTAAAAGTAGTTCTATATGGTACCATCTGTATCTATATTAAGCTAAACGTGCCAATAGCTCCACTTAACCCATTACCACATGGATCATTCTAGATTCTTACCTTGCTTATCTGTTAACTCCTACTCCAAAAGTGAGAAACACGACCTTTGTAAAAGCACAGGGAAAATTCCCTCTTCTAAGTTTTTTCTCAGACTGGCCGAGCAAACCAATTCACATTAGACAGAGTTGGTAAAAGAAAAGATCAAATTGAATGGCATATGCATGGAGAATTCATATGACTATAAATTCTAAAGTAAATAAGAGAGACCACAGACTTCTCTCCTGTGCTGAGGATGGAAAAGGGATCTAGAGAGAAGAGGTTGTCTTCATCTGAGGGGGTGACTTCAGATGACAAAACCTTATCTTTAGATGTTAGTCCTGCCTTTGATGTTCAGCCCTGATAAAAGGTTGTTTCTGGAGATGACTCTATATCTGGGTAATCTTTATTATTCTTATTTTATGTGCCTGGAAATGGAAAAGATCACGAGCATCTCTGTAGACCCCCAGAGCCTTGATAAACCATTAACTACACCTACCAAGGTAATATGTATTAGAAAAGACCTGTTTGGACATCTTGAAAAATATCTATCTGGACATTTTGTGGTAACAGGTCCTATACCAGCTATCTACTTAAATGTTTAATTCTGTGTGTGAATATAGTAGTATTAACTGTTCACTTGTCTCTCCCAATTCTTCTTCCCTGGGAAACAGCTTATCAATTAGATACAGTGCTTATGTAGTTTATTTTGCCATTCGTTTTGCAGACTCCATTCATTTCTAAAGCTACTTAGATCCACACCTTTTACCCTCATCCCCTTCAATGAGGTTGCTTCATAACTTTGTAATATAGTTAGTTTTATCATATTCTGCATTCTATCCTGGGACTTCCCCCAATCTCGTAGGTAATTTAAAAAATATTTTCATATATTAAGGTTATGTTGTAAAGTTAAATTAGTTTGAGTAATGCGTAGTATCTGTATCCACAGAGAGTAGTCATGCAGAATAGTTTTACTGCCTTAAAAAAATTCCACAGACCTCACCAATGTAACATCACTCTCTTCCAAGTTCCTGGTGGCCGCTGATGTTTTTCACTATCTCTATAATTTTGCATTTTTCCAGAATGCTACATGACTAAAATTACCCAGTCCCACTGTTTCAGACTATTATCTCTCTTTTTTTTAAAGGGAAGGTACAGTCAGGTGTGAAGGCGAGTTGGCAGACAAGCAGAGAGGTGGAAGAGGCACTTTATTTTTTATTTAGTTGTCCACATTGGTTGCTCCCCTTGATCCCGGGTCTTGAACCCGGCATCTTGGGATGTTTGTGGGATTGCTCCTAGGGTGTACTAGACCACTAGGCCATCAGAGTGTACTTACTGTGGTATCTTTCACGTATTAATATACATTTAAGTTTCTGCCGTATTTTTAAATGTCTTAATAGCAAATTTCTCTTTCATGCTGGATTATATTCCATTGTCTGGATGTACCACAATTTGTTTATTCATTTATTTATTGAAGGACATCTTGGTTGCTTTCAGTTTTTGGTGATTATGAGTAAAGTAGCTGTAAACATTCATATGCAAGTTTTTGTGCACACAGTTTTCAAATATTCTGGGTAAATACCTACTAGGATGATTGTTGGATTATATAGTAAAACTATGTTTAGTTTTGTAAGGAATCACCAGACCATCTTCCAAAGTGGCCGTGCCATTTTATATTCCCTCCAATTCATAACTGTAAAGCATTTTAAATGGCAAAAATAAATGTTGGCATCAAATTCATATTCTCTAGAAGCCAAACAATGGCAGACCCTGGTGGAACAGCGGTTGGGTCAGTCACCTCTGAAGGAGCAAGCCATATACCCCTGGTTTCCAGTTCCAGGTGGAAGCAGTCAGTGTGAACAACTAAATAAAAATTAAAAATGCTTCCTCCTCTCCTCTTCCTGACTACCTGCCTACTCCCCCCTTCATTCCTGCCTGCACCTTTCCTTAAAAAAAAAAAAAAACAGAAAAAAAGGCCAAACAAAACACACCAGGGAACTGTATCTTATCTGCAGATAGGCAGTTAACCTTTATAAATGTTAGACCAACAGTGTTCCATAGAACTTTCTGTTCTGATAGAAATGCTCTATATCACCTTATCCAAATCCATAGCACTTATCACACTTCAAGTGACTATTGTCTGTTTGGAACCTGGCTAGTATGACTGAGGAACTGATTTTTAAAATTCGATTTTATTTTTAAGTTTAGTCACAGGTAACTAACAGAGCTCACACTGGTTGGTATAGTTCTAGGCTAGTGTAAGGATTTTTGCTTTTTCTTGAGTGAGATGGGAAGTCATGAGGGATTTTGAGCAAGGCAGTGGATTGATCTGACTTACATTTTTAAAGAATCACCTTAGATTCTCTTTTGGGAAGAGTAAGGTGATAAGAAGCCGAGAGAGCTGTTGAAAGGCTGCTGAAATAATGTAGAAAAGAGATGACAGTGGTTTGGAACCAGGGTGGAGGGATTCTCTATGGATTTTGAAATTGGGATAAGTAAGCAAGTTAAATATTTGCCATTACACACTGTGTTTGTGACAAAGGCCACAGAATTTAAATTCCTACTTATTGGAAGTCTCATTTCTCTTAGACCTACTTTCATTTTCGTTAAGCCACTGACTATGGCAATATTAAGTATTTCAGTCTTCCTGTTCCAGAGGTACCATGCTAAAACGTGGCTAGGTTTCTAATTTCCTTTCTCTCTCCTATTTTAAAGAAAAGACTCTTATTCCTTATCTTCAAGTTGCCACTATAAATGTTAGGGTTAAAATAACAGAAAGCATATTTTTGATTATCTTAATTAAAAAAATTTTTTTTTGCCCATACTTCCAATATCAAAGCCAAGTGCTTGGGCCTTTCACATGGTCTGCACCTTAGCTGCCTTCACAAGTGTGCGCCAATGAAAGTTATTTTTGATGCAAACACTATTAGGTTACATAAAAATAATTTTAAGAGTCTTGGGTCATATGTGGGTGGGTAGAAGGAGGGAAGGAAGGACCTTACTCAGTTTTTATTGGAATCATATGTCAGTCTTATAGGAGTTCTGTAAACTGACATTGTCCCATAGAAGTAGACTGAGTCACATATGGAATTTAAAATTTTCTGATAGCCACATTAAAAAGCATAAAGACGAACAGGTGGAAATTAATTTTATTAATATGCTTTTATTCTAACATATCCAAAAAATTATCTTGTGAGCATGTAATCAATATAAAGCATTTTTAGTGATTTTTTTTTTTAAAAGGAAGATGAAGGCAGGAATGAAAGCAAACAGGCAGGCAGGAAGAGAGAGGAGGAAGAAACATTTATTTTTTTACTTGTTTGTCTTGGTGGTTGCCCCAGCCCCACATCTTGAATCCAGGTCCTTGGGATGTGTGTGGACTACATCTGGTGGCCTTATCCCCTAGGCCACCAGTGTGTGCCTATTAGTGATATATTTTCCATACATTATCTTTTCTTTGTGCTAAGTCTTTGCAGCCTGGGTTTTATCTCCCAGCACATCTCTGTGGGGTCTAGCCATATTTCTAATGCTTGCTAGCTACAGGGAGCCAGTGCCCACCATAGTAGACAGCACAGCTGTGACTTTATGTTCAGATGAGGTGGACGTGGAGTCGCATTCCTAACCATTGTCATTGCTGTCATAAATGACTGAAAGAAATGCTGTCTGATGCGAGTGGAGGGCTGTCTTGTAAAAAACAAAGGAAAGTAAAAACACACCCAGATCTACCAAACTTGGACTGGAGTGACACTCTGTGATGAGTCTAATGTATCTCTAGAAACATACTAAAATAAATTACTTCTTAAGAAAAAACGAAGTATCCCTCTTTCCTCTTTTTAGCCACCAGTAAGGACTGATTTTAAGTAAAGTGCTAGAGTGAGACTTACTCGAGGAGGAGGAGGCTTTGGCTTCTCACCAACCTTGAATTTGAGACTCTTTGCCTCATTGCATGTTTTCTGGCTCTTTCAGCTGAAGCGGATCTTTGGAAATTGCCTGCCACCCTTCCCACCGAAGTACTATCTTGCAATGTCTGCATCCATGGCTGATGAGAGGAGGATCCAGTTGGAACAGTATCTGCAAAATGGTAGGCATTTGGATTTTTTTTTATAGATTCATTGAGATACAGGTAACACACTGCAAAACTCACCCATTTCAAGTATTCAACTCAATGGTTTTTAATATCATCCAATTGGAGAACCTTTTCATCACCCTTGAGAGGAAATTCATACCTATTACCAGTCATCATTCCTCTCCCCCACCAGCCCCTGTACCCACTGCACTGATTTCCATCGTTACAGATTTGCCTGTTCTGGACACTTGGTATAAATGGAATCATACAATACAGGGCCTTTGAATTCGGTTTTGAAAACACTTGGTGTGCTGATTTGCCCTTGACTGCGTATGTTGGCATTGGTTGGAGAAGTCAAAGACCTGTAGCCTGGACTGGGACTGAACAGAAGGCCGAGGTGCACTCTCCGCATGAGCACTCACAGGAGATGTCAGATGTTTCCTAGCAGTGTCGCAGGTGGTAGCTCACCTCTGTCCTCACCAGGAAGCCAGGCTCAGGCATCAGGGACACTCGGAGTCCTGTTCTGTGGATCGAGTTCGTGTACAATGGTCCGTGCCCCTTGCCCAGGCCCTGACATGTGATGCACAGCAAACTGTGGCTGGTAGACGGGGTTGACAGAAGAGTGGATCGGGTGAGGGGGCGAGGAATAGCAAAGTTGGCATTAAAGTATGGCAAGATTTAAAAATAGGGAAGCAGCTCTACACATTATGTTTTTAAAAATGTGACCTGTCCAGAGAGTATACAACAAAGGATTTAATTCATTTCCCCTTTAGACCCTCAGCTGTTAGCCATAAATACTATTATATGCAACTGGTCTGTTTCTCAGGTATGATTTCTGTGTCTGCTAGTGTATGTGTATATCCCTGTTTTTTTGTTTTTAAATTTTTATTGAGGTAGCTCTTTACAAAATATTACACGTCCATATGTCCAGGTTCCCCATTCATCAAACATGACAGCAGTCCTTGGCCTCCGCCAAATTGTCAAAAAAGTCCTCCCGCATGTCCATCAGACCTACCACCCTGGCTCCTGCCCCCACCCCTTCCCTGCTGGTAACCTCAGTTCTGCTGTCGGCGTCCCTGGGTTGGCTGTGTTTTGTCTGCTCATTGCTTTGTTTCTTTATATTCCAGGTAGCAGTGAGAGCATTTGGCATTTCTATTTCTCCTGATTTATTTCACTTTGCATCATCCCATCGAGTTTCATCCATGTTGTCACATGACAGGGTTTTATCTTTTTTAGGACTGTGTCGTCTTCCATTATGTGTTTATATCCCATCTCCTTTGTCCATTCATTTGACAATAGACACTTGGGTAATTGGCTTCTGTAAATAATGTTTCCATAAACATGGGGATATATATGTGTGTGTGTGTGTATCTATCTATGTATCTGAAAATTAGTGTTTCTGTGTTTTGGGTGAATACCCAGAAGTACATTCCTGTTTGTTAAACACAAATTGAAAGTTACTCTACACAGACTTTTTTGTATCTAATTTTTCTAAAAAGGAAAAATGCAGTGTGTCCCAGTAGACTAGTAGATAAGGCCACCTAATATAATCCACGTACATTTCAAGGACTGAGGTTCAAGACCTGGGGTGGGGTGGGGTGGGGACAACTAAGGTGAGCAACTAAATAAAATAAATAGATGTCTCTTCCTCCTCTCTTCCTGCCTGCCTACTCTCCTTCATTCCTGACTGCACCTTTCCTTTAAAAAAAGAAAAGCGAAAAGGTGCAGACAGGAAGAGAGAGGAGAAAGAGGCATTTTATTTTATTTTTATTTAGTTGTTCATGTTGGTGACTCTCCCTGCCCCAGGACTCAAATGCAGGTCCTTGGGATGTATGTGGATTGTGCTCAGCAGCAGCCCGAACTGCTACTCCACCAGGGTATACTAGTATATTTGATTTTTAAGCTTTTTATTCTGAATTTCTGATTTATAGAAAGCTTGGTAAAAAAAGTGCAAAAATTTCTGTCTACTCTTCACCTAGACTTTTCAAGTGTTAACATTTTACATTTGCTTTAGCATAGTGTCTCACTTTCCCTTGTGGGTATGTAGGTGATTGTGTATGTGTGTATACATATGCATATGTGTGTGTATGTGTATATTCTGAGATGTATATATTACACATACAAACCACTTTGCCCTTAAATATTTATGTGTATATTTCCTAAGCTCAAGGGCATTCTTTCCTTTATTACGTGTAGTTATCAAAATCACACAGTTAACATTGATAAAATACTGGTATCTAAGCTAAAGGCCTTATTCAAACTTCAGCTGTCTCACTGGTGTCCTTCATAGCAAAAGAAAAACTGTTTTTTCTTTAGTATATTGATATTTTTTCTCTTAAAATATATATCTTATAGATTATTCTAGGTCAGTAATGATCACTTTATCTCGTTTTTCATGGCTGCCCATTTTTAAAAACATGAATAAAGTTCTAGACATCATCTGTTTTCCATTTGTTTTTTTGTAATGAAGACTGTACCTCTTTTAGACATGTTGAATAAACTCTTTCAAGTTCAAAGTATAATATCTTTTGAAGCTTCATTCTCACAACTTAGCCAAATATTCCTTTAACAACTTGCCTTTTCACAAATGATTGCAGTGTTTAAGGGGTCACTTTTACTGCCCTGCTCTTTATCCGTATCAGTGGGATATCTTCTGCACCCTCTTTAGGTAAAGCAGGGAAACAGTGCAGCTTCACGTTGTGACTAAGAGCCTACACTCAGACCTAGAGTCTGATTCTACATTTGTACCTCATTGACTGTGACCTTGAGCAACAAACACGTTTGCCTTCTCTGAGCCTCAGTGTCTTTATCTGTCAAATGGATATAATCTGTATCTCAGGGCCTCTTAGGCATATTAAATGAGCTAAACTATACAAAGAGCTTAGCACAGCACCTGGTACTTCAGTTGTACAGTAAATGCTAGTTGGATGAATACTTTTCAACAGCTTTCCCATCCCCAGGAATCCCTGATAACTCTCATAAAGTTAGTTTGCATGTATGCCACTTGTGTGGAATACCAGAAAATATGACAAGAGCTTTTTTCCCTCTGAAATTACTCCCTTAGAAAAGAGGAAATGACTTTTGTGAAAAGTTTCTCATGCTACAGAAACTATCTCCTAGGTACTTTATTTTGAAAAACATGGAATTGGTTGGGAAATGTGGTACATAATGACCGTAGTCAGTCTGGTGTTGAAAGCTGGTAGAAGTTATTTGATGGACTAAGTGAAATGGCAGCAAAAAGAAAAGAGGAATTTGATAGTCTATATGTTTAGGTTAAGTGCAGGGTCCAGCAGAGGACACGTGCATAGAAGGAAGATACAGGTGGAAGTAGATTGGGAAGCACCTTTGCACGAGTTTATGGTTCTCTGGGGGAAATGTCCACCCTGTCTGCTTTGGCCATAGCACCTGGGTGTTGGTATCTGGGGCTTTAAAACTAAGGGGGAAAAGACTCTTATACGTTAGAAGAATGAAAAACTTTCCATCTTACTATCTTTTAGATATTATTATCATTATTATTTGACAGGTGCAAGCAGGAATGAAGGGAAGGTGGCAGGCAGGCAGGCAGAAAGAGAGAAGGAAGAAACATTTAGTTGTTCATCTTGGATGTCCCCTCAAGCCTGAGGTCTTGAACTTGGGTCCTTGGGATAGATGTTGATTATGTCTGGTGGCCTCATTCACTAGGCCACCAGGATGCACCTATTATTGTAATACTGTGTTTTGCCATGTATAATGCATAGTCATGTTTTTGGCCCAAACTTTCAGGAAAAAAATCTTCCATTTTAGTCTTTTAATTCAAAATTTTATTTGTTTACATTAAGGTTGCAGTTGGCTGGTTAGCCTATCAGATACCACAAGTCCTGTTTTCAAGTCCTCTGTGATTTGCTTTTGTGCTTTGTGTAACATGGGCTGTGAAGTGATCAAAAACAAGCAAAGTTGGTTTTTTAAGTAATCCTCCTTTGTGACCAGACTTTGTTAAAACAAATTTTTCTTCATTCATCCATCCTTTTTCCAGGGTTTTTTCTACATAAAGATCATTATTGTTACTGATTTCTAGAATTATAGTTTTGACTTAAAAGCATTTTATATAGATACAGAGTTAGTACTACCCATGTATAATGTGCATCCTTATTTTTCCCCCTCACAAATTTAGGTAGAAAAGTGCGCATTATACAAAGCAAAATACAGTACTTCAAGACTCCCATTGTTAAGAGGTACTCTCAACCAGTGCTTGTTGATGACTTAAACCTTTCTGATGACTATGTACTTTGCTAAACTGGGAGTCCAAATTTTAAAATTCTTTTGCTTCTTTGTATTAATATCATTATCATCATTCTGGTAGGGCAGCAAGATAGATTTTGAGTGATACTTGAGTCAAATAAAGTGAGATTGCTGGGCACAGTCACCAGGATGGGTGTGGTCAGTTTATGTTGTTGAGGCTGCCTGGAGGAGGCAAGCTTTGTAGATTCTGCAAGGTCACAAGCTCCACTGCCTTCAAGGAGATGGCAGTGCAGTAGCAAAATCTGAGGACTGCCTGAGGGCAGAGTGATTGGGTAGAGAAGGTACTCCAACCCGTGCTAACCCGGCTCCCTGTCCATATTTTTCAGTAACCGTGGACCCAAGCATGTTGAACAGTGATGTCTTCGTTGATTTTTTAAGACTGGCCCAGTTGGTAAGCTTGCTCTTCCCTGTGGAACATGCCTCCTAGTTAACCAGGTGTGCCTTCCAGCCATCAGTTTCACGAAGCTTGGACTTGGGCTAAGTATATTCATACTAGTAGAATGGACTGGATGCTGCGGCCTCTTGGTTTCTTGGAGACACTTGTGGATTTTAGATTCTAGATAGAAAATTAAGTGCATCGCTTGAACTTTGGTTAATTTAATTAAGCAGATGCATTTTTTTCTATAGCCTAAACTTTGCAGTTATCAAAACTTGCCATGTAGAAGAAAATGTTTTCATTTAAAACCCCCATGACAATTCTAGGACCCTACTTCTGTAAATGGAAGGTCCAGATGTGCCACAGTGAAGACTTCAAGTTGGCAGGAATCGCTGTGAAAGCTATTACCTGTGTATTCTCTGCTCGTGATATTGTAAATGGATCACGGGGAAAACTCAGTCTGAACAGAACTGTAGCCACTCCCCGTCTTTTGTGGTGTTAAGAACCACTGGTCACTGCCTTCTCGAGGCTGGAGTTTTGCTGTGCACATTTGTTTAGCACGTCACTCTTTCTAGCTATACACGTGGGACCACTTTTACCCCTGCATATATGTTCTTGACTGAATGAAAAAGGCTTGAAAATATTGAAGTTGTATGATAATACACTATTGAATTGGATCCTTCAGTGGGAGAGGAGACTTTCATCAGCTTGAAAAAAACAGCTGGGAGAGGCACGCCTTAGTGGAATAGTGGTTTGGTCAGCCACTTTTGACTGGCGCAGTCCACATACATCCCAAGGACCCGGGTTTGCATCCTGGTTTCAGGGAGAAATGACCAATGTGAATAACTAAATAAAAAAATTGCTGCTTACTCCTCTTTTTCTGATTGCCTGCCTCTGCTCACCTTCATTCCTGCCTGAACCTTTCCTTTCAAAAGAAAAAGGTGGGGAGCAAATGGCTTTTATTTGGTGGCATAACTGTGTAGATATACTTACAGGTCCACTCTACTCCAGAAGACACTAAAACCTCCTTTAGAGAGTTGTTCATATATTTGGTGATTTATATATATATATATGTGTGTGTGTGTGTGTGTGTATATAATACACACATATATTATACACGTGTGTGTATATAATATATATGTATATATATATTAAAAAGTTTGCTGCTAAAACCAACCCTTGGACATTGGCAGTGGAACTGGGGAAGCGTGTGGGGAGCAGATGGTGGTGGAGTACAATGCACAGTGGTGAAGGACTTTTAGTAATTTGGTGGTGGGTGTGGTGTGTTGTCATGTATTTGGCAAACCGTGAACCTGCGTATATGAGCTTATATTATTTTGTAAATCAAAGTTATCCAAATACTTTTTTTAAAGTTTGTCACTGAAGTGGTGGTGATGGTTAGATTCAAATAGTACTAAAGGGCGCATGATAAAATCAGTTCTGCTCCTACCACACACCTCTGGACCCTTCCTCAAAGAGGACCGTTGTTCACAGTTTAACATGTGTTCCTTGCACCTACAAGCACTCATATGAATGCATGCCCTTTTGATTTTACAAGTAAAACCCACTTTCAGAACCATGTTTTGTTAAAATGTATATCTTGCAAATCATTCTGTTGGTATCGAGGTATGTTTAGCCTTTGTTCAAATCACCATTTTGTATTCATTATAGTTTTTGCTTTTAGTGCTTTTTAAAAAATCATTCACTGGGTAGCAATGTTTTGGAGCTTTGTTTTGATTATTTTTCCTGATAATTTGCAAGCATTTTACCTGATTTTAGCTCTCTCAGCATTTTACCTTGATAACTTTGTACAGAATCCTCTGCTCCCACTGTATTCTAATCTCCTTTTTTGCCATTTCTGCTGAGATTTCCACTTTGGTGATGTCTTTATTATTCTCTTCCATTTCTTCTATGAGCTTTACTAGCTTGCAGTTGCATTTTTTTGTTATCTTACCTCCTTTTTTACACTTTTACCTCTTCTTTGAGGTCTTCGTTCAAGAAGCCATCTTTTTGGTAACACAGCTGTCATTTTCATCTGCTTAGCGGCATCACTTTCCAGGCATGTGTTTTTTTTGCCTTCATGGGTCACCTTCCTGTCCTTTCTGGCAGGATTTTTGCATTGGTCCCTGGCCAGTTCTCAGGCAGTCACTCAAGTTTGAAAGGGGCTATTCGGTGACCAGCTATTTGCTGACACCTAGTGGTGGGGAGGAGTTGGAGCTGAGTCGTTGGACTCTACCTTGTACATCTGGGTATTTTAAAATTTAGTATATAACTATATCCACATTTATTTCAGTTATTTACATTACTAAGTGATATTCAGGATGGTAGATTTGCACCTCAGTCTGTGTGTACATCACACCCCACCCACCACCACAGTGTGTCACCACTATTATTTTTACTCTTCCAACTCCAAGTCCTCTCCTCCTGCCCCTCCCCGCTCTCCACTTTCTGGGAACCACTGTCTTGCTGCTTTTTGCTAAGGGCTTTCTCACTAACACTCTGCCCTTAGGCCCAAGCTGTGGCTCTGTCAGTGAGGCCAGAAACTGTAGTTCTTCATCCCATGATCTAACCTTTAAAACCCTCCTGTTGCTAAGATCAGCAGCCTCTGTGAGACAGCATTTGGGGGCCCCACCACTTTCAGCAGCTTCACGCACTTACCCCAGTGTGCAGTTGATCGGTATCATTTTCTCTGTGTGACCTGGCGACAAAGGGCTGGGAGGCTCTGCTGCAGGATGACTGTGTGTCTGAGAAACATGGTGGAGGTTGTGTTGGTCCGGGAGACCTTCTGCAGGAAGTGACATCTAAGTTGGCAGGTGAGGAAAGATTATACTCTAGCTGCTGCTTCTCACTGTGGGGAAACACCACCTAATAGCTGGGGTCTAAGAGACTCACGGCGGTTATTAGTGAAAGGGAAGCAGTAGCCACTTAATGGGGGATGAGGCTCCTCCAGGGGCCGGTAGACACTTCTGGCCACTGCCAAGGGCCAGAGTGATTTATTGGCAGTAAGTAGATGCAGTCAGTGCCAGAGAGAACTGGCTGACCCAGCTTACAGCAAGGTTGCTCCTGCAGGTGACATGTGTGTTTGCCAGACCATGAAGGGAACCTTGGGAGCAGGTAGGAGGCCGTTTCCTCTGCTCAATAAAATACAGACCCCACCTGGATATTTTCACTGCATCCGCCAAGAAGTTGTTGCTAATCATCGCATGTTCCCAGGTCTGGCTCTTCAGGGCTCAGCAAGTAGAGGAACATCTTCCTGTCTCTAGGTAAGGATGCACACTCCTAAACAGATGAATGCACGAGAACTTCCAGGAGTTCTTTTGAGGAAAGCCTCTGTCAGGGATGGACTAAGGCAAGCTGTAGTGAAAACAGGGGTTTGTCTCCAAAAAGGGTCATTTAATCTGGATGGGGCCCAGGGCTGTACATGTGCTCTCTCACTTGGTCCTTGCAGCTTGTTGAGGGAGGTGCCACTAGTCTCCTTTTTTCAGTTTAAGTAGCTTATCCAAGGACAAATACCTTGTCCATGGAAGAGCAGGGTCTGAAAGCAGGAAGCCTGCGCCCAGAGTCACTGCCTCATCGATGGATCTGAGAGCTTTCTGGAGTGATGTTGGCCCACCCAACCCCTGTCCCCACCCCGGTGTCCCTTGCTCCGCGCACCTGGATGCTCTCTACTCCATGTGCTCTGGGCTTTGAAGGAATTTTTGAAAAGGCAAAGCCAAAGTCTTTAAAGATCTTTTTACGTTTCTGGTTCTTAAACCAGGGCTTTGTGTTTGAGAAAACACGTTTGAGAAAAAGAAGATTGAGAAGTTACCGGTGTGGCACTGTGTGCCTGGCAACTCTTCTCTTGAAATTCTACCCAGCGTTACTCTTTGGAGGCTCTCAGAAGTAACTACTTCCCCTTTTCTTCCTAAGAATATTTCCCTTGCAGAGAGCTATGCATTCTGCTCATTGCAGGGGCCATTATTAAGTGTGATGGAAATTTAAAACTTGCCAAGTCCAAGTATGGATTTTCTGGCATAAGAGGCCTCAGGAATAAGCATCTGTGCGTTAGAGCAGAATAGCGATAAAGCATACAGATTGATCTCTGCGACATTATAAAATGTTTCTCAGGTGATTAAATTTTATTTGAAAAGAATTAGCACATGTTTTAAAGTGTGTTAAGGAAGCCCATGGGATTGGAGAATTTCTACGTTTCTTAAAGATAAGTGCATTCAGTTTTCTGGTATGAAGTGTGCATTTTGATTCCTGATCCACCTTAAGTCAAGATGGCAACTTATTTGAGGTTTGTTTTTCTACAATCAACTCTAGCAATTTGACTCTTTTCCCTGATTATATTTCCAGTTTTAGACTCTTTAATTTTTTCTCATTTTGTATTGTTTTTGCATTTTATTAATTATATACATTCTAATAAGATTACAATACCACAAATATGGATCAAATTCCACTTTGATCAGCACTCCAGACTTAGAATGTTGTATCTGTTGTGTGCTTGCATTTATCTCATATTTTTGATGCCATTACTTCTCTTGTCACATTCTAATTTACCAAAACAAAATGTGCTTCTAGTTGTAAAGCAAAATAGGGAGAAAAAGGATCTTGACGTAACCATCTCCTGCCCTCCAGAGACCCTCTTGTCTCTCTTCCATTTGGCTGTCTCTGTTCTTGCATGAGCAAGAACCTCTCTAATACAACTGGGATGCGGGGCCTGAGGACATATATATATTTAGTGACTACAATGTTCACATCCGGGTGCACTCTGGTGGCTCAGCAATTAAGTCCGTCAGGTTCAGTCAGCACACATCTCAGGGACCTGGGTTTGCAACCTAGGCCTGTGGGGAACATCAGGATGACACCTAAGTAAAAGTATATAAATGCTTCTTCCTCTTCTCTCTGCCTACCTGCCTACTTGCCTTCATTCCTATCTTCATCTTTTTTTTAAAAAAACAGGAAGGCAGAAAGGGAGGGAGGGAGGGACAGATGGGAAAGGGAGGGGAGGGAAGGGAAGGGAGAGAGAAAGGAAGAATATTTACATCCTGTCCAAATCACCACCTCCTTAGTATCAGGTTTGAGGAAGGAAATTCTAAATGACCAATTATAATATTGTTTAAGGATCACAGAGCTGATCCCCCTGGGTGGCATCAGAAGTTGGTAAATCTTGTGGGACTGAATCCTTAACTCCATGTTAACTCCAGATCTATATTAATTCCTGGTAGGTAATGTCAGAAATGTTGATGTGAGCAGAATAGAGAATGTGTGTTCTTTTTACTGTCCCATGAGCAATCTAAGGATGTTAGAAGGTTTTAAGCAAGAGAAAGACATTTTTTGTTTGCATTTAAAAATATTTCTGTGGCTGCTGTATGGAGAGCACTCTGTGTGTGTGTGTGTGTGCATGCGTGCGTGCATGCAAGCGTTTTGGGTTAGGGAGGAAATATAAGCAAGGAGACCAGCAAGGAGCTCGTGGCAGAAGCCTAGGAAAGAGATATCAGTTGGGTATATGGTGTTGAGTGGAAAGGGTTTTACCTGATCAGCTTGCCTGAACCCCCGCTCCATGATCCTGACGTCTTCTGATGGGTCATTTAGATTTTCCTTCCTCTGACCTGAACTGGCTAAAATATTCTAGTCACTAAAAAGAGATTCCCAACTACCCTGCCTTGATTAATGATGTTCTGATTTATGTGGTAGGCTCAGAACACAGGAGATGATAAGGAAAGGTGCAGGCAGGCAGTCAGGAAGACAGAGAAGTAAGAAGCATTTTTATTTACCGTTTATCTTGGTGGTTCCCCTCAGCCTCAGGATGCAAACCTGGGTCCTTGGGACATATGAGGCATGTGCTGGCCAGAGGCAGCTGACTTATTCATTAGACCACCAGGGTGCACCAAGAAATGATTTGAGTGACACTTTTCTCAGCTATCCCACATGTATGATGTAACTAGTGCCACTCTAAGTTTCTAGGAGCAGGGTGACCTCATTACATACAGTAGATTGCAGCATTTGGGTTTAATCCTGCTGTGGGTGCTGAGGTAGAATAACTGTGACCTGAATCAGCCTCTCAGAGATGTGACAGCTCTGTAGATGGACAGAACCCCATTTGGAAGGTGCTAAAAATAACCCATCCCCGGAAGCAGCCCCTCTGCAGGCCTGTCTGGGCAGTCACTGGCTAAGTCTCCCCATACAGGCTTCAGAGTTTGCACACTTCAGATTTTTGCTGTAGCCAGATCATAAGTGACAATATCACATGAACTTTTAGAGACACCTAGAAATACTCAAAATGGGGAAGGTTAACTCAGACCACCAAGGGGCATGTGGATGGTTTGATCAAAAGCTTTTTGTTTATTTGGAAATAATTCAAGCTTAAGGTCATTGCTTTACTTAGCCATCTCCACCATCTGCTCGGCCCCCTCCAGACTCCATCTCCCACATCTCTGCACTCTGCTCCTAGGTGCTCTGGGTACTGTGTGCACCCCGAAACCCAGCGAGAGGGAGCGGGTGCCTGTTCCCAGCTTACTGTGCCTTCCTTTCTTTACAGAGCACATTCAACATCACTGCCAGGAAAGCCTCTCTGGATATCTTCCTGCCCAGTGGAAGGAGTATTAAAGTCGAAATCCTAACCTCAGATACTGCAGAAAGAGTCTTAGAGGTGAACTTTTTCTAATCTCGAACCTCAAAACTGAATTTCGAATTCTGATGGACAGTAGGGACTAGGGAATGTGACCTTCTGGACATATCTACCCATCACTTAACTCTGGGTGATTTCTCTGTGGAGATGCTGAGATTTTCTGGGAGATCAGCCGAGGAGTCCGGAGTCCGAGCACCATTAGTCCTCCAGGGCAGCTTTGGTTTTACTCTTCCTGGGGGCACCAGCTTTCCGGGCGTGAGGCTGCTGGCTGCTCCCTGCAGCCAGTCACAGGTGTGCTCTGAAACTGACAAAATGCTTTAAAATGGGACGCCCCAAGGTTGGGAGTCAGAGTCTGAAACAGGCCCGAGTAGGCTGGTGGCAGGTTCTGATGGAGTGACATCAGATTTCTCCAAGGTGGAAAGGTGTCCCAGTCCCCCACAGGGGAAGCCCCTGAAACTCAGGCCTGGCAGGCCTCATTTAGGTCCAGAAGGCCAGACCTGAGTGTAGTCAGCTCTCCAAGAAGTTCATGAGGCTCAGATGCTACCCAGACCAGCTCTGCCTCCTGGGTCTTTCCTGAGCTGGGGACCCCTCTTCCCACATTCAACACTGTCCCCGAGAGCCAGCCCCTTGGCCCCTTTCCTTTGGAGCAATTTTTGTTGTTGTTGTTCTAATCCTCCTGAGAAGTATGCAAAGGAGAATAAAAGTTACCATCAAGAAAAAGCAGAATATTTCTAGGATCATTCCAGAAAGAAAGCCAGAGTCATGTATCTGATGCCATCTCAGGCAGAAAGGAACAAGGTGCCTGTTGGGCTCTAACCCACCTTACCTGAGTTCAGGCTTCCTCGCTGCAGTGTGGCTCCTCTTTCCAACCTGAGATTCAAGCCCACCTTTGTCCTCCTAGCCTCAGAAGAGAAGTTTGTGCCCGGTTCGGAAATATCCTTTCTCTAGATCTTGGCCCTGCCCGAGATAATTACATATGAAGATTTTTTTCTGCTAAAGTCACCCCACACACCTTGCCTGAGCTTTTCTTGGCTTCTGATCGCTAACCTGTTAACTGGTATCAGCAGCCACGTAGCAGCAGAGGCTCCATTGAGAAGTTACCCTGGACTCTTCCTTCATCCCCCTCATCCTACCCGACATGTCCCAAGCCTCTGTCTATGCACCCTCTTCTCCCCACTTCCTCCTCTCCATCCTCACAGCCCTAGTTAGTCATCATCATTTATCTAGCCACCCCAAACTCACCTCTCTGCTGCTAGTCTTGATCTTTGGTACTGATTTCCAGAATGATCCTTGTAAAAAACATCACAGGTTCTTGATACTTAATGCTTGAAGAGCTTTGTACCGCCCTTCCAAGAAAACTCCCAGATAAACATAAAAACACAATCTCTTTAACTGCCCTCCGGGGACCTACAAAGTAGGAGGCAGACACAAACTGAAGGAGGAGGAGGGAACTGTACTGAGACGGGGGTGCCACACGCCAGGGTGTCTCTGGGCCAGGTGGGGACCACAGACTCCAGGATCTCTCTCGAAGCAGGCAGAGGCCCCAGGTGCAGCTGCAGGGTGGGAGAGAATTTGGAAGTGACTGGGTCTGTGGGGAACTGCTGAGCACCTGCCCACCCTGAGCTCGTCAATGTCGGCATGGCTTTCATGCACTGGCCGCGGCCCTTCTGGGCATATCTGGAGCTGAAGTTGGCTGCTGGTGGGAGTTTGGGGTCTCCTACCTGCTGGGGTTAAGACAAATCCAGGTCCAAATTCTAGTGCTGTCATGTCCTAGCTGTGTGAGTTTGGTATGTTACCCTTTCAGATATGTCCAAGTAATTTACTAATAACTCATGTCCCACCAACAGCGGCAGTTATGGTTATTTCTCATTGTTGGTATTGGTGTTGATATCAGAGGGGGTGCTGGGAAGTACTGAGCAGGACTGAGTATTAAGTTAGCACTCCACAATACTCTGTTGTGTCTGGTTCCCTTAATAACTAATCATCAATGACATAGGGTGCATTTGTGACCTTAGAGAAGTATATTTTCCCTCTTGCAATCACGTTGGCTTTTGAGAAATTCTGTCTCACGACACCAACATGAGCTGCAGGTAAGTTTAATCGGAGACTCTACCTAAGGTCAGGCTGAGCTGTGCATTCTCCTCTAGGGGCTGGAACATTCTCTTGCTTGCACAAAAGAGGTAATTGAAAATTGAAAATTTGAAAACATTGCCTGTATCTTCTAAAGGGTGTTTGTTGTTACTCTTGCTTTACTTCTGCTGCCCACCTTCCCCGTTCTGCTGGTGCCTCTAAGGACCAGCAACAAGCGAAAACCTCTGCTACTGCCCAGGTATTTGTGCTAATGTTCTGTGGTGGTGCTTGTATTTTAAAGCGTTGTTAGCATTTTCTAAAAGGGAAATGGTGTCTCTTTTCAGTGATGCCTGCTCCTCTTGAAAGAAAGTGTTTGCATTTGTCTTTCTACATTATAAAAGCCTTCTCCACTCTCTTTTTTTCCTACTCCTTTATCTGCCTTGGCATATAACTTGCTGTTTTCACTAAATGAGTCAGAGGAGAGCGAAATCTAATTTGGGTGGACATGGATCAGAAGTGCTCTAGAAAAGCTGTCATTACTGTTATCTGTCCGTTCACATACACCCATGCAGGCGCGCACACACACACGTTTATTTTTGTTTTTTTCCTCCCCCCGCCCCCATGGCATGGAGAATAGAATGAAGTGTAGCAAAGTAGAAAGTGGGGATAAGTATTGAGTAAAAGTTAGGAAAAATTCCCAGGCTATTCTTTATATTCAAATCTATCCTGAAAACACCCATTCGACCATCCACCTATCGAAACTGCCTCACGAGGTCATTTCAGGATTGCCGACAAGTACTAACCACCTGTGAACCCGGTAGCTGTACATCTGCCAGCTTGCGAACTTGGAGCCACGGTTAGAGCATCAGCTCAGCACAGTGTCTGAAAGGCGAGCCCTTGAGTGATGCAGAGGTGATCTAGCAAATTCAGACTGGGCGTTTAAAGAGATCCCCCAGGAGCCCAGTCTTAAAGGGGTGGGTCAAGAGGGAGAGAGTCTGTGGTTACAGCCTCTGATCTGTTGGTAGAAACAGAAGCACGGGTGTTCAGATAAAAGCTGTTTGATGTGAAGGTCAAAGAAGAATATGAAATGAGGCCAACCTGTGCCTGGGGTCTGAGCTCTCACTGAGTGACGTCAGTCAGTCAGTCAGTCAGTTGGACTTGATCATCCGAGGAAACATCAGATTCAAGCCTGGGTGTCAAAGCAGGCAGTAGCCCACACACTTTTAATGCAGCCAAGCAGTGGAGGTACCGCTTTGCCCAGTATCTAGTACTGCAGCCCACAGGAGGGTCCATTGATGTGCCACCTGGGCAGATGGTCCAGAATGATTTTCACGGAGAATGTGACTTCTGCCCTCTAGTGGACAGTGAAGACCCAAAGGATGGGGAGATGCATCTGTACTTCCCATTGGAATCCGTTGTGTTGGGATTGATTTTTATTTTCATCTGTCTAATTTTTTTTATAATTTCCATATGTTCTCAAATGAGTATGCCCCATGTTTCGATTCAAAAAAGATTTCTTTTCATGCCCACTAGCCCATTCAAACACTTTATTGCTATTTATAGACGTGTACAGGCAGTTTCAAATTCCAGTATGATGCACTGTCCTGACTCCCCCTTTTTTTCTTGTCTTTGGTTAAGGTGGTGTCACACAAAATTGGACTGTGTCCGGAGCTCTGGGGTTACTTCGGCCTGTTTCTCATTCGGTTTTGCCAGGAGGGCAAGCTCTCTGGTAAGAAGGAACGCAACACAGCCAGGAGACAGGCACTCAGCCTAGGAGATGGCAGAGTCACCACCGAGGGGCCAGTCGCCCCCAGGAAATTCCCCAGTGTGTGGTCCTATTAGTGTTCCCTGAATCAAAAATTGGGGGATGGGAGGCTGTGTCTGTGCTTGGAGTAAACTGAGAAGATCAATCCCCGAAACGTAGCATGAACAGGAGCAAAAATCCTGATCTTTCCAGTAACTCAGTTCCTCCTGTGCCTCCCTGTTTCCATCCTGATGTCCATCTCCCCTGTACCCTGTACATGACTGCTGCCCACCAGCCGCACCGCAGCCCCCTTGTGAATGGCGAACAAGACCACCACCATAGCTTTCTCTCCCCTGTGAAGAAATATGTGCTGTGAAATGTGGGTGGTATACATAAGTTCTTATGTTTTATCTTTAAAAAGATATAATGAGGCAGTGAAACATGGCAGTACAATTCATAGCTAGGGCGTTTCCAGATACAGCAAGTTCTTTCGTTGTGAAATGATGTCTGTTATCCCAGAGTCATTTGCATGTGTCCTCACAAAGCCTTGGGAGGTGGTTTTGAGCTGGAAGTTGAGGGGTCCAGGTGTTGGGTTGGCCTCTAGTATCTGCTTGACTTCAGCTTCTTCATCTGCATCACAGAGTTAAAAACCCACTCAAGGTGCTGGGTTGTTATTAGGATCAAATGCTGTTTATTTAATTTTCAAATGAACTTCAGAAAATGAAAAACACAAGAGAATATTTTTATTATGACTTGATTCTTTCTAGTATTAATGCTTTCTTGTTTGATGTCTCTATATGTAGACTCTTTGTTCTGTTACAGCCAGTAAGACTTTCTTTTCCCCTTTCTCTAGTTCTGAAAAAGTTGGTGGACTTTGAACTCCCTTATGTTAGTCTTCAGATTTCTGCAGCAGAAAACTGCAAGGTTGGACTCAGGAAGTGGTAAGCATTTATCGTGACAGTAGGTATTTGAAGAGATCTTATCATTGTTGATCAGAACTTACCAGTTTCACCGTGTCCAACTCACAGCCCAACAACTGGAGAGAGAAAGGGGGCTTGGGGAGAGAGAAGAGGAAAACGGTGAAGGAGAGGTGGAAGGAATGAACCAGGACAGGATGACAAGGATGACTTTGGTCTTAAGAAAATACTTGAAGGGTATTATCATGAGGATGATGGTCATGACGTCAGACTTGAAAAACCATGACTGGGGATGGGAATGTACGCAGGTTATGGAGAGGTACTAATTGTGGATTTGTCTTGGAATGGATTACTGACTATATTCATTGAAGGGATTTGCTGGTCATTACAAGCAGGTCTGGTTCATCTGTTGAATGCTCTCCCAGCCTAATTGTTCTGTAGTCAAAGCACAGAGCTAATAAGAAAGGCATTTAGAAATCTGAGTAGTCATTAGCTTGACCTTATCATACCTTGCTAGAGATCCAGTCCATGGCTTCAAATTTTAGAATGCTCTTCCCAGAAAGGCTGGAAATTCATATATTGCTGCTCAAAAAATTTCTGAGAAATGATCAAAATCTGTGACATAGATCCTTGAGAAGTGGAAAAGTGTATAGAGTAGTTGCTAGTCAGGGGTCTGCTTAGTATAGGGAGTAACTGAGCATGGTTGTTCCTGGGATCTGAGTACATGAATGTAAGTCCCAACTCTCAGGTTTTCATGGAATAATCTTAACCTAGTTATTCAAGCTCTCTAGGCCTCAGTTTCATTATCTTTAAAAAGGAATAATAAGAATCTACCTGATAGGATTATTGTGAGCATTGAATAAAGTGACTCCATATGCTCAACACATTTTGGCAATGTGTTTTATTTTTATGTTGATAAGAATAATAATGATAATTTTTAAAAAATCTCTAGGCTTAGACTTTTTACCCAAGAGCTCTCCAGAGAATTTGAGATTAAAGGAGAGATGATGATTTCTCTCCCTGATCTTGAAACTACAATTGGAATTGAGCTTTGCCTATGTTTTCAAGAAATCGTTAACTCCTAAGTACAAGATAAAATGTTTCCTTCATTCAAGGCAGGCAGATTGTTTTCTTTTACGGGGCCTGGGAAGAAAAGGTCCCACTTTCTGTTGTTGGAGTTGGGAGATCAGATTGCTGGGAGAGGAGAGCCCACGGGTCTCTGGTCCTTTTCCCAGAATGAGGTCTCACCTGAGTGCAAGCAGGGACCTAACAATTACAGGAGCTGTGTGATTTCTGGCAGGTGAGGCCTCCTTGGAGACTGAGGGATGTTACTTTGCCTGTGAATTCCCTAGATGCATGTCTCCAATGACAATGTGGCTCCTTCTAGATCGGAGGGTGTCTGCTCTGGCCTGTTAGAGCCACAGTCTGGGATGGGGCCCCTGAGGAATGTGGGTAAAAGCTAAATGGAAGATTAGTAGAAATCCTTGTCACTTCTCCACTCCCTCCAGAAGTAAGTTGATCTTCAAGTCACATTTTCATCCTTCTCCTAGACTGCATCAATCCTGTCAGTCTGTTCATTCTTCGTTTCAGCTTGCCTCGGCCTTCTGATCGGTGACAGACCAACCATAGCATCCCCTTTCCTCATGGTTTCTGCCAATTCTTAGCGTGCTACTGTGCTTGTCATTAACTGCTTTTAGTTCATTCTCGTGATTCTAGGTCTGTTAGGCACACACAGAGCCCTGCTAGCTATAAGTCACTTTGCCCAGTGCCCAGAGAGCTAACTCTGAATAGGACCCAGTCCCTGGGCTTAGGGTCTTCACAAGTGGTGTCAAGTACAACTTGATCAGAGCAGTGAGCTGGATAAAACTCATGGTTTTCAGGAAGCTTGGAAGATGGAATGCTGCTGATTGGGGAGGAGGGAACAGGAGGAGGAGATTTGTCTGGGGAGGTAGATTAGACAGGGAAGGAGGAGGTATCGGGAGAGTTGTCTTTCAGGCAGAGGGAAAGGAGAGGAAACATGGCTGGAATATCTGGGGTGTCAGGAGAGGAGAGTAAGATGTGGTACTGGAAATGAAAGCTGGAAATGAAAGCAGAGGTGGTCTGTGAAGGGCCTTGGAAGGAAGCAGGATACACAATGTAACTCCTAGGAGAGTCTAGAAAGTAATTTGGGAGAGATCACTCGTGTTAGAGTGTAGAGCACTGAAGGACTATGGATGTGTGCATGGAGCAGATGAATATGCGAGGCCTTATTAGGTAGGGGAAAGGGTGTGTAGGACATGGTGACCTTCCTTCCTTCCCCTCACTCCACCAATCTCCCCCCTCAATCAGGCATAAGAAAATAGCAGCACAAGAAATGGAGGGACAATTGAAGGTTAGGCAAGGAGAGGGATGTGATTTTGTTAGAAAAAGGGTCTTGGTTCTGTACACAGAACTTCAGGGGACACTTGCTCCCAGGGGTGCCTGTTAGCATGTCACATGAGTTAACGTACTACTCCTGAATTACACAGGTACTTGGATCCATCCCTTGACGCCATGCTGATGGACTGCAGAGCAGCTGTGGATTTGATCTACATGCAGGTGAGGATATCAAGTGCTGTCAGAGCACCACATGTTCTAGACCATTTGCGTTCAAAACCATTAGGAAAGAACTGCAGTAGTTATGAGTTTTACCTCCATGCCTGGAATAGGCAAATCCATAAAGACAGAAAGTAGAATAGGTTACTAGGGGTTGGGCAGGGAGGAGTTATGATTAATAGGTACAGAATTTTTGCTAGGGATAATGGAGACGTTTTAGATGGTGGTGATGGCTACCCGATATTGTGCATGTTATTAATGCCACTAACAAATGGTTAAAATGATTGGTTACGTATATTTTACCACAATGAAGAAAAAGATAGCAAAGTAGAGGAGTTTAGAGAAGAAAACAGAACTCTGCCTCAATCGTGACAATCATTCTTTGAATTTGCAGTTGACACACCATCATCTAGGCTAATTGGCAGGAGCCTAAAAAGGGTAGCCTGATCATTTAAAGCAGGGTGTGGTTCCTCCATCTCAGTTTATCATTTTCTTCTTTGTCCCTCAACCAACAAGTAGCAGACCTGCCCTCAGGGCCAGTTCTCTGGACTCAAAGGTGGCTCATTGTTTCCTCCTCTGTTTTCACCATCTTGAAATTCTTAATTTTTGAACAAAGGACCCTGCATCTTCATTTTGTACAAGGCCCTGCAAATTATGTGGTTGGGCCTACCCTACTCCCTAGACTCCAGAAAGGTAAATTTAGAGTTTGGCCTCCTGTCTCCTCCTCCGACTCAGGTGGTGAAGGTTCTGCAAAGCCCTGGAAGGTCAGCAGATGCTGGTCCCTGATAAACCTCCATTCCCTCCAGCTCTGTTCTGCTGCCTCTTTCACCCTCACCAGGTCAGCATCTTCAGGGGCCTGATCCCCTCCAAGGCCTGGCTTGACAGTTTTGGAAAGGAGATTTGAAAACTTTTTTAAAGTTGTTCCATGAAAGTGTCTCACAGTCTTTTCTCAAGCAGCAGACAGAGTGACAGGTCAGAGCCTTGCCATCCATCTTCCTGAGACAAAAGTGCAAATCCTGATGTACTTGCTTAGCATTTCTACCATTTAACATCTCATATATATTATAGGTAATATATATTATTGTCTAGTATTTTAAATGATATTGATGTTATACATGTTATAGTATATATAACTTATAATATATAATATACAAATATATGTTCTCTATTTGTGCATGTGTTTGTGTGTATATGTATACATATATATGTATATGTGTGTATATACATATGTAATTTATTATATTTTCACCTGGAATGATTTCTCCACGAAAGCAGTATTTAATTGTTTACTACTGTGTCCCCAGAAGCTTGAACTGGTCTGGCCAAGCAGCGCAGCTGAAGGCAGGAGAAACCGCTAACTGCCTCAAAAGAGATGAAAGTACTCCCCAGCCAGGGAAGCTTGGCGTGGCCAGTTCCTGCATCACACAGGACTGTCACAGGCACGGTCACAATTTAGTTGATGGTATTTTTTCGTGGTGTGACACAAAATCCTGGTATTTAGAATCAGTGGTACCGTCAGTGTTCCAAACAGATACGTCTATGTGAACATATGTGTGCATGTAAGTATCTCTCCCACTAGACCACCAACCCCAGCAGGGACTTCGGCGTTTTCAGCTCAGGATCAAGAGCCTGGGTGCCTGACGGATTTGCCACACAGATCCCTACAGCCAGAATCTTGTTAGAGTCACAGCCTTCATCCCATTCTCCCTGGACGATTTGTTTGAGAAACCAAGACCATCTTACAAGTCATTTTCATGAAGCTCCTTTAAATCCTAAAGAGGCAAAGCAAAACATCATTTATTGTTTAATATTCACTGTTTTTATGGCTATAGTTTTGCATTCATTTCATATCATTCTTTGATTCATGTGTATCATATTCAGTGTGCTAATTAGCAAGACTCATTGCCATTTTAGCCTATTATGATAGACTATTAGTGGTGTCTGGTTTCTTGATATCGCATCCTTGGCTGAGAATGTATAACCTAATTCTAACATCGTTCCTGTGGGAAAGAGGCTTTATGAAGTGGTTTCCAGGGATATGTTGGGATAATAAGCAGGAAGTACTAGCACCATAGTGCGATTTTTATCTGTCTTCATGAAGGAGTTGTAAACAGAGAAATGTATGGTACTTCCTCTGCTTTTTCCTGAGAAAAGTGGCTTCATGGAAAGTACAATGAATTGCAATTTCAGAAATGCGCTCTGTCCCTTGCTCTGCCTCTGGCACCTTCTCTCTCCTGGTGACCTGGGGCCAACCATGACATCCTTTTGCAACAGGAACTATTGTTTTCCTGTTCCGCGATAAAGATGAGCTAGTGTTTTATAAGTACTCAAACCTTAGCTCTTTGCCTGGCAGAGTCTTAGAAAAATTGTAACTGATGTCCTAATAATCGGTGTCATCATTATCAGCATCTTTGTTGTTCCCTAAATCCCCGTGGAGGTTCTGAAAAGTCAAGTGTCCGCGGTCAACAAGAGGAGGGGAATGCTACCTCAGTGCTGCCTCCTTTGGGAAGCCTTCCTTGGCTTCCCCTGAAAGAAAATGCCTCCCTCTCTCTGCTCCTATGGCCTTTTTTTATGCTTTCCATTGCAAATACCACTCATGTATGTATCTCCTTAACTAGAATTTGACTGGCCAAGGGCTGAGACTGTGTCCTGAGGGCCAAAGATAATGCACATGAGTGAGAAGCAGTCATCCTTTTTAAAAGTTAATGCAAAAACTTCTAAGGGTTCTCCTGATAAGTAATAATCCCATCATAATGAAGTACAAAAGGATTCCCTTTCTCTGAAGCACAAGTACGCAGTGGTGTGCCAGGAGCCCAGTGAACTCTCACGATGTGTTTTCTTTCTTTCTTTACCTATTTTTAAAATTTCTTCTTTTTTAAAATGTGAGTGGCATTAACAACATGGGAGCCTGCATGAAAATGTATACATTTCTGGATTTTCCCCCAAATAGTGATGACTCAGTCAGCTCTGGGCCTGCCCTTCAGTAGGGCCCCCAAGGTAACTTTGTACAAGTTGGAAAAAGAAACCACTTCCTCCAGGTGGGCCTGGCCTCCAGGTCAGAGCCTGTGGCTTGGTGGGAGCACATGGGATGACCATAGCCTCCCGTTCCCCATGGTCCAGTGCCTGTGCCGACCCAGCCTGCTCATGCAGCCCTGACTTGCGCTGCCATACATCCCCCAACCAGAGCCAGTGAACTTAGTCTCATTTAAAGAGGCGTGTGTTCTCCTTTCTCACTGCCTTCCTCCCTGCAGACAGCACTGCGCTGGGTGTAATTGTAGCTCATGAAAATCATGGCTTGTGATTTCATTTGATTTGAAAAATTAGGTTTTGTATAAATCTCCATTAGCCATTCTTCAGGGAACCATATAATTGAATAGACATTTGTTTTAACTTGACTTATTGTGTAGAGTGAGGAACTGTATATGATGTATTTGGGGGATGACTTGTGAACCCTTAATCAGGGTCAGATATCTTCAAGTACAGCAAAACAAAAAGGGTTATTTACCTCTGCTATAGAACATCTAAATCTCCATGTTCGAGAGCCCCAGGTCCTTGAATGCTGAATGATGGAGCTCCAGTTGGTACTTAAGGCCATGATCGCTGTTACCTTATCTAACCTTGCTTTCTCCTTGGCAGTTTTGCCCGGTGCTAGCCCTCACAGGGCTTTCCCAAGGATTAGAATTCAGGAAAAAAGACTGGCTCTTTGTGCCCATGCTGGCCTCATTCTGGTGTGGTGTGCTTCAGTTCTGACAACAGTTAGCAACAAGGAAATAGTAGGAATTCTGTACCTTGGGCAAGAGAAAGAGGGCATGGTCTAGTGGCCAGATCTGGATTTTAATCCAACTCTTACCATTTATTTGCTGGATTGTCTTGAAAGTCGTAACCTCTCTGGATCTCAGTTTACCCATCTGTAAAACTGGGGTAATGTTCTTACAGACTGTATAATGTCAATGAGAATATCTACCTAAATCATATTCCCAACAAATCTTAGTTATTTTTCTTCTCTCTAATCCCATATCCTTTTCTCCCCAAAGTAAACAGCAGTATCAAAAATATTTTCACCTTTTCATAAAGCATAATCTGCCAGTATCACCAAGGATGTAGCATACACACAGGCTTACATTCAGACTAAGGTATAAATAAGTTCCTGATAATTGACAAAGAATTAATAAGTGTTTGCTGTATGTAAGAAATTGGACAACATACACTGAGATGGACACAAGGTCTTCCCTTGAGGGTAAACTGTCTGAGGACCAATGGAAAACTCCTTCACAGCATAAGCCTGCATAGGACAGGCTGAGTATATATAGCTAGTGAGATGGACAGTAAGCACCAGAGCGCCCCCACCATGTCCCCTCCTCCCCAAGACCAGTCTGGGTAAAGGGGAAGGGGCCTAGATGCCAGGAGTATGGTGGAGCTCAGGAAAAGTAGCCTAGAGCTTCAGATCCAGGGAGCCGTTATCTTCAGGTGGCTTCTGCCTTTGTGCTACTGTTCTGCTTGAACTATCATGTGGATTAAACAGCAGATCTGAGAAACCCCTTAAGAATTTGGGGTTGGGGAACACTTGGTGGTGGCAGTTACCCAAAGTTAAGCAGACAGAGAAAATAATGTATTTTCACTTTTGATATTTTTTAATTATAAAATCTGTTTTCATAGTTCAAAATTTTTTTGCAAGTAAGAGTACAAAAAAAGTAAATGTCACCTCAAATCTTAAATCAGCTATACATATAAACTCAGCTTTTTTGGTGTGTTTATTTTGCATATATTTTATTTGCTCTCTGCACATCCGTTGTCTTGACCTAAAAATGCTACTACAGAGTCATTTTGTGCTTTGTTTGTTTTGTTTGATATTTACTTTGTTTCATAAAAATCAGGGTCCAGTACAATGTGTGAATTTTGAAACTTGACATTTCTTCATATGTCAATAATTCAGACTTTCCCAGGTTGCTAAATATTCTATATACAATTTTTAATGATAGCATTACCAATTATTTGATTGGACCCAAACCCACTCACCTGTTTTGAGGCATTTCACAATAGCACCTATTTCTCAGTAGGTGGGACATCAGCTGACAGTGAGCTATGAAGGTGTTAGCTGCCATTAGGAGTTTCACTATTACAAACAATAGCAGTAATAGTCTTATCAATACATTTCCCCATATCTATGCATATCCTGTAGGTAGTTTTAGAGTTATATTGCTAAATTACCTCTATAAAGCTGTACCAGTTTAAGTCCCATCAGTTTTATCTGATATTTACTGTTTTCTCAAACCACTAATGTTAAATTCTGAATATTAGATATTTTTTAGCCTTTACTAAAGTAAGAGGCAAAATATTTCTTTGATTACTAGTGAGGCTGAATATGTATTTGTCACTTGCATTTCCTTTTTGTTAGTTGTTGAAACATAGTCTTTGTTCATTTTCCTATTAGGCACATGTACATTTTTCATATTTTATATAAATATTCCATCACATTATAGACATTTCATCTAGTTTGTCATTTGCTTCTTAGTTTTTTTCTTGGTGGTTTATCTACAAAAGTTGTATTTTTATGTAATAATATTCCTTTACTAGGACATTTTGTCTTTGTATTTTAAAAAGATATTCTCCACCACCAGATGAAATGTTCTCCCTTATTCTCTTCTGTTCTGTTTGTGGTTTTTTTTTACACTTAAATCCTTAATCTATCTGCATTTATTTGATTGAGTGTGTGAGGAAGGTGCTAACTTTAATTTCTTTTCCAGGTGCTTCCAGTTGTTCCCAAACCATTGAACAGTCTCTTCTTATACCCATTAACTTAAAAAGTTACCTTTATCGCATGCTAAGTCTTTTCACATGTCCACTTAGGTTGTTTTTGTAGCCTTTCTTAAACAAGCATTTTTTTTTTTTTCAAATTCATTTCTGTGAAGTTTGCTAATTTACAACTTGTGTCGTTTTAAGGCAATCCAAGACATTGAAAAAGAGTGGGCCAAACCCACAGAGGCACAGAGGCAGAAATTAGAGGCTCTTCAGAAAGAAGGCAATCAAACAAAGGTGAATTAAATTGAACACCATGAGAAATCCCTTGCAAGGAGGTTAAAGAAGCATATTGGAATTGAGCTGTTTCTGTAACTTATAAATCCACCAAGGACTAAAAATGAGAATACCTTCACTGATTTTTCTGATTATAAAATTCATAAAGGCTTATTATTTAAAGATTCTGAAAAATGCAGACAAAATATTGGGCCCTTTGCAAAGTCAACTATATAGACATTAATATTGTTTTTAACGACCACAGAGTATTCCATTTTATGGTTCTCATTTAGCTAACCAATTTCCTCTTATTGCAAGTCAACTTGTTTCCAGTGTTTGCTGCTATAAATCACTTTGGCAGTGGGCACCATGAGGCCCAGGACTAATGTCTAATTTATACATACCCTGTGTATTCCCAGTACCTGCAATGGTTCCTGCCTGAAGGTTCCTGAACACTCAGCTAGCATCCTGTCTTTGAGCACATGTTCTATTATTGCTTAGGATATGTTTCTAAATATCTATTTTAAAACTTCTGTAAAGATGGTACCAACCCACACTGCCTTTGTCCCCAGGCAATGTAGAATGTTGACAAATTTAACACACTGTGCATATGTTCATGGAAGAAATGGTCTCTGAGTCATGGTTTTGTTTATTCTTTAGACTTTTCCGGTTTACCACCAAAGCATTGATTTTGAGCAACATGCAAGCAAAATTAGATTAATAGAGAAACTAATTCTTCAAAAGCTTGCGTATTTCGAGAATGTTAGTAATGGGCTGCAAAAAGGTGGCAGAGAGAGAAGAGGGGAGTCCAACTAACACACACTTACAGCCGTGACTTAATCGCTCCCATCCTTGTCATCCACTACAGCTTTGTCCCAAAATTGTGGAGTTCAGTTTTTCTGTGTATTTAAAATTTTTTCCTATTATAGCTTCTACTTTGATGAATAGACTCTTCCTACTTCTTTGGGTACAATTGAAAATTCTAAGTACTTTCTGCTCTATAAACTTAATTTAGTAGAATATTTATTTTACCATGCTGCTGTGCTCCACCAAAAGTCCTTTTTTTGCACCCAAATAAATTTTATTTTCTATGATGAACTTCTTGGCTGATTTTACCATACTATTTGTAATAATGATCTTTTAAAAAACTACTTTGAGTGCATGAATCAGATGATAAATTGAACCGTTATTCAAATTAACTGAATTCCTTTTAAAATATTAATAATATTAATAGCGATAGGAAGTCAGCATTATTTAAGTGTGTGAAGTTCTCTTGCTAATGGAGACAACACATTAACAGCTCTCACTTTGCTTTTCTATTCATGTCCAAGAAAACTTGGAATTGAAAGTGAGTAAATTCAATTTTAAAAACCAGCGGTTTGACCTAAATCAGATAGGCTAATTATAGCCTACTGGCTATTGTTTTTGTAAATAAAATTTTACTGACATACAGCCATTCTCATTTATGTATCGCCTAAGATTGCTTTTGTGCTGAAGACATAGAGATGAGTAAAATGGGGACCAGAAGCCAGCAAAGCCAAAAATATTTATATAGTTCTTCAAAGATAAGTTTTTGCCAAATCCTGACTTAAGAAAACACACACACACACACACACACACACACACACACGTAACTTTTGCAGTTATGCATGTTAAATTATCTTTTTCAGGTATAGTCTTCTTAAAAGAACTAGTTTTCAAGTGGATAATCCTTGACATTGTTTCCTAGTCTTTATGGCATCAGTAGTATTGCTGTAGCCCCTTGTGGAATGGTAATGCCAAAAAGCACTTTGAGCAAGTTACTTCATCACCAACTTTCTTGAGAAATGGGAACTTACATTTTTTTTAAGAGAAAATAAGGTGGACAGAGAGAGAGGAGGAAAAAAGCATTTTATTTTTTTCCTTTTTTGGTTGTTTCTTTTATCCCTGAGTCATGAACCTGGGTCCCTGGGCCTTACATGATCTGTGCCTCAGTCACTGACTTAGCACCTGAGCCACCACGTGCACCAGCAACTTAACTTTTAATTAAATACTGTCATCTCTTTAAAAGCATCACCCCCAAGAGTTTATTATAGACATTTGTGAAAGTATTACCAAACAATAAAATAATTAAATATTTATACTATATAATAAACCAGAAGCTTTTGTAGTAAGAACATAAAACTACTCTGCTCTGTGGCAAGAATAGTTAGTCCCTAACCTGGCACACAGCATAACCTCACAACCTGTCGTTTCTGATGTTTCCCTCTGACCCAGCAGAAGGCCCCGCAGCTTTATGTATCTCCTAAATTGAATGCATTGACCATAGCACAAGCTGGCACAGCATGTGACTGGAAAGGACAGCAGCCTCCAATGTCTCTCCTGCCTTGTGCTAAGAGGGAGCAGTTCCTTGCTGCATGTCTTAGTAAGTTTCACTTTCTCAGAGAGTACTCAAGTGGTTCTGGAAAGGAAGGTGTAAATTATGTTGCTTCAGGAAAGGATCAGGAGAATGCCTGGCTGTCACAAGGTGGTCCTTCTGATTTAACCATCATTAAAAGGTGCTCCCTTCTCTGCTTACACATCTCACCATCAGTCAGGACTCTGGTACAAGTTGGAAGAACTGAGTGGAGGTCTCCAAACGGACTTCAGCTCATTTAAATACAACTGTTACTAATCACCCTTCATTAACAAATGAAAAGACCTGGGTAGATGGCTTTGGAGCAGGATGCCAGAGCCACAGGTGTGAACTGCCACTGGCTTCTGTTCTCAGTCGCATGAAAAGCAGAAGGAAGAGTAAACCTTCAGCTGTCCCACTGGAGTGCTCCTAGGCACTTGGGGCTGCCTGGAGTTCTGCTTGCAGAGCAGACTTGCTCATGCTGTCATTTCACTGGCATTTCCAAAACCTCTTTCTGACAATAGTGCCATCACACAACGCAGCAGCCCATAAAAATGAACTGCTCTCCTCTCACACAGAGCTCAGCTTGCTTGTCTAAAAGACAGCATTTAAATATACGCGGCTTCTTTGGAGGTTGTAATCTGCTAAGATAGAATCATATCTACTCACTTATTTTGATTTTCCCTCCTTTTTTTTTTGTTTTTTAAGGAAAGGTGCAAGCAGGAATGAAGGCAAGTAGGCAGGCAGGCAGAGAAGGAAGAACTTTTTTTTCAGATTTAGTTGTTCATCTCATTTGTTGCCCCGACCCAGAAACGAACCCAGGTCCTTAGGGTGTATGTGGACTGGGCTCTGCTGGAGGCAATGGACCTAACCACCACTCCACCAGTGCCCCCCCCCAAGTTAATTTTTGTTTTTGCAAGATTTTAGTGTATTTTTGATCATTTCTATTTATACTACTCATCATTTACTTTTTTGTTCACTTATTTTTTTTCCCAGCCCCAGCTCTAGACTTTCATGCTTTTTGTCAAATTAATTTTTCCGGTAAGCTTGCTAATTTCATAGCATGGCTTTGACATCCCGCGCCTTTGCTGCCTGAGCTACAGAGGGATGCTGCTCATCATTTGATTCATTCTGTTCGTTCACTCACATTCCTATTTTCGTTCTCACTGCATACCAAGCGCTGTAACAGGAGCAGGGACACCAGGATGAATGCAATAGCTGCTGCCCTGGCAGGACAGATCATGAGCTTGTCCAGGCCTTGCTGTCAGAGCACGCAAGGGCCACTTTCTTCACTGGTCCCAAAGAGAAGGGTCTTTCACAGGCTCGCATCCCGTTTGTGCTAGAACAACACTAGCTTCTGACACAAAGGTTCCTTTTTTTAAAGTGATCTTTTGCTTCCTCCTACCCTGCTCCCCACGCCCTCCCACCACCTTACTGGAGCAGTTTCTGGAGCTATCCCGGGAGGTGCTGCACTATGGATACGTGCAGCTGGATCCATGTACCTGTGACTACCTGGAACCGGGCTACGGGGCCCTTCTTTCTGTGGGCAACCACGAGCTCAGCTGCTGTATAACCCTGCCAGACAACCAGACCCGGGACGTCGTTTTCCAAATGAGCAGAGTGAAGTGCTGGCAGGTCTCTTTCCTTGTAAGTATCCTGCCCTCTGGCCTTATCCCAGGACTCAAAGTCTATGACTCGAACGTCCTTTTATTCTTGGATCACAGTGTTGACATTAGGAAGCATTGACAAGATCGCTCTCTTGGAAACTAGATGCTGAGCAGCAGAGCTGCTCTTAAGGACCGCTGACAACATCGCTGCTTGTCATCCCCTCCCAAGAAAAACCCTGTGGTCAGATATACTGAGTGATTGCTTCCTGCCAGGTGCTTTGCCAGACACAGTCACAGCTACCTTTTCATTAAATGGTGACAATAACTCAGTGAGCTAAGTGGGATTATCCCTTTTATACCAGAAAATGAAGTTAATGAATAGAAGATAGATGCTTCTAGAGCAGCCCTGACACCCTGTTGATAAATCCTTTTAATCTGTGAGGAACTTTTTGTTGGCTCCATGCTCATCCTCTCTGAGGCATTTGATCCATTTCTTCCTTCTCAAAATTCCTGCTTTCCTTTCCTGTTTTTGTGAGCAGTTTCTCCCTCTGATCACTCCTGAAATGCTGGTGTTTCCTGGTGTTCCGTTTTCCAGTATCTTTCTTCTACATATTCTCTGAGATCAGTTACGCTGACTCCTGTCAAAAACTCCAGTATTTCCTACTACCAGAGACATTTTCCCCAGGTGTCTCACAGACATCTCAGACTTAACCTTTCCTGGGACCAGACTCATCCTTGCCAGCTCAGACCCAACCCAGCGAGCTTCCTCCTGTGCGCCCGAGCTTGGTGAAATGGGACTTCCGACATCCCGTAATTGTCACACCAGGAATCTTGAAATTATCTCTGGCTTTGCTCTCTCACTTACCCTGCATATTTAATTGCTGATAGACACCTATCAGTTCTATGACCTTGTTGTCTCTCAAAACTTTCTCTCTGCCCTGATGACTTGGTCTCAACATTCCTGGATCCAACAGCCTCCTAACCCTTCTCCCTGCCCGACTCTTTCCCTATTGACGTCAGAGAAAATACGTTGCATGATTCCACTCCCTTTAGACTTAGGCTGTCCTGTAGTCCCACATTTGGTCTGTGTTGGTAAATGTTTCATGTGCACTAGAAAAGAATGCGTATCCTCCTGCTGTTACAGTGGAATGTTCAATAAATATCAATTATGTCAAACAGTTGATGGTGTTCAAATCCCTAGAACCTTATATCTTTTCTCTCTGCTTCTTCTAGTGGTTGAGAGGAGTGTTAAAACCTTTTAATATAATTGTGGATTTGTCTGGTTTTCTTTGAGTTTTATAATTTGTTTCTCTCTTTTCCTGATTTCTTCTGATTAACCAAATATTTAATGATTCCAGTCAATGGAGTTTTTAGATATGCCTTTTTATCTATGGTTACTTTAGAGTTTTAAATGAGCTCTTTTTAACTTGTTATTAACTTTTCACTTAGCCTTTTTATTTTGATATCACTGTACATTCATGTACAGTTGTAAGAAATAGTACAGAAATCCTGTATTTTCTTCACCACTTTTCTCTATTTACATCTTGCAAAATTATGTGTAATAACAGCACCCAGGATAGTGCCTTGATAACAATCAAGAGAACATTTCTGTTGCCACATGGATTCCTCATGATGGCCTTTTATAGCCACACCTACTTTCTCCCCATCATCAACACATTATCAACTGCTAGCATTATTTTCCATTTCTATTAATCATGTCATTTCAGGAATATATGGAAACTTCTGGAGGCGATGGATATATTTATCACCTTGATTGTGGTGATGCTTTCACAGACATATGCATGTCCAAATTAACCAAATTTTATACATTAAATATGTTTTTTTATATATCAATTACACCTCAATAAAATGGTTTTTGAAAACCAGAAACATGCATAAAACAAGGTTATGTATTGATCAGTTAATGAAAACGTTGTAACCAAAGGTTTCCAAAGACCTAATCCTATATTTTCCCTGGGGCAGTGACTCAGTGTTTAGTTACTCAGTGTTTATGGTGGCTTATTAGGACATGACTAATGTGAGAAATCAGAATTGACTGTTTTTTGGAGGTAAAAATACAAATAAAAGCAAGGAATTACTAACTTAAAACAGAAGAATGCTCTATAAATGAAGTTAAGCATTATGCAGCCTTTTAAAATTGGCTTTTCTTTACACAGCATAATTCTGTAGAAATTCATCTAGCTTGTTTATACCAGTGATTTTCTTCTTTTTATTGCAGAGCAATATTCCTTGGTAGAGAATAGCTAAAATTTGCTTAACCATTCACTCAAAAAACTATATGGTTGTTTCCAATTTTTAGCAATTATGACCAAAGCTCCTATAATCGTGTATGGGTTTTTTTCTGAAGGCAAGTCTTTATTTCTCTGGGATAAATGTCCAGGATTGCAATTGCTGGGTCATATAGAAGCCGCACATTTAGTTTAGTTGTTTGTTTGTTTTTTTAAAGTATCAAACTGTTTTCAAGGATGACCATCCCAATTTACATTCCCACCAGTGATGTATGATTAATCTGGTTTCTTTGCAGCCTCATCAACATTTGGCATTGTCACTATTTTTCATTTTTGTCCTCCTGATAAGTGTATAATAACATTTCATTGTGCTTTAAGTTTGCATTTCCCTCATGACTAATGATGTTGAATATCTTTTCATGTGCTTATTTGCCATCTGTATGCCTTTGGTGAAATGTCTTTCATATCTTTTGACCATTTTCAAATTAGGTTTATTGTTTTTTTTTTATCGTTGAGTTTTGAGAGTACTTAATATATTCTAGATGCTAATTCCTTTGTTGAATCTGTGATTTGCAAATACTTTGACTCTAGTTTTTGTTCTCTTAATAGGGTCTTTTACAGAACAAAAAAAAATTTTTGGTAGAGTCTAATTCATCAGTTTTTCCTTTTATAGATTGTGCTTTTGGTTTCAAGCCTAAGAAAGAGCTCCTTACCAAACCCTACATCCAGAGCATTTGTCTCTAGGATTTTTTCCTACAATTTTTATAGTTATAGGGTATATACATTTAAGTCCAAGATCCACTCTGAGTTAATTTCATGGAGGAAGTAAAACTTAAAACAAGGTTCCCCATTTTGTCTATACAAGTCCCATTGATCCAGCACCATTTGTTGAGAGCTGTCTTCCCTCCATTGAATTATTTTTGTACTTTTTGTCAAAAATCTGTTGAGCATATTTCTGTGGGTCTGTTTCTGAATTCTCTGTTCTTTTCCACTGATCTAAATGTCTGTCTCTCTCCCCCAACTCCATGCATTCCTTGCTTGTAACAGGTTTGTCAGACATAGTTTGTATGTTGTCTTATATCACTCACTTCACCCATGTAAAGTGAACAGTTCATTGGGATTTAGTATATTTGGAGTTGTACAACCATTGCCATGAATTTAGAACACTTCTATCTCCTAATAAAGAAGCCCCATACCATTTAGCTGTCACCTCCCTTGCTCCCCAGGCCCCCAGCCCTAAGAGACCACTAATCTGCTTTCCATCTCTATAGATTTGCCTGTTCTGAACAATTCATGTTAATGGAATCATAGGTGATCTTTGTGGTGTCTTCTTTTACTTAACATATTTTCAAGGCTTAATCCTAGTAGCAGATATCAGTACTTTATTTTTGTATTATATATGTTATTCCTTTTTATGTTTCAATAGTTTTCCATTTTAATGGCTATATCAAATTTTGCTAATCTGTTCATCCATTGTTGGACATTTAGGTTGCTTCTACCTTTTGGCTGTTATGAATTATGCTACTATGAATATTTATGTGGACATATTCTTAAATTTCTCTTGCGTTTACACTTAGGAGTGGAATTGCTGATAGTCCTACCATAGGGGTAATCTAGTTTTAACTTTTTGAGGAAATTCTAGACTGTTTTCCAAAGTATCTGCTCCATTTTATATCCCCATCAGCATTTTATGAGGGTTCCAGTTTTTTTCAAAACCTTGTCAATATTCATTATTATCTGATTTTTAAATTATAGCCATTCTAATGGGTATTATATGGTACCTCATCATGGTTTTATTTCATTTTTTTGTATTTTTTATCAATACAGTTTCAAGGTCATCAGTCTTTTGCAGCATCTAATATGTTGTGTTTCCCACCCAGTGTTTTTTAAAATTCATAATATTATATTTTTCATTTCTATAAGTTCTATTTGGGTTTTTTGTTTATATTTTCCATTTCTCTATCATGTTATCTTTTTTACCTAAATTCCTGAGTGTGTACAGCATATTTAAAATAGTTGTTTTAATATTATCTACTAACCCCACCATCTCTGTGATTTCTGGATCTATTTCTATTGACTGATTTTCTGCTGATTGCATAGCATACTTTTTTCCTCCTTTGCATGTCAGGTCATTTTTTTTTTTTTTTTTTTTTTATTGTATACTGAACATTGTGGATTTCACATTATTGAATGTTGAATTTTATTATATTCCTTTAAAGAGTATAAAGTTTGTTTTGGCGTACATTCACTGACTTGAAATTAGGTTTTTTATTTTGTTTTGAGGCTTTCTTTTTAAAAAATTTTAAAGGAAAGATGCAATCAGGAATGAAAGCAAGTAGGCAGGTAGGCAGGAAGAGAGAGCAGAAAGAAGCTTTTTAAATTTTATTTTTATTTAGTTGTTCACACTGGTTGTTCCCTCAGGACCCAGGGGCATGTGATCTGTGCTCCTTCGGAGGCATTTAATTTAACCACTACTTCACCAGGGCACACTTTCTTAAGGTATGTCAAGATCAATTCACAGGGCTAATATAGCTCTTTACTCATTAGTTGCCATTCTTAGGACTCTCCCAATTTCTTGTGTATCCTGGTCTCTCTGCCTAGGTTGATAGAAAGACAAACTGTTGCCAGCTGGTTTGTGAGCTCCTGGGGTTGTTCAACGTACTGCTTTTCAGTGGTTCTTTCCCCAGCCCCTCTGCACAGGTGTGGATACACATCTGCACATTTCCACACATGCACAGATCATTATTCAGCCAAAGATTTGAAAGGAGCTTTTTCTGTGTAAAACCCTCATTTTTGATGACCTGCCCCACAAATTATAACCTCAAGTTCTATAAACTCTTATCTCTTTCTCCTCAACTTGACAAGACCTTAGGGCTCTATTCAGGTTCCCTCTCTCCACACTGCATTTTGGAAGCTCCTCCAGGCAGTAAGCTGGGTAACTGTAGGGCTCACCTCCTTTTTTCCCCTTCTCTCTAGGTGTTAACAGTCCTACATTATCTATTGTTCATTGTCTGAATCAACTTTCTAAGTTCATATTTTACTTTGATGCTGTCAGACCAATAGTTCTAAAATCTAAATCTGATTGTGTTTATCCAGCTTTTAAAGTCTTCTGTTGAATGCCTGTTTGCCCTCAAGATAAAGTTCAGACCTTTTAACTTAGCTTATAGAAACTGTAACAGAACTCTTTGGTGACAATCAATAGAAACCAACACACTGGCTGTAGTGAAAAGGGGATTTATGGGCATGATATGGACTTACCCATTGATTTAACAGAAAGGCTGAAACAGAGGCTTAGTAAAGTTCAGAACCTAAGGAACTCCAGGTTCCTAGGAAACTGAAATTCTTAATCAGGACTTGCACCTTGATCTCTGCTCTGGAATCAAATGGGGCATGGCGTGGGCCATGTGTCCCTCCGTATCAGGACACAGATCCCTGGTGGCCTCACCCAAATAACCACAGTGGAAGACAGGGTTTTCCCAGGGGAATCTGAGACACCCTTACTAGGAGAAACAGGTTAGTTGCTGTGTAGCAAAAATCACAGGTGCTTCCTACCTGGGTTTCAGGATCTGGCCCTGCCCCACCACACTACCTACCCAGGCCTTCTCTCTCACCACCCCCGGCCTTGTAGCCTGTGCTACAGACATACTGATCCCTTGCTACATCTCCAGTGTGCCAGGTTCCCCCAGGCCTCAGTGCATTTGCACTTGTTATTTCTTCTTCCAGGAATCACATATTTCTCCCTTCTTCCCCCCATGCCCCCAAGCAACAACAAGAACAAAACGACACACAACAAACTTGGACATCGTCACCACCCCTTCTTCCAGGAAGCCTGACTTGACCCTCCTCGTCTGTTTAAGTGCTCATCCTATTTACATCCATGGACCTGTGTGTGTTTTCCTTACAATACTCATTTCATCAAATTGTAGTGATTTACCTTCATGGTCTCTGATAGCCAAATAGCTTCTTGGAAATTAGGAACAGCGTCACTTGTTCTGATATTTCGCCCAGCACATAATAGCCACTTAAACTTTGATTGACTATCTTTTCCTCTGCAGGGGACTCTGCTGGATGTGAATGGTCCCCAGAAAACACTCAACCAGAGTTTAGAGCTCAGATTTCAATACAGTGAAGGTGATCGCTGGCAGTGGTTTGTTATTTACACCAACCAGGTGAGTCCCAGCTGGAGCAGAGTACTAGGGTATGTGCGCACTCTGTTTTTAGCCTACCGTACCTTTTTAAAATTTTTTGGTTTTTACTTTTCATTTTTTAACTGGCTGCCAGGGACTTCGTAGCAGTTAGAAATGAATTTAGTTACCAAGTAACAGAATATTTGAAGAACAGTAGCTTATCCAGGGGTCAGTAAACTTTTTCTTAAGTAATATATATGCATATATATGGAATATATAAGGAATATATATGTATGAATATACATATATATATATATATATGTGTGTGTGTGTGTGTGTGTGTGTGTGTGTATGGCTCTGAGGCTCATGGTTTCTGTTGCCAGCTACTCAGCTCTTTGTTGTTATGACACAAACGCAGCCTCTACACAATACATGAGAAATGGGTACAACTTTGTACCAATAAAATTTTATTTACAAAAATAGGTAGTGGGGCTCAATTTGTTTGCTAGCCATAGTCTTAAATGATATAGATTTTTGTTTTCTCAATAATAACAATAGTGGAGGTAAATGACTGGCATCCCTGTCATTGTTTTGATATTTTCAATGGAGATAAAAGCTGTCCCTTTTATCTGGAAAGCAAAAGGTTTGCCCCAGAGCCCCCTTATAGACTTTCATTATGTCTCATAGGCCAGGACATGACCACTTCTTGATGCAAAGGAGACTGGAAATGAAGTATTTAGCAAAGGACATAAATTACCACTAGCTTGTAGTAAACACAAATCATTGCTTGGAGCTGGGTGTTTTGTCATTCCCAAACAAAATCAGCATATTAGTAGGAGGGATGAAGGGGTAATGGTTGTTGGTAGCAAATTATCCATGTTACCACAGGCTTACATCAAAAATCCTTAGAGTTATCTAATTTTCTAACATCAGATACAATGCTAACTCCTTATTGTTGAACTTTGTCCAGCTAGTTCAGTTTGGAATCACAACTAAAAATAGTCTCAGATGAAACTATAATATCAAAATAATCTTTGTTATCAATGTACTACTTCTGGTACATATGTGATCATTTGGTAATAGATATCAAAGTCCTCTGAGAAACATGAAGTATTAAAACTCTAGTTTAAAGGATAGGCTCTTCAGATGTACCTTGAGTGTGCAGCATCATTGGGGAAGTGTTAGCGTGGTTTGTTGAGGCCAGATTTTCAATCACTTGGAGAGACTTCGAGAGATTCGGGTAGTAAAACTACATTCCCATCCCCCAGAATGCTAAGTGCTGTAGTTAAATTTTATTATGGTCTTTTAATCTAATCTGTGCAAATGAGTTTAAACCACTATAGAGAAGTGCAGTAAGAATTCATTTAAAGGATGCCTAGTAAGGCCTTATTTCCTTCAGAATGTGGCTTTATTGATATGTACCCATGGACTGCTTCTATAAAAGGCAGAAATGTAGCTTATATGCCTGGCAAATACAAATGAGGGCTTGGCCCAAATCTTTAATCTTGTTCGCTTGAAACAAAAGCTCAATCCCTTAATAATATTCTTGCCTGGTTTATAGTAGAGTCCTAACCTGTATACATTGTATAGGAATATTGACTCAGTCAATACCTCCTGGGTTACTATTAAACACCCTTCTCACCTGCATCAGCTCAGAATTTTGTTTAACTATTTCATACCCTGCTTTTATGTAGGTTATATATGTAGACAGTGTTAGTTCTTAGCAAAACCAGGAAACCCACATTGGTCTTTGTGTCTAAATCCCATATCTACTACACTTTTTCTTGTCAGTGTCAGTCCCTTTCTTCTGTCTTCTCTCCTCTCCTCTTAAATACTTTGAGATTTTACTTACATGTAGCAAATTCTTCTATAAGTCTCTGTTCTCTGTCCTGTTGTCGAAGAGTTTTCTTCTTTGATGACCATCCCCACCTGACTTTTCTTGATCTCTCATTCCTCTTCCTTTCTCTCATGCCCTGCCCGCCCCCACCCCGCAGTGCGGGGAGCATCTTTGAGCACAAAACTATACTAAGGTTTGACAGCCTCAAACTTTGAGCTCCAACAGGAGCACGTAGGGAAATCCTAGGGAAGCTTACATTGGGCACAGAGATGAAAATCATGGAACAAGGGAATCCAGCTGCCGTGTAACAAGATTGTGACTTGGCTCGCACAGTGATGCGTCAACAATGAGCCATAGGTGACATCGAGTGCAGTTGTCAGGTTTGAATGTGAATGAGTAAAGATACCCAGAAAATAAGAAAAGCAACTTTTAAAAAATTCATTAAAAACAGTAAGATACGAATATATTCTTTCAAACTATTTATGTGTTAGTATTTATGCCTGATAGTGTCTTTCAATTATTATACATGCAATTAAATATAAGACTGACCATCACCAGTTGATTCGATGGCAGCAATAAGCAGTTTTTATTATTTGTTCCTCCTAAAACATGAGCTTCTTACAAAGTTACAGAAAAAACTAGCATGTGAAGGGGGAGTCTTTAGAGGGAAAAAAGATTAGTAACGAGATCTCGATCATTTTTCATATGTCATTTTTAAAAGTATTGTGAATATAGCCATGTCGTTGATACAATGTAGGATTCCTTGTTAATTCTTATGCACATGTATGAAACTTAAAGAAAAAAATCTAAAACCTTAAAAGCATCTTATTGGAGGGCAGAGATCAAAATCTGCTTTGTGGTATGAAGGACAGGGTGAAAGTGAAAATCCCTTCAACTGAAAGAGTTCTGTGTATCTGGATTTCTTAGGCTTTTTTGCTGAGCAGCTGCTTAAAAAAAATGATCTCAGAAAAGATGATCAAGTTAGCTACAGAGAATCCAGAAATGGTAAGTGCTCTTATTTATTTGTTTATTTGTCATTTTAATTCCCACCATATCTGATGCTAAACTACACTGATAAATTTCCTAAGTCGACAAGTCTGGCTTCAAGGGAGGAATCCAACCACCCAGGAGTGAGTGCCTCAGTTGTCTGGGAACTTTAAATTCAAGCCATTGTTTTCAGTCCAAAGTTATCATTGGTTCCCTGGGATTTACTTAATCTCTACCTTGCATCCTTGTGTTTCTGCCTTTCCCCACATGGAAGATTCCAGATTTACCATAAAAGCTGCCTCATAAATTCAGGATCTTGAGAAGTCTAACACACAGTGGAGATAATATAAAATAAGCTCTAATTTTTACCTCTAAAAAGAAACAGATACTTTTTGATATTTCACTCTGCCAGCTGAAGATGCCTTTAGCAGGGAGAAGCCATCAAGTGAAGGAAGCCCATAAGACTATAATTTTTTCTCAGTGTAAAATAAGTCTTTGTTTCTCTACTCTATTCGGTAAAGGCCTAGTAACACATTGAAAAGTTTGGTGGCAGACTGTAAAAATTGTTACTGAGATTTTAATCTTTTCTGCTTGATTTATGACCATCATAATAATGTATAATAATAATAAGCATGTCCCCAAAAAGAAGGTACAGTTTGATTATTTTTTAAAACTAATACATACTAATGCTTGGCTGACATTTATCAACATAATTCCTTTGCAGAATATGACACTGATGTTTTTAAAAATACATCAGAAAATATTTGGGAACTTCCCTTGAAGTTTTCATTTAAATTTAGTCCTTTCTAAGAAACTGGATGGCATCTTTAATTGAACATTGATCTTCACGTAACTTTACAAACTTTTTCTGTAAAAATAGTTGCATTCTATACTTATCTCTCTTTTCTCTAGAACTTAAAGCAATTTCCCAGGAAAATGAAATTCACTGCCCCTTGGTATTTAACTATTCAAAACACTACAGAGTAGCAAATAAGCAATAAAAGAATCAAGGATGCTCTTTTTAAAAGAGTAATAAGACCTAGCCTCTTAGGTTGAATTCCCTTAGGCTCCAATTATACACATATAGAAAGAAAAAAGTAATTGACTGAAGCAACTCATTTAAAGGGAGAAGTACTCTCAAATGTGGGTCAATAATAGATAAGCTACTTCTCCAACCCCTGTGGCTCAGGTGGCTAAAGCACAGACTATAAAAGCTGTGGACCTGGGTTTGAGCCTGAGGCTGTTAGGGCAAAGCCTCCAGATGGTGAGAAGACCAACAACCGAGCACTCGAAGGTAGAGAAACAGCACTTTATTACAAGCACCAGTGCTGGCTCAGGGGTATCATTACCCAAACCTGAGCACCGGGGGGGTCTAGGGGCGCTTCTTTTATACCTTGGGGTTGAGGATTATCTCCTTGGCTACGTGCTCTTTAGTAGTCAGTTTGCACAGTTACTGCTACAGCTGCAGGGGAACAATTAGCAGCTTCGGTTACATAAATGCAGGATGACAGTCACAAGGGAAGATTGCTGGCAGACTAGTTTTGCATTGGGGTCAGGGTAAGGTTTTCTACCATAAGGTCAGGGTGGCAAATCTATCTATCTATCTATCTGTCTGTCTGTCTGTCTGTCTATCTATACACACACATATACATATACATACATATATACATACATAACGTTTACATATAAGCTCTTTGTTGCACGAAATACTTGTGCTATGAATAACTAAAGCATCTGATCAATAAAGGAGAAGATAACCATCCATTTGAAGTTTTTAAGAAAAGCAACTATCTCCAGTCCTTAGATTTACACATAGATTAAAATCTATAATTTATCCCTTTGGCTGATAGCAAAGTCAGTACATTGGTCAATACTTGCATTGATAGTATTATCCAAATTCTCAAGTTTTATTTCCACAAACTCTTTACTTGTTTCGTTCTTGAAAAGTTAAGACCCTTTACCCGGAAACAGAGTTCTCAAGAGGATGTTGGAGCGATAGTTCACATTTCAATCTGAAATTTCAGCTACAGACCCCAGGACAGAATGAGACCCTCAGGGTGAAAAGAACCACCAGATCAGTTAGTTGAACTTACACTGAGCTCTAGGCCTCCTCACAAAGTATGGTTGACTTGAACAGGTCATTTGGTGTTAGATGTGTGGCTGTGATGTACCCTCATGTTGTAGGTAAGCACAAAGTCTGAACTGGCACTATCACCAAGAGAAGGCTTATATGGATTAAGATATAGAGTTCTCTGTTTTGCAAAGCAGAATAGAGTCCACAGTCTTGATAATCATAAAGAATCTAGGAAGAGGGAGAGAAATTGAAGAAATTCTAATCAAATGTACCTCATAAGTAAAGCAGATGGTCCCTGGAAGCAGATTAAATAGCATTGTTTTATCCTAGTAAAGAATGAAAGAATAAATTTAGTGCTAATTTAACGTTAATTAAGTTAGCTTAGGCAATGCTTTTAAAGATAAAGCTTAAGCCATTTATAAAGAGATCATTAGATTGGAAGTCAAACAAATGCACTTAAAGGAAAATGGCACAGATAATACACAGTGACAAAAATCTTGAATTCTTAACACAGTATCAACTACAAACTAAAGAGGAAAAATATCACTTTTCTTAGAGCTATGCTTTCTATACAAGGCTAAATCAATTTTATTAATTGCTATTTTTAACTAAAACAAAATTAAATGGATCATTTTATTTTAATGCATACTAGGAGTAGATTTGGCAACATGTAACAAAAACTATACAAGACAAAAATGTCGTAGACAAAAGTTTAGTTCTCTCTTATCTAAAAGAAGCCTCAAGGTCATCAGTCTAGGGTGGGAATGGTGGCAGCATGATGTCACCAGAGAGCTTTCTGCTCTGCCATCTTCAATGTTGGCCTTTAACCTCGTGCCCAGCATGACTTCTGGAGTTGCAGTTATTACACCCACATGCTAGGCAGTAAGTATGAGGAAAATATGAAGAAGCAATCACTTTTTCTCTTATTTTGAAGGAGTCCAAGATGTTCTAAAAAGAATTTTGGCTAGTAGTTCATTGACCAAGAGTTAGTCACACCACAGGCCCACACCAGCCTGCAGGGGAATCTGGAAAGTATAGTTTTGGGGGTGGTGGCCATTTTTTTTCAGCAGAGTATGTTGTCTCTTGAAAGAAAAGTGGGTGTTATTGCTTTGAAAGAAGGGCAGAATGAATCAGGAGGTAGGCTGCCAGCAATCCCGGCCATGTCAGGAATTTGAAAGGACTCCAAGAAAAGAAAGCAGATCTACTTCATGCAGTAGATGTGTTCCAAGGGAATTTCTGAAAGTGTATTGTTGTTACTGTTTTGTACAGTGAGCCATAATATGAATCCGTGAGTGGTACCAGGAACATGCTGGTGGCTCATTTGCTGAATTGAAAAATAATCTGTATTTTTAATAATCCATATCTAGTTTGATTTTTTTAAGCTATATACTTTTTTCATAGGTTCACTTAAAAGTGGGTTTGAATCTCTAAATTGATTTTCTGAAGAATAATAACGAACAAAATGACCATCTGATTCCAGCTTGCCTCATAGGTCTCACTCCTGCCCTCAACTATCATCATCTTATGTATTTTTCTCTCTAGTCCTCTCTTATTTGGTGCAAAATCAGACAGTAAAATGGCACCGGACTCAGATGGGTGCTGTGAAGTGTGTTTCTCTTATGCCGTGATGAGCTGCCACACCAAGCACAGTGCTCTCTGATGTCCTAGGAATGGCAGCCTTTGAATAGCGGCCCAGTGTAGAAAATGGGAAAAGGACGGATGTATTACAGTCTTCACCTCAGCATAGCAAGACGCCAGCTTTTTAAAGAGAGAGGGGAGATGATTGTGCAAAAATAAGTGGCTATGTTATTAACAGACTACTGGTGAATGAGAGAGTGTGGGAAGACTGCATTATCAGAAAACCAGCTTTCTTCTCCAACTTTATTCCCCTTGCTATATAAAACATTTAAAATCATGTTGAAATAAGGTAAGGAAACAGATTATATCAGAAATTCCTTAACATTTGTAGTGGGTTCTTTTTTATTTATTTCTACATAGAAAGGGGGAGGGGAAGGAGGCTAAGAGAGAGAAAAATTCTGAGTTTCCCCCCACCTTTTTTATTTAATTGTACAAGACTGCTTATATCTATAATGTAATATTGTGAAAATAATAACATAACCCTAGCAAAACACCTAAGACATCAGAGCACTTAGTTTCTCATTGCTGAAACTTAACTGATTTAAAACAGTTTTTTAGATTTCAGAAAATATGAACCATTTCTAGTAAGAATACTAATACAGTTAGCCATAACTAAAAGATAATTCTCTTTTGAAATGTCCTACTCTATATTCTTGAGAATATTAACCATTAATAAAGTCACTCCTCCTATCATTTACAGATGCTTGTATTTGCAGTACAGTGGCTAAAATCTGAGGATCCAGTATTGAGTTTATTTGTTGGAGGAAGAGACAGTGAATAGACTTTACAATTAGAGTTATAAATTAGGATACACACAGAATACGTAATTGCTTAATAGTTCTCTTATTTTCCTCTAAGAGGCTGAGAATGCTTTCTCCCAAATCCTAGCTAGGTCACATTTATTGGTTGTGCCAAACACTATTTGCACCTCCAGATTCACTCTCTACTCTCTCTACCCTGCTCTGTGCCGGAGGCTGATCTTGGTGTGCGGTGACCTTGTCCTATAGCCCTCTACTGAAGGCCATGCTCCATAGGTGCCTCTCCTCTCTGTCTTCCAGCTACTCTGGACCCAATTCCAGCTGCTCTCCTAGCCACTTCAGATCTAGAGATGGTAAGAACTATGCTCACCCACTCATGTCCCTCCCTCTAGCCTCTGGGGGTTCCAACATCCATCCTGCCCACACTGCCATTAAATAGTTCCTTTTAAAAACTGTCCTTGATTACCCCAGGAGTGTGTCCTCTGGTTTCTGCTGGGACTCTGACTGCTATATTAAGTTTGCCTTCTGCGCATGAGCTAAATTCAAGTGTCTTGAAGTTCAGGTTTTATCTTCACTTGATTGATAGTGCCTTTTGATTAATCAGAGCCATGTTTGGCTTTGATTCAGTGTGTGAATTGGAGCTCAGTGGATTATTTCAGGATTTAGGAGGGTATTTTATTATGTGTGAAGTCCTTTTAAAGGCTGTGTTAAATTACAAAATGCACAGGCAACCACCAATGGTAAACATTAAGCTCCACATCACTTAATGTTAAACATTCAGAAATTAGGGACTCCACTTATGTAACATTTGGACATTTCAGCTGAAGGGAAAATGTGCACATGACAAGCAGGTGTGCCTGCTGACTGACAGCCTTTGGGACTATTAAGAGGATTATTGAGGGAAATGTTCTGATTAAATAGGTTATTGTGTGCTTACTTCTCTGGGTGCTGACTGACATTTTCCCAATCTTCTTAGCAGATTGAAGTTCCAGAACAAGGCAAAAGTAAAAAATACCACCTTCAACAAAGCCAGGTCTGTGAGTAAAATTATGTAATTGAAATACGTTTGATAAATCTGTCCTTTTTCTCCTTTAAGTCTCCAAAGTTCTACTCTTCAGAATATGCCTGCATTCTCTTTTTCAAAGGCTCTTCCAAGTAGGTGGAGCCCAATTGGAAGTTGATCAGAGAAGTGTCATATTTTAGCTGTAGCACCAAGTAGATTTAGCAGAAATGTTTTCCTGAATTTTTACATAGAACATTTCCAAGATCACAGAATTCCTTAGTGCTTTTCTTTCACACCTCATGCATTTTGGGGAAAATCCACTTTCTAGTTTGTCTGTTTTGGGGTTTTCTCCTATATATTTATGTATGTATATATGCAACTTGAAGTTCCTTATATATATAAAGCAACTTTTAAGTTTAGGATATACTGTTTTGAGCATTTAGGTCTGCTGTATGGATACCAATAACAGTAAAAATCATCATAGAGTACATTGATAGACACTTGTTATTGCCAGGACTGTCCTGAGAACTTTCATGTGGAGTCACACACTTTCTCACCATAGCCTGTGAATCAGTGAGGAAATGAGGCACAGAGAGGTTGGGTGACTTCTTGCCCCACTCTGCTCAGTAATCATTGGTGGAAAGAAGCAAGCACTTTGACTCCAGAGCTGTATCCTTAACTACCTTTGCAAACTCTTTCTTCCTTAGGTTCAAATCCTAGTTAGGTGGATGAAATAAAGGTGACCTCTAAGTCACATTCCATTGGGATGGAATTTATTATTGGTCCAGCTCCGGTCACAGGGTCTGCTGCGTATGTGTGTATAAGTATTGTATTTATAAATATGTAAATATATCAGGTCGTTTCTTAAGTGAATTAAGCTCAGAAAATAATTTAAAGACAATCGCAAAGTTTTATCTTTTTCATAGTAGCAGCATTTCTGGCTGCTGAGATTAGAGACAGAGTATGAAAACTCTACCACCGGCTGACTTTGTGTCTACAGGCAGATCGGAATACTCAGTGTGTATAAAGGACTCTGGAGATGCTTATTAAAATGTAAATTCCTGGACCTTACCTCAAAGGATTGATTTAGTAGATCTGGGGTGGGGTCCCTGAAAATCAGCATTTATAGAGCGAACTCCCCAGAGGAAAGCACTGCACAGCACTTCAGTTTCTTTATCTGTATAATGTGCATAGAAAACACTCCGTCATTTAAATGTATCCATTCTTAGCAGTGTGGTGACAGCAGAGAGCTGTGGTTCCCATCTTTGGTTAAAAATTGAAATCACATCAGGAGCTTTAAAAACTTAATTGCTAGCATTGGCAACAGAATTTATTTTTATTGAGCTAACTTTGATATACAAAATAATGTAAGTTTAGATATGTAGGTTTACTCTTCATCAAATATATGACAGCACACGATTATCACCACCAAATTTCTAACAGTTTTCCACCACTGTCCCCTGCACTACCACTACGCTTTGCTCCCGCTCCCCATCCCTTTCCCCTCTGGCGACCTCACTTCTGTTGTCAGTGTCCAAAGGTTAATTTTTGTTTCGTCTGTTTATTTGCTCTGGCTAGTGTTTTTGTTTTTGTTTTTTAATATTCCACATGTGAGTGAGAACATCTGGTATTTGTCTTTCTCCTTCTGATTTATTTCATTTAACAGAATTCCCTCTAGTTCCATCCATGTTGTTGAAAGTGACAGGATTTCATCTTATATTAGAGCTGTGCAGTATTCCATTTTGTATATATACCATATCTTCATTATCCATTCATTTGATGATTGTGACTAAGGTTATTTCCATATTATTGCTAATATAAATAATACTGTACATGGGGGTGCATATTAATTTATTAACTTTTTTTGTTTTTTGGTTAAAGACACAGAAGTTGAATAATGGGATCATAGAGAGTCTCCATTTTCAATTTTTTTGAGGATCCTCCATACTGCTTTCCATAAAGCTTGCACCAATTTTCACTCCTACCAATAGTGTAAAAGAGTTCCTTTTTCTCAAGTTCTCACCAACACTTGTTTCTAGTCATTTGGATATAGCCATTCTCACAACTGTAAGGCATTATCTCATTGTTTTGATTTGTATTTCCCAATAACAAAAGAGGAGGAACATCTTTTCATGTGCCTGTTAGCCATCTGTATGTTTTCTTTGGAGAAACGTCTTCTCAGCGCTTCTAGACATTTTTTTTATTGAATTGCTCATTTTTCTGTCGGCAAAGATGTGTTTAAACCTCCCAAGTGGCCTAGTCTACAACCAGCGTTGGAACCTTTATTCTAGAACAGTGGTTCTCAAAGTATGATCCCTACACCAGCAACATCTGCTTCCCTTGGGGACGTAGTTAAACATTCAAATTCTCAGGCTGCAAACCTACTGAATCAGAAGCTCTGGGTGTGGAAGCCAGCAATCTGTGTTTAGAAAATCCTTTAGAAGAGTGATATTTGAGTTTCAAAGCCACTATCCTAGAGCCGATAGCACAGCATACAGCACCACATGATCAGCACGGATGCTAATTCACTTCTCTCCTCAGAGGAGCAGGCAAATACTCTTCATGCGCTGAGCCAGGCCACCAGTCAGAAGGGGGCCTAGTGTCCAACTACTTTGAATTCTATCTTACTTAGCAAATATATAGATTCAGGTTCTGTTCTACTTGTTTCCCATACATAACATGTAATTCTTATAACAACCCAGGTAGTAGTAATAGTAGTAGACTTATTACTGTCACCCTTGGTTTATAACCAAAGGAACTAAAAACACAGAAAGGTTAAGTATCTTGTCCAAGGCCACACAGCTAATGATGGAGCTGGCGTCTGAACCCAAACAGTCTTTATTGTTTAACAAAGAAAATTCGTTTGTTCTTTGAAGCACTTGACCATGAAGCCTCTCTATTAAGACAGATCCCTCAAAGAAAAAACTTTTAGCTGATCTTCTCCTTGAAGATCATCATTTGTTTCATCAGTGGCCAAAGCCGACTTTCCACAGCCCGGTCTTTGAAATTTTGTACCTACTGAAAGTCAACTATTTACTTTGTGAAGGTTTATATCAGCTATAACCTTTTAAAATGTCTTAATGATATTTGTTAAAATTTGTATTTGTATGGGGTATGTACCAAGGACTTTGAGTGAAGTGAAACATGGAAAGTCACATGGCTTTAAGAAAGAAGAAAAGAAAAGAGGCAAAATGTAAGTGCTACCTAGAGGAAAATGCTGGAAAGGTGCTCTGGACTCATCTACCTCAATGTAGAACCAGGGGGTGATCTCCTCAGCCTTAACAGACACCTAACCTAAAACATGCCTGCTACAGGGTAAAAACATTAATAACTATTGCTCTAATAAATGTAACTTTTCTGTTGCCTTTTCAATATTATTTAACCTCCTTATATTTTTAATTGATGCAAATATTTCCTCTTACATTTCTGACCTCTCTGTTTTCTTTGCAGCAGAAAGATTATTCTAGTTTTCTACCAAGAAAAAGCAAGAAGATTTCCAAAGTTGACTATGTTTTTGGAACCATAAAGGAAGAAGATCTTTGAAGTGAAAGTCTCACTTTTTGAAATGTCCTCTGAGGTTGTCTTGACAGTGAAAGAACTTGGGGGTTGAAAGCAGACTTTATACCATCAGTGGAAGAAATTTGACCCCTTCCCATTTTTGACATTAAAATGGATCATATTTGTCAAGACAATTTCAAAATTCAGCTGACCTCAAGATTAAAAAGAAAATAGAACCAAAGTTATGCAGTTTGTTTTCAATGATTAATAAATGATAAGCGTCTGAATCAATTAGTATCAAGCCCATTCTTTTTTTCCCCCTAAAATAGGTATTTATCTGATTTCATGCACCTTTTATATGTTCTGATATTACATAAATGGAAGTATCTTTGTAAAAACACTGTGAGTGCATTTGAGATTAAGTTCTGAAGTTTCGTTAGTGGAGGATGACGTGATTCTAAGGAGGAATTATTAAAGAAATCTGGACTATACTGATTCGTCCTCAGCACTGGAGAACCGAGAGGGTGAAACACTGATTTTTTTTTAAACGTAATTCTGAGCCTACTGATATGAAAGTCTTTAAAGAACAGACCACCCTGTTTCATTTCCCTATTGTTTTAACTGTGTTTTGTTCCTGGAATACTGAAGTCAGCTTAATAATCACCATGCTCTTTTGACTGTTTTTATTTTGGAAAGCAATAGGGTCCTATGTTTGGTATCAAGTACTTTATAAATCTATTACCTTTGAAAATATGGGTACTTTTTACTAGATCTTTCCTTACCTAGTCTCAGTTTATTACGATAACGTAAATTTGGTAGAGATTTAAGACTGCAATAAGGGAGAATGACAGAGGAAATCTGTGTAATGTTGTTAGATGATGTATGATATTCTCATGTTCTTTTTGAACTGGGTTGTGTAACTAATTACATAATAAATGTGAAATATTTTCTAGTGAACATAAGAATTTACTGAAGAAAATTCTGTGAATGATCTTTTTGAATGGAAAATTTATTAAAGCCCCATAATATTGATAAATTGGTGCCTCTAGCCATAACTTCTGGTGCTATGAAGTTTTTAAATGGAGGCTTATCTACCACTGTACCAACTGAAGAATTGTCAAGGTCTAGGTCTTTTTAATAACAAGTACCCATACCATATAAAGGACTATTGGAGATACTAGGAATGCAAAAAGAATTTGTATTTGCGGTAAGGAGATGCATATAATAGATTGAAACACATGTGGTTGCTGTGTGAACCACATGCCCAAACAGCACCTAGTAGGTGTCCAATGTGTAGTGTGGATATTTGTATCAAAGGAAATTGCAGTTCATTTAGGAATACCCTAGGGGAAAGAAGGGCCCAAGTGGAATCAGAGATGAGAGTACACACATGTAAGGAAAAGATAGTCATTGGTGAGAGAATAAGTACATGTTTGGGAAGCAATGAGCAAACTTGCCCTCTGCTAGCAAAGTTTTAGGTTTAAAGTAGTAGTTAAGAGTTAACACTAAGAGGAAAGAGAGGTCAGTATATAATCATACATGAATGCAGCAATCCTATGATACAAGTAGAGCAGTTTCTCTCTACTTTGAAATTTGTAAAAGCAGAAGAATTGTGTTTATTAGTTTCTTCCCAAGACATCAATATGAGATGAAAATTCCAAGTCATGAAGTGCGTTCCACAGTGTATTCTATAAGAAATAAAGGAACTGGGGGAGTAGAAAATGAAATTCAAAACTTAACTTGGTAAAATGACAGGTTTCTTGGCAATTACATGAGAGAAGAAGGTACTTTTAACCCCTTTTGGGATTGCTGGACCTATCTCTAGGAGGAGATTGAGAATTTGAATCACTTCTGAATCAAAACTCTTCATCATTGGATAACAAGTCTAAACTTCAGCTGCCATGGTGACCTTCCCTGCTATAGACCCTGGGAAAAGATGACCAGTGAGACCCAATCCAGGAGAAGACATCAGTCAGCCCATGTCTTTTATAAGGTAGGCCTCTTGTTGAAATCCTTCAAGTAACTCATAAGGGGTGTGGCATGACTTTGGAAATTCCCAGCACATGGTTTAGTGTTGGGGCCAGAAAGTAGAGCAAGGAAGAAGTGGGAGTTGGCAGAACATCAAGGACACCAAGCCTGGAGCACCTGGCAAAGGCTACCATGGGAAAGCACTGGGACAGTGTTCCTGTAACTGTTCACTCCCCAAAACAAGATAGATACAGTTATGTAGTTAGAAAACAAAAGGCTGCATAAACAAATTCATGTTTGTATAAGCTGCTTGAATTAATTCTGTGTATGAACTCAGCAAATAAGTGGAAGGCAGAATATTCAGAGCTCTCAGTCCATGAGACTGTTGGCCCCCTGACCCCACATTTATATTCTCTCACTCTCTCTGAGTTTCTCAATCTCTGATGGTGCCCCCCCATCCCCTCCCCTGTTCCCAGGAGTGAATTCTGGCAGTTTAGTCTGTAGATTCATTCCACATATACCTACAAAAATGGTCCCCTCCCTCCCCCGCCACCGGCCACATTTTCACCTGATGAGTACCCATTCACCAACATAATTTCTCTCTACTTTAGACATGTTTTTGTTTCTATTTCTGCTCAGACTCCTAAAATAACTGACATAAGCACTCAGCCCACAGGCAAATACACTTGAGATTGAAAATTTCACAAAAAAAAATGAGTTGAAAGACAAGAGCTGATTAAATTGTAGTGAGATTCTGAGATCTCAGTCCAGGCCAATATTTGATGAATTTATGACTTGTCCAAATCCCAGTTGGGAAATAAATTTTATGTTAAACATCTAAGTTAGACGTTTCCTTAAGTTACACCTCAAAGTAAATTTGAGAGGAGCTAAGTGATCTTCATTCATGGAAAACCAAATAGGTTCCAGGCTTTCCAAAGTAATGTTCAAAGTAATATCAAATGAAAGAAGACACAGCAATAGAGGCAATTCGTGTACTTTTTGGAAATTCCTCCTCCTGCAGTGGTCTACCATGCAAGCTGAGGGAGGGACCCCTGTGGATTTAGGATTGTAGGAGATGGAGTGCAAAGAACTTCTCTCCTTTATTAGTGTGGTCTTACTCCTGCCATCACTGATCCAAGAAAAAGAAAAGATGAAGAAAAAGGTGTATTTTGCTGGCTCTTGTCACCCCAAAATAAGATGTGCTGAGTGAACTTAGAAAAGTATTAGCTAGCTAATAATCCTTATAATTGTACTTACCCCATTTTGTTGAAATATAGTTGTGCTTTGCTTATATGTCACTTTGTAGTAGCTATTTGTTTTTTTGTTTTTTTTTAAAGGAAAGGTGCAGGCAGGAATGAAGGGGAGTAGAGGCAGATAGGCAGGCAGAGAGAGGAGGAAGAAACACTTTTATTTCATTAAGTTGTTTATCCTGGTTGTGCCCCCCAGCCCCTGAATGTGAATGGGCATGCATGTGGACTGCACTGGCCAACCAACCAAACCACTACACCAGGGTGTGCCTGTATAGTCTTAAGTAAATCATTTGTATAATAATTTTCCAGAAAAGAAAACAGAGCTATAGAAAATCACATGACTTTGGTGGGCTTGGGTCTTTGGTCTAGCCTTAACTCATGTGCTTCTCTGCAGGGTTAAGTCTTTAGCTAACTATATGGCTTTGCTTGCATAATATCTTGGACAAGGTTTTACATTCAGCTGATTTAAAGGCACTGATCCTAGTGAGTTTGCACTGCTCTTGCACCAACTATGGCTTCTCTCCCGGAAATGTGAAAATGTGGGAACAAGAAGTTGGCTCTGCCTCCTGATGGGTTTTCCATCTGTCCACATGAGCTCAGTGTGGCAGTTGTTTGAGGCAGAAGCACTCAAAATAACCAGCTGAAACTGTAAATGTGGCAAATGGTAACTGTACACACGTGCTTTTATTCTTGCCGGAAACTGGTTGCCACAAAATTTCTGGGGCACTTGTCCCCTTTATGATGGGATCTAGTGTGCATTAGAAGACAGAATGGAAATCTATGTCTGAGTCCCTATCAAGGGGAGTTCAGAATTTGATTCTGATGAGTAAACCAAGTAAGGGAGTGGTTATTAAACATGAGAACAAAAAGATGAGTAAACCAAGTAAGGGAGTGGTTATTAAACATAATATGATACAAAAGTCAACCATGTGGAATAAAGTTATATTCAAAGGTCAATTAACTCTGGAGTGGATTTCCAGATTTTGCATCATAATCGTTGGTGGCATTATGCTTTCTAGAGGCACTAGGCCAATAAGAACACCCACTTAGGCAAAGAGGAGAAAAGAGATCCCATCTCACTTAAATACCACCTGAAGGAAGAAAACAGGAATATTCTAAAAGTTAATTTTCATTTATTGATTGAATATGCATCATAGTGGTTAAACCTAAGATTCTTACAGGCAACTGGATTTATATCAATTACATATTTAACTATCAGTCTCTAGCATTTCCCTGTGTTGGTTATGTCGTAGATGTTCTTTTTTTCTTGCCTCATTCCCTCTTTTCTCTTTTCCTATGTTCAGATTAAAAGAGGTGACGTGCAGTCTAGGGTTTGCAATGAAGATAGCCTAAGATCTCAGTGAATTCACTGTAGGAAAATCCTAAAACCTTACCCCACCCTGTTGCAAACCATCTTACCTGAAAAATTTTTTTAACTCTTTTGGATAATTGATAATTAAATTCTTTTGGATGATTTTTAATTCTTTTGGAGGCAAAATAAACACAAAAGCAGCTAACTCCATTTATTATTTTTTAAAATTAATGAACTTGGAAGATGGATGTGTAAAAAACTGTTTTCAAGGTTTTTAAATTAATATTATTGAAGAGACATTGCATTATAACAGATTTAAGGTGTACGCCAAAGTAAATCAACTTTTTTAAAAGTAGTAATTAATTTTAAGTCTTTTCTCATTTTACTTGCCTTAAAACAAATGTACAAGCTAAGAGAAATTTGCATTACTTATCCATCTTTTAGCCTTTGTATAAAAACATCACGTTTCCTTTCTTACTGATCAAGACTATAAGTTCAAAAGATGTTTTAGTCCAATTGTATTTTCAGAAAATGGTAGAACACTGTCAAGTAGAATAACCTCAGGCTTTAACTTGACTTTGGCATCACAGTTCTGTAAAGATGGAAATAAAACCACATCATCAGCGTGTTGAGAGGACGAGAGCAGAACTAAGGCAAGTTCTGATAAAGTTCACTTCTGGGAGTGTGTCTCCAGACTGAGAAGATGTAATTTCTGTCTGTGAATGATTTGCAGGAGTTTGTATTGAAACTCAGTGTGAGTTAAAATTTCTCTAAGGCTAGAATTTCAGTTCAGTTTGAACCCCTGGAGTGAGCTAAGTGCCACTCTAGGGTTAAAGTGAATCCTTTAACAACACGGATTACTGAAATCTTCTAAGCTGCTCATTATCTAGACCAAACAGACATCCTAGAGCCTTTTGGGGATAATCATGAATCCTTCCTTAGCTTCTCCTGGCCCAGAATTAACAAACCCTGAACAGCGTGGTCTCTAAGGACTGGGAACGCTACAGTATTAGAAAGGAAATTTACAGCCAGAAAGGAATGGAGAAAAGGCAAGGCTAGCCTGGACAGTGACCTCTTCTCATATCACCTCCTGTTGTCTTTCCTTACCCACTTCTGAGAAAATTTATCAAACTGCTGTCTTCCAGCAGTTCCAGCAGTTTCTGGTGATTGCTTTGAAGTACAAAATAAATGAACAAATGTGTGGACATCATCAGTTGTATCATCACTCGTTATGCATATTGATGATTTTTATTACCTTTTCAATGATATATGCAACAGTGGTCTTTGGGAGATCATTTCTTTGGTGCGTTGGAATCCAGCTTCTCACATCATCTTAAACCCCAACTAAGATACTACTTTAACTGCCTAATAGCTCCTTTCTCATTGCTTAACGGTTTTGAGATCTGATGGTCACAGGTATCACTTCCCGCCCCTGTAACCCAGGTGCCCAGAGATTACAGAATCAAGAGAGTCTGATTTCTGGGTAGTGATGTGTAGGCTACCCGTAGACTCAACCTGTGCAGGGAACTCAGTAGTGATGTTTAAATTATTTCTATACACATTTTATTCTGTGACATACACACAGACTGTGATATGAATTCAGTATCCTGAAATGCAGATGGTAATGTAAACAAAAGAAATAATTAAGCAATGCTTTAAATAAAGAATTAAAAATGAACACAAATTAATTTTCTACAATTTCTGAAAATCCTTGAATATTTAAATTCTACAAAGAATGAGAGACATGATAGTGGAGTGGGAGATGACCCCTCCGATGTGAATTCTGAATTTGTTTCTGCCTGGAGTTAGCAATGTGAATTTAATTATATGGTCCTTAATGCCCTATCTGCAAAATTAGTTGTAAGAGCCTATATGTGTATTGGATATTTTCTATGAACTTGGTTAAGTTGGGAACTATGCTTCCCAGAGTCCTGTATGTTTCCAGTTTAAAATTAGCCCAAAGAGGATCTTGCAAAAGAACTGAGAAACAGTGAGGGAGCAGCTGTTACCTTCTGAGGGTCTTTTCATAATCAAGATACAGTGACTTGCAAGTACAAGATGCCGGGCAGTTTCCAGCTTGCACTTGTCTGCATAGCTTTGTCCTTTGTCCTTGCAGCCTCTGTATCTAGCTCCTTTTCTTGCCTGCTGACCCAGGTCCTCCCCACCAGACGCCAGCGGAGGAGTCTCAGGAGCAGTAATACACAGAGGCAACAGCATGCATTGACCTCTCCACGTGTTCCCCAGTACAGGTCTCACATCAGCATGGCTTGGTTCCTCAGAATCCTTAGGCAGACTAGTTTGTGACTTTTTATCTGATCCCTCCCACCCTTTTCTTCCTGGGCAAGTCCCACAATGAAATGAGAGAGATTGTTTATAATAAATCCTTCAGTTCTGCTTCTGTGATCAAACCCTACATCTCATTAGTTCTTCTTTAAAGATTTTCCAAAGCAAAACATTTGCTTAAATCTTGACAAAAGGTATTCCTTTATGAATGATCAGTTACCTAATTTTTGGAGGGTAGGTTAACTGGGGCTAGGTGCTATGTATGTTCTCATACATATATGATTTCATCTACCATGAATATATGTGTGTTTCTGGCATGCGTGGGCAAGTGTAAAGAAAAACAACAAGGGTATACAACGGGAGCTAGGTGTATACTCATTTCTTCCTCCCAGGAGTCCAGCCATTATCTTCATAACTAGAAATTCAAGGAAACCTAAAATGTTTACTTTGCCATTAACAAGGGGAGAGAAATTCCTTTCTGAATATGTTGCTTGAGTGCTTAATTTATGATTGTGTTCTTTGCTGGAACAAAATGTTATCCTCTTAGACTCCAAATTTTTTCCTTGAACAGTTTTGTAAATACTGTGTGTCTGACTCACACACACTGCCTTTTTTTTTTTTTTTTTCTTCTGATAGCTTAAATGTTTAAAACTATTGAGGAACCAAAATGAATTGCTCTCTGGTCTAGAGAAATACATGCTACTTATCTCTAATCCTGTGACTTGCTCATCCAAAGATCATGCCCTGAGAACCTTACACGATGTTTAAAAACACCTGACTCCCCCTAACCTAGTGAGATGGACAATCCGGGAACCAACACTTTCAGGAGCATGTCTCCCTCTGATGAGCATTCATTAGTACCATAAAAAAAAATGCATGTCTGAAACATAGAGATCAAAAGCAAGAACTACCTTGTACTTTATAGGTAAGACGTGGTTTTTAAGCATTTCCCCAATCCAACTATATCTCTTTTCTACAGGGACAACTGGTTATTCTGGAATGGTTACTAAATTCCTTTGAGTCTCTTTTTTTAAAAAAAATATAATACTGTTCTTTTAATTTCAGAAACATAGCAGCATTCTAAACATATAGAAAATAACATTGCAAGTTGTGTTTAGTACAGAAGGTTCTTGAGCTTTCACTGATAAATGACTGCATTTTGCTGACAGTGCTCTACAGTTTGTTCAAAACTCAGCTAAAAAAGTCAAAACACTCCCAATGTCCACTGTGCTCCTTTTCCACAGCTAGCCATGGCAGCAGAATGTTATGTCACATAAACAGAAATGAGACAGCCGAAAGCTAAATGGATGCCCGATGCAGTGCCCACAGGTTCAGCCATACAGTGCACACCTGAGACATGTTCCCTCCAAAAAGCCTCTACCCTCGGGCCCCCAGCCTCCACCAAGCAAAGAGCATCAACAGTTTGTCGTGTTTGTTCTTTGTACATATGGATGTGTACAGTTGATAGCACAGGGTTTCTAGTCAATAATCATAGAGTTAATAATACTTGAGACATTAAAAAAAGACAATGCCAGAAAACATCTTTAAGCGCTTTGTCACATCAAGTGGCAAGCACACAAGAGCCTTTTCACTTAAAAAATATTGGGAAATACAACTTGGATACAGTTTCAGGGTGTTCCAGATACTTCATGTAAACCACTGACACTTCCTAGAGGTAGGCTGATCGTAGACACCGGTTTAAAAGGGACAGTACTTTTTTTGTTTGTTTGTTTGTTTTTTGTTTTTTCATATTTCCTGATCGTCCCGTCATTTTTATATTAGTCAATATTGTCTCATTTTTAATAACCCAGGCTTACCTTTAATGAGGGCAAAAGGGGATATCAAGTTGCTCTGGGTCCAGTCTGTTGAGGGGGCCCCAAAACAGCTGGCCCCTTTGCCCAACAAAGATGGCCCCTTCCAGTGCTGACTGCAGCAGGCCAGACTGCTGCTGCTGTTTCCACCCCCTGTGAGAAAACAGGAGGGCACCCATGACAATCTGGTTAATAAATGTCATGAATTCAGAAAGTATTTAATACTTGAGATTGGTTTCTGCACAATAAAAAATAAAATGTTCTGAATCTTATAATTCTTATTTGAAAGAAATTTGAGAAGTTTTCTCAAAGTTGACAATAGTCTTAAACATGTATATGATACTCAGAATAAATGGTTAGACTTGCATGGATGGATGAGAGTCCTCTAGAGTGCTGGCTTAGTTGAGTGAGTAGTGCTGGAATCAGGAGGAATGATCACTATACAGAAAAAAATCTTGGCTGTAGGACCTGAGTTAGTAAATTAAAAAATTCTGATAAATGAACTTCCCACTGCATCTCCCACCACATTTTAATTTAGTTTTGACCGTAAACATGGCACATTTAGTCTGGAAATCCTAAAAGGTGGGATATTAATATCTAAACCTTTTCTGAAAAAAATACCAACTCAAGGCCATATTTCAGAATAAGAGTAATCAGCTTGTTGCTATTACTAATATATTGCTTTGGGTTATATTGAAGATTTACCTAGTGGCCAGCTATGATTAATTGATATTTATGGCTCTCAGTAAAATGGTCCTTGCCTCTGTGGTCTTCGTTTTGCTGAAGGGGTTGAATGCATATTTACAAAAGTTCAAAATGCCCCCGAAATTAGTCAGGAAAACCTCCTTTAGGTTGTCTTTCTCTGCTCTCCAAGGCCCATACTTTCCCCAATTCCTCTGGTTTGGCGCTTCCCCTAATTTACAAGTCGAGCCGCTGTGCGGACAGCCAGCCCCCAGGGGGCGCGCCGGTCGCCTCGGTGGGAGGCCGCTCTGGTCCTGCTCCCGGGGTTTTGGGGGGCCTGGTTCGGCTCGTCTCTGTGGTCGGTCCTCCTGCACCCGCGGCCGCGGAGGAGGTGCTCCGCTGTGGCTGCTGCGCCGCACAGTTCCAGGTATCGGGGCCCAAGCCGGTGGGAAACCCTAGAGCAGAAACCCCTGACACCGTCGCAGCCTGGCCCGAAGCCTTAGCGCCTGGCCCGGGCCCTGAACAAGGGGTCGGAGGGGCCTGAGGGGCGAGGCCGCCTGGGCTCCCTGCACCTTCCGGGCGGCCGCTGGGCGTTGGATGGGTCGCAGGGGCACGGGGTGGCGTCCTCGCGGGCCGCGCTGCTCGAGCCGGCCGGGGAAAGGCCTGGAGGTTCTTGCCTGCTTCTGCGGTAAAGGCTATTTGCCAGCCCGAGGGGCCCTGCTTGCATTTGCCGGCCGCGGCTGGCGGGTCTGGGCGAGGCGCGCTCGCGGATAATAGGGAGCTGGCAGTCGTAGCCGGCGCCTGGTCGTTAGGCCCGGACGAAATGCAGGCTTCCTTAGCTTAAGCACAGACGGTATGATAGGGATGATTCTATAGCGGCCGATTATAGGACACCTGCGGTCTGAGAGGTAAACAAGCTGTTGAGCTGTGCGCGGGCTGTCCGGGGTGCCCGTGTGAAAAGACAGCAGCATTTGCCTCAATTCACTTGCAATGCAAGAAACAGATTGCTTGCACTCTGGATTTTCCAGCACAGTCGCTGCCTCGAGAAAAATGTATTTATTCTTTAAAACCTTCCCCTGTTCATAATTGACAATAGAACGTAGCGAATTATTATTATTTTTGTGAATACCATTGAAGAGTAACACTTCTCATTCTTCAAAAATAAGTGGTACCCAGGAGCTCCTCCTGGCTTACTGCAGTGTCAGTGGTGTAGGAATTACAGCTCTTGTCAGTTTACTCTATGGCAGACTTGTGCTGAGTGCTTTAAATTCCGGTATGTTTATTTAATCCTCGCAGCATGTACCCATGATGTACCATTTTCCATTTTAATAATAAGGAAACTCAAGCACAGAGAGAGTCTAAATTAATTTGCCCACGATCAGACAGCTAGCAAAGGGTAAACTGGCGTTTAAGACCTACCTTCTTTTCTCCAGTATCCCTTCTTCTGTTACCTGTCCAAACGTGGTCTATATGACTTTTGTTGTTTAAGTTTACTCACTTGATTTGTAGCCTCATCTGATTTCTCTCAGGCTTAATTTTCATGGCTAGAATTCCATACCAACTCCTTTTTAATTTAAAAGATGTTTAATTTGTGAAAAAATGTTTGCTTAAGGGTTTTAGTGATAGTAAAGTTAAACTTGGATTTGGGTTCTTGTGTTCTGATACTATTTTTAGTGAGTTCACTTTGCCTTTTTAGTGTTTTAACAGCAGTGCTGAAAAGGAATAAAACATTTTTCAGTAACAGGAGTTTATATTTTACAGGATGTAGGAAAGACATTGGAGAGACTGAAGGTAAAGAGGAATGAAGAAATTTGGGGTACATTACTTAGAGCAAATTGAGTTACTGTGAAAGGTAAAGATTTTTCACAGGTCCTACCAGTGTCATAAGAGAAATTGTGGAAAGAGATTGGGTACTATAGTGTCTCAAATCTCTTGGGGATTAAAATTTGCCTGCATTCACATTGTAAAGTATATTCAATGTCTTCCATAGCCAAGCGCTATTCCAAGCACCAGGATACAAGTGAACAAAACAAAATCCTTGTCTTCATGGAGCTAACATTCCTTTAGAGGAAGTCAGAATGGGGACAATAAACAAAATATTTTTTTTAAATGAAAGAATGATATATCCAGTCAGATAACAGTTGCTAAGAAGGAAAATACAGCAGTGGGGAGGAATAGGGCATACAGGGAAGGAGCAGGTGCAGCTTTAAAATAAAAGAGTTAAGGTTTCTCTATGGTGTTGTAGAGAAAGACTCGAGCAAAACCTGAAGGAGTGAGGGGCAGCCATGCAGCTACCGAGGGAACTAGGATAGCAAGTGCAAAAGCCCAGCAATTGCCTGCCTTAGTGGAGGACTAGAGGAGGCCAGGGGGTTTGAGCAGAGTAAGGCAGGGAAGATGGGGCCAGAGAGCTAGCTGAGTCTACTAAAGACTTTGACCATTTTGTCTGAGTGAGGAGGAAGGTGGTTGGAAGGTTTTGAGCAGAAGAGTGAGATCACCTGACTTAATGCCTTTGAACTTCACTCTGTCTGGTGTAGGGGCAAGAATAGAAGCAGGAAGACTAGTTTAGGGGGAGTGTTTCAGTTATCCAAGTGAGAGATAATGGGGACTTAGACCAAGAAGAGCAAGAGAGTAGTAAGAAGTAGTCATATTTAGGTGCAGCTGACAGGATCTGCCTGCTGATAGAGTACAGGAGAAGCGTGACTCCAAGGGTTTTGGCCGCTGTTATTAGAAGCATGGAGTTGCTGCTGTTGCGATGGGGAAGACTTAAGGGTGGAGAAGTATGGGGAGGTGGGTGGAGCAGGAATCAAGATTTCAGTTTCCGACTTGTCAGTTGAGTTTATCTGAGACTGGAGTTCAAGGGAAATGGCCTGACTTGAAATAGAAGTTTAGGAGCCATTAACAAGTAGATAATATTTAAAACAATGAAGTTCTGAGAGATGTAGTCTAAAGAAGTGAGGCTTGAGCTGTGGGGCTTTCCCTGTTCAGATGTTAGAAAGATTAAGATCCACAAAGGAGGCTGAGGAGATACCCAGAAGGTAAGAGTGTGAAACGCTGGGCGCCAACTGAAGAGAGATCTACTGCGTCTGCTACCCATTTGACAAGTCAAGTAGAAGGAGGACTGTGAAGTCACCATTGGATTTAGCAACTCAAAGACCATGCAAGAGTACTTTCAGGAGAATAGTGGGGGAGAAAACTGTGATTTAGATCCAGAGTAGAGAGGCATTGGATTCTGCAGGTATGGACAACTCTCTAGAGGTTAGCTGTACACTTTTTTGTATATAAATTATTTGAAAGCACTCTAGTCATTTATTCAGTAAATTTTATTCCAGCTGCAGTTAGCAGCTAACCATGGATTGTTTCATCATTAACCGGTGGATAGCAAAGAACTATACTTCTACAACTATGATCACTGATGTGTTATTAACTTTCAAAACCAGTAGATGAAGCTTGTTCTTTTTACATAATTCAAGGCACATAAAAGTGCTTAAAGTGCTTATGGAATGTGTTCCTTTTCATTTCTCTTTATTCTTGTCTGAGGTTAAAAAATTAGCTTAGAAATGATACAAACTATAATTTGAAAAAAAACGTGAACACATTGAGAACATATTGACGTATGCTATCTCAGTAGTATTAAAACTGATTGTGTTGTGTAATTTCTATTATAAAAATTAATTAAAATTTAAAGTCATTATTTTTATAAGTTAAAAATAAGTAACAAACTAAAACTGCACTTACAAAATGTTACACTATAGTTCATTGAAAATAAATGATGAATTAAATAAGATAGTAAAAATCCTTATAAAAGGTACTAAATGTTTCTAAAGAAAGTGTGTTTTTTCATCTGAAGACACAAGTATAGGTTCTTGTTTCTGCTCTCAGCAGGTTAATGCTCAAATCCAAATGAAAAACAAGATACATACTATATGTGAGATTTACACAACCTTGACTGGATGTAAATTCTCTCCGTTGTCTTGTCTTATACTTTCTCCACAGTAAATACAGCCATCTGTTTGCACTATAAAGATTTAGTAAACTATTATTAAAGTCTAGAGTTAGAACTAATTTTTTAAAATAAATTTTTATGGAATATAACAGGTCCTTCTCTCTACTTATTGAAATATTTTTTCAGCTGAGGAAATTATTTTTGTAAGTTGGTACCTTTTGTTCTTGTTTTTTTACTATGGGAATATTTTATGGTTTGATTCTGCTCTCTCAATCATTTCACATAGCCTTTCTGATGTTTTTCTCTTCTTTGACATAGCTTCTAAAATTAGGCCTTGCCATCACTGATCTGATTATCTGCAATATTTGTTCTGTTCCTTACTGTTTGGGTTTAAACTTCTGTTGCATTTTTTAAATTTTAGCTCATTTTAATCCCAGTTTCCTTCTTATGTTCATCCTTGTCTTTTGTTACCTTCTTTAGATGGAAGTCTGTTTTATCTGACATAAGTATGGCTTCCAGTCCCCTTGAGTTCTTAATTTTTTAGTATTCTTAAGAGCACAGATTTTGGGAGTTTTTTTTCTTGGATTTTTTTCTGTTTCTTGCTGTAAATAATTTTCCATGTTCTGCTTTTCTCATTGGCAAGATAATGAACCTCTTTTCTATGGTACAGATTTTTTTCATTGACGCCATGTTGACTTCCTTTGTTATTCATCCTTTTAAAACAGAAGAACTAGGTTGTCCCTATGCTTTAGAGTTTGTCATACCATATTCGTTCAGTGCCTTTCTACTAGAGGTGTTTCCTAGATTTTTTACAAGGAAAATTATTAGAAAATTAGGTTATTTGTAGGCGTTTAATAAAGGATCTGGTTGTGGTGTTCGTAAAAGTAATACCTGCTTAAAATCATTTTTAGTATTATTAGAATTTAAGTTTATAGCTATATCTTTGTAATAAAATCCTTTTTTAAAGCCAAATGTAAGAATGATGAACTTAACATGAATTTTCTATATAAAAATAAAATTAGTGATGAAGGAACAGTGAATTTCTAGACTAAAATGATACATTTTCTTTTTCTCCCAGCTTTGAAGTTTCTTTGACAAATAAAACTAGTCATTTATGACTTAAATGGTCATAAAACAGGACTTTTCTAAATGCACGTGATGATTTAATATTTATATATACGTGAAATGATTACAATCAAGTTAATTAACATTAATCACATAATATATTTATTTTCGTGTGTATGTATGGTGAGATGCTTAAAGACCTACTCAGCAGATTTCAAGTATATGGTTAATATGGTGTATTAACTATAATTATCCTGCTCTATATTAGGTCTTCAGAACTTATTCATCTAATGAAAATTTATTTCCTTTGACCAACATCTATTTCTCCTTTTTGCTCCCAGCAGCATATCTGTAAAATCATACAGAATTTATCTTTTTGTGTCTAGCGTATTTTACTTTGTACAGTGTTCTCCAAACATGTTGTCACAAATAGAAGGATTTGTTTCTTTTTTATGACTGAATAATATTCCATTATTATGTATAGGTTTGTGTTGCTTAATGCCATTTCAGTCAGCAGTAGACCCCATATTTGACAGTCCTAACAGGCTATGTCATATAGTCTAGCTGTGTAGTAGGCTGTGCCATATAGATGTGTGGAATTATACTCTATGATGTTTGCGTAGTGATGAAATAGTCCATTGATAAATAGCCCACAACTGTATATATTACATTTTTCCTTTTCATCTGTCAGTAGATACTAGGTCAAAAACAAGCACATACTCTTTGAGATAATGATTTAATTTCCTTTAGATATATATCCTAAGAAATGGAACTTTGGGGATGGGGGTGTGTGTTTAAGGAAGCAGGTAGTAAAATAAAGGCAGGTAGGCAGGAAGGAAGAGAGAGGAGGAAGAAGCATTTTACTTACTGAATTACTCATTTTGGTTGTGCCCCCATCCCTGCTGTTGTCACAAATCTGGATCCTTGGCCTTTACATGGATGACACCAAAGCCACAGGCTTAACGCCTGAGCCACCAGAGCACTCCAACTTGGTTCCTTTTTTTTCCCAGTCTGTTTACTTTTTCTGAAACTTCTCCTTGTTCATTAGGATTGTTAGCACTACCTCTAAGGTAGTGTTTAGAAACCTTAAGGAATTTAACTTTTAACTTGTCAGTAATTATTAGAGAAACGAAAAAATTCTAAGACCAAAACATATTCATTGAACAGTAAATATATCCATTTGATTTTTAAAAATGGACTTTGTCCTTGTCTGTATCATGTGGCTGTAAACATACATATTGCCAAAGGTATACTGATATTTGTAAGTACTCAATGAGGTGTCAGATAAGCAGTACTTTTAATAAATGTCTGACATAATCAATGAAAAGACATGTGCGTAATGTTATTTAAGAAGGGTGCCAAGTCAGAAACAAGTGTAAGAACATAAATGGTTTATTTAGCTACCTTTCTCTGTGGTTTTTTTGTGAGATTAGGTACTCTGCTTTATTGTACTTTTTGAACTAAGAAATTAAAACTAGCCAAATAATCTATGTTTTCTCTATTGTATTATGATGTCTTCTTTTAACCTTAATTTGTTTATTTATTTTTTTAATGTTTTGAGTGTGACATTGGGACCACTTAGGCATTTAAATTTTGGTGGTATTTGTAACACTAATAGTCTTTTTATCCCCATAGCCAAATGGTACTGCCTTCTTTCTTTTTAAGTCTCTTTCTGTTCTTTTCCTTTCTTTTAGCTGTGTTTTGCCTATTGATTATTATGACAGTTTTTCTTAAAAGCAAAACACAAACCCATATTGCCTAAAAAGTTTCCCACAGTGAGCTTATTTTTATTTTACTTGCTCATTTACAATATCTTTTCAAATTGTTCTGAAAGCTGTCTCATTGGTTTCTGGAATTTACCCAACTCTCAGTCAGCTTCCAATATCCTAGCTGCTATTTGTTCCATTTAAAAGTGAGATTTTTCAGGCCATAATCAACTCCTTCTCAAAGAGATTTAGATAGCATTGCACCCTACCCTTCCTTTCACCTTTGTCTTTGGCTGAAATGTATAAACACATAAGCAATATCTTTTATTTTCATAGAAAGCAGTGACTGAAGCTTAATAGTTGATGTCAAGTGTATGATAAAGTAATGGCTAGGTACTGTGTCATTTAAGTATTTAAATAGCAGAAAACATAATTTAAACTGTCTTAATTAAAAAATAAAAAAGGTCTTTGTTGATGTCTGCCTTTGAAAAGTCCACAGTTAGTATGAACTCCAGGTAAGATTTAATTAAAGCTTGGCTCTGTTTCTCTGTCTGCCTTACTCTTTATGCTTCCTATCTCTGTCTCTGTCTGCTATCTCTGAAAAAATGACTGCTGCCATGTTTACACACCGTATGTTAAGAAAAGGTTTCACTCTAGCATTCCAAGTAAAGAGTCGTTTTGGACTGATCACATGTCTACCTCTAAATAAACCACATAGACTTTAAAGCATATAGACTGGCATGCCCTGATGGAGTTGCAGTTGGGTCATCCGCCTTTGGCCTGCCCAGTCCACATACTTCCTAAGGACCTGGGTTCCCATCCCAGGGTTGGGGAAACAACCAAGATAAACAACTAAATATATATTTTAAAAAAACAAGGCAAACTTCTTCCTCTTTTGCCTCCTGCTGCCTGCCTGCCTGTAGAACATAGAATAAAGTGAAAAAAATTAAACCAAAGGAGAAAAAGACATTCATTATACAGTGGTGAGACTGAAGCCTCCTCTCCTAGGAATATTAGATGCCAGGAAATAAGAGTGATAGCTTCAGAATGGTGAGGGAAAGTAACTCAGCTATAACCTTATAACCACCTGAGGTACTATATGTGAGTAAAGAGAAAATAAAACCATTTTCGAATTTATAGACTGAAAGAGTTTAGTACTCAGTGATCCTCACTGAAAAAAATTAAAGGATGGATATTAACCAAAGGAGTAAATCCAGAGGGAAGCCATGGGCTTTAATTTTTAAAAAGACTGATTCCATTGGTAAAATGTTGATAAATTTAATCATTTTTTTTAAGTTTTAGGGGGCTTGGGGATATTTTTTGAAGGTAAAATTAAGACTAGACACAATCATGGAATCAAATGTTCCATAGTAGTTATGGTGTTCTCTGGTCATTGTGTTCAGGATAAAATTTCTGGATAATTATAGACTAAGAAACTTTAGTAGCATGTATGTAAAAAAAATGCAACAGTAAACGGAGATAGCCGTGAGTTCTAAATCATTAGTGAGGAATGAGGTAATGAAATACATAATAATGCAAGAGTGGTGAGAAAGAAGGAAAAAAAAGATGAAAAATAGAAACACAAAATAAAATGGTTAAAATAGTTTAGAAATCATATAAAATGTGAGATTAAAAGTTAACGTAACTTAATTAATGTCAAAATCTTAAAAGTGCGAAGCATTAATAATAAAGTACACTAAAAAGAACAATTTCCAGCATGAACTTCATGTACCTAAGCATGGTCTCAAAATGTAATACAAAATTTAATGACATTATAGAAAGAATAGATAAATCCACAATTAAGGCCAAAGATTTTTAACAGTACTGTCAGAAATAAATATATCAGATGGCAAATATTATAAAGCTATTCAAAATGTTCATAACAGAATCAACAAGTCTGATCAAATGAATTTATACATACAGATTGGAATCCTATCTTCAGATAATATTTTATGCATTCTTTTCAGGTTACATGGCACATTAAGCAAAGGTGACCATATTTTAGTTTATAAAATATGTGATTGCTATCCTAGAGACCATATTTGCAATGCAAATCCATTAGGAATTAAAATATTTTCAAATACCATGTTTTTGGTGTTTGAAGTACATTTCTATATAAAACTTAAAGAGGATGTCATAGAAATCATATAATATTTAAACTAAGCAGCAGTATAAAGTACTGCATATGAGAAGCAGAGGGTATAGCTAACAGTACTTCCATGTACATTATAACCTTAAATACACTTATTAAAAGGCAGAAATAGATATGAGTTAAGGTTACAAATCAAGCAGATAAAAAAAGAAGCACATTTGAAATTTAATGTAGAAAAAGAGAAATAGACAGCATAACATAAATTGACAGAAGAGAATCCAGAGCAATCAAAAACACAAAACCGTTTCTTTAAAAAATTAAATAAGCAAACTTCTGTCAATAATAGTCAAGGAAAAGGAAAAAACCAACCACCAAAAACTACAAATAGCATCGGAAACAATGAAATATAATATTTGTTATCATAAAAAAATGTAATAAATAACTTTGTCAATACATTCAAAAGCTAAAAAGTTTAAAATAATGGTTATGATATTGGTGTCAGTCAGGAATTTGAAAGTGGCTTAGTTGGGTGGTTCCAGCTCAGTCTTTCAGTCAAGATTTCTGCCAAGGCTCCGGTCATCTGAAGGCTTGACTGGTTATGGAGGATCTTTTCCAGGATGACTCATATCTGTTGGCAGAGAGCTTCAGTTCCTTGCTGACTGACCCTTGGCAAGAGGCCTCAGTTCCTTAACGCGTGGGCTTTGCGATAGTACTGCTTGGATGATCTCAGCATAGCAGCTGGCTTCCTGTAGAGTGACTGTTTCAGGAGACATGGAGAAAGAGGCTGCTGTGTCTTTTACCGTCTGTTCTAGAAGCCTTTCTACTTCTTGTTAGAAGTGAGTTAGTAAGCTCAGCCCATACTCAGCAGGAGGGAATTTAAACTGCACCTCTTACAGGGGGATGTGTCAGTTTGTGGGCATATTTTAAAGCCATCATGCTGTACTTACGTAAATGATGATTAATACTTAGAGAATTCAAGAAAACGTATAGCTATATTGCTATAAATAGAGCTCAGCAAGGTTGCTGATGTGAGTCAACACATGTGCATTAATTTGATTGCTAGTATTTATTAGCAATAGCCAAATGAAAAGTGTAACAAAAAAGATCAGTTCTGGCAGATAAAAAACAGTAAGTTGAAAATAAAACTAATGAAAGATAGATAAGGCCTTCATGGAGAAAATTGTTTTAACTTACTAAAGCAGAGAAAAGAATACCCAGATGTTCTGTGTTCGAGGAGGGGATGACTCAGTGTAGTACACAAAAATTTCAGTAAGGGTTCTGTGATGCATGACTAAGTAATCCTAGATGGAATAGAAAATGGACAATAATTGTGAACATGATTTTGAAGAATAAGATTGGGAGACTTGTTATGCAAGCTATTAAGAATAAGTATAAAGCCAAAGTAATTAAGACAGTGTGATATTGGCAATAACATTCTACAGACTGTTAAATCAGAAAGCCAGAAACAGACATACATGAACACAAATTCGTTGTTAATATATTAGAACTACATTGTCCATTATAGTGATTGTGATCACATTTAGCTATTTAAATTTTAAATGTAAGATGCCTGACATTAATAACTACAGTACTGGTCCTCAGCATTCTTGTGTTTTTAGTGTTTAGTGCTGTTTTTAAGTATTTTTCATGATATATCTTTGAGGGATTTTAGGGGTATGTTTTAAAACCTTAAGTATTTTTGTTTTGGCACGTAGGGAATTATATGTTCTGTTATCATTTGAAACTAAATAAATGGAATATGCATGTGTATTCTTATTTCTGCAATCTCAAGAGGAGAAAAAATTGTCAAAGCAAATCTCTATTACAAAAATAACTAATTAGTTCAGAGACTTTCTAATTAAGTACATGAAATCTACGGTGTTAACATGAATTTAGCGATCCCTGATGAAATTAACAGATAGCAAATTGGAAATGTTTTCTTTGACGCAAATCAAGCTTTATCAATAGTAAGATTGTAATTTATGCAAAATAAAGAAGTAATTAAAAGGAAAGTGAGCTCAAAGAGGAGTTGAAATGATTTGAAGATGGAGTCAGAAATCGGGCTTTTTATTATCAGTATGTTGTTTCCAGTTAATACTGATTTTTCACCAGCTGGCAAAATTTGCACAAAACTTCACAATTCATAGGCAGTGCAGTAGTACATTTTGTGAATTTGTGCTTTCCAAAAATTTTCATTTTCAATTTTTTGTGATTATTTCAGTTTTCATTTTTATATTGTTTATTTTTAGATAACATTTTACTCTTTCTGCTAATTTATGTTAGAATGACAATATGTTCTTGCCATTTGTTTTTATAAATATGCTTGATTAGATGTATTTGATATTCTGAAATGCTATTTTTTATTTGAGATGTATCGAATATTTAATTTCACTTGTTAGAATGGATTCTGAATTTAAAAATATTTTCATATTATATAAAACAAGAACTAAAATTCCCATACTATCATTTTTGCTTAATACTTATTTCTGTTTTGCATGTGCCTCCTCATGGATCCTTCATAAGGAGGAAGAATGAATGGTTCAACAAATGTTGGTTTATTTTTATGTAATGCATATCTTCTTGGACATTAGAAGACTTTCAAGAAATTGTCATGTGAACATTATTTCTCTTTAATTGTGCTGTCATTTTTATTGGTGTCCCATTTTGAGCCACATGTTTTCAGTCTAGTTAGATTCTTTGACTAACTTCATTCCCTTTGTTACTATTTAGTCTTTCATGCTAACTTCCAGGCTCCATCAAAAGACTTGTTTGAATACACACTTTACATTGAACCATATATTCATTTAACCAAAAACGTGCAAATTGATTGCTTGATATGTGACTGACACTGGATCATGTTGAACAAGACAAGCAACCTCTTGCTTCTAAAAAGCTTACTTTCAAGTGGGAGAGAGATACAGTAAATGACCAAATAAATACAAAGATTTTAGCTTGTGGTAAAGATGAGGAATTAACAGTGATGTAAGAAGTAATTTGGGAGGATAAAGATATAGCTGAGATCTTCTTGGTAAGAGTGCTTCAGTGGAGTGAAGATTCATCCAGGGGAAGTACATTCCAGCAAAAGGAAGAGTAAATGCAAAGTTCCCTGAGCAGGAAGGAGTTTCAGGGAACTTGAAGCAGGCAAGTAGGGCTAGTATGTTGGAGAACAAGGGAGGGTGGTTAAAGCTGAAATGGGAGAAGTAGGCAGGCGCAAATTCACTCAGGACTTTTGTAGGTAATGGTAAGTATTTTTAGTATTTTAAATGCCTTGGGTTACCTTTGACTTACTTAAAGCAGTGGAATGGCATGAAGTGATTTTTTGAAAGTGTTTTTGTTTTTTGTTTTTTTTTACCTTGTGCAGTGTTTGAGTAATAGGGAGTGAAAGTGAAAATGAAGAATGTTTTAATTTATTAGAGTAGGCTAGGTAAAAGATCTTCCTGGACCATCAAAGACACTAAAAAGTTCTTTTTAGCTTGGAATCGAAGTTCACAAATCATGGCTTGAGAAATTGAACATGACATAAGATTGACTGGGGGTGATGGGAGAGAATGAATCTGAGAGATCAATTAGAAAGGCATTGGAAAATTTTGTGTATAAGATTGTTTGACCCAAATTCAGAGTGGGGCATTGTGAATGGGAAGGAAAAATAATTTGACAATGAAAGAAGAAAGAGCTGACCAGACTTTGTCTGCTTCAGCGTCAGGAGGAAAGGCAGTAAGGATAAGAAGAAACCTGGGTTACTGGGGCAGTATTAGTACCACTGACTGAAATTAGGGACTGTGACCTTATTGTGAGAGGTGTGTGGAGTGTGAGATGTGTTCTTGAGATGATGGCAAGATACCCAGATGGGATTGTTTGCTGAACTGCTCTGTGGACTCACATGTCAGCGCACGTGCTCGCTCGCTCTCTGTGCTGTTCTGCTCTGCTCTTGCCCAGCACCAGACTCTTCTGTTGCGTCTTCTCTGTTCCTGATCCCTGAAGGGCAGAAACCTTTTTACCTGTCCATAGCAATATGTGGGAATTCTTTTACCCTTTATTCAGGCTAAACTTCTTATAGGAGAATTTTTATTAGGAAACTAAGCAAAAAAATTCCATCATCTTACACTTGTATGTTGCATTGCAATTTTCAAAGTTCTGTATAAAAACAGTGAAATAGATAGGGTAGGTATTATCTTAATTTTTGCACAAGGAATTTAAGCCTCTTGGAGACTGACTACTCATGATTGTATCCTAGAAAAATTAGGACCTGATATACAGATCTTTTGATTGTTATCTAGTCCTTAGTGCCAGTCCTAAAGAATAATTTTTGATCAGTAAACACAGTACAGATTTCTTGATTCAAGTCAAGGCGGCCTTCATTGTTTATAGCTTGTTATCCTCTAACTCATTTATCCTAGATTCAGCCTTGTCTAAAAAGTGTGAGGGAGGCCGTCCTTTGGGTTAGCAGAACCCTGACACCAAGATTTGATCCATATCTCAATTCCTTCTAAAAGTTGTTTTTAGTGTTTTTTTCCAATTAGTCCTCTCGTGCCTTCTTCTCTGACCTTATACATCTACCATGAGGGTCTGGGGGTCTTGGTCCAGGGTTCTTATGAGTCTGAGAGAAGATTTCATGAGGTCTACTGGCTCCTGGAACAAGAAAGGTAGCATAGCCACCAGAAAGCAAGTGAGATTTATTGAAGGGAAGGCAGAAATACATCCTTGAGAGATAGAATAAGGGGATCCTTTCAGAGGGAAGCAGGCACCGGGAGCCTTGGGGCTGGGGATTTTATCCCCACCCTGGGGCATTCTGGGGTGCCTATCCCCTCCCCCTTCCCTCTCTTGAGCTCTGCTCTTGCCCCTAATTACTACCTAACACTATGCTCCTTGTCCTTCCAAACATCCAGGTCCTCTGTATGTGTGGAAGGCATTTTCTTCCCTCATGGAAGTGGGAGTCATATGCCTTGAGCCTGGGAAAGGGACAAGAAGCCTGCTGACAAGAGGGACAGCTGTGCTGATAGCTTTCTTCCTGTTTGAGGTAGCCGGAGTGGGTAAGGAGAGGTTGAGAGTCATAAATTGCAACATTTCACAAAGTGTGAGAGGGTGGAAATGGTGGCAGATATCGAGGTAGTTGTCAGCAGGGGAGTTAGGATTCAAGACCTGGGTGGTAAAGCCAAGTTTCAGTGGACAGTGTTCAAGTGAGGGTGACAGATGATGTGGGGATGAAGGTATTTCACAGCGAAAAATTTGAAGATCTTTTTGTTAACTTTCTTAAAGTGATAAGTTACATACATGAAACCATCCAGTAAAATGTTAGTAAAAGCTTAAGTTTGAGCCTGAAAAATAGAAGGGAAGTGATGTAAAAAGACAGTATATTTGGTAGAAATATTTTAGATTTATTTGGAATTAAATATCGTTGGGGAAGATGTGCTAAAACCCAAAAGGTAAATTTCAGTTATTTTGAACTTAAAGGTTTGCCTTTTCAATATATGTATGATCTTATACTTCCTCTACAGTTTAAGATGATAGACATTTCATATCATAGATCATTTTCCCAAATTCAGAACTTGGGAATTCTAACAGTGTTATTTGTTTCATTTATCAAAATATAACAGATTTGTTCTACATCTATTATTTGAAGACAATGAAGAAATTGTTTTTAGGTAGCATTTTAAAGAATAATTTCCTTACATAATTATCTTTGCTTAACAATGTGATTTTTTTTTTTTTAAAGGAAAGATTCAGGCAAGGAATGAAGGCAGGAAGAGAGGGGAGGAAATATTTTCATTTTATTTCCATTTAGTTGTTCACACTGGTTGTTTACCCCTGGGCCCAGGACTCGAACCCAGGAGTCTGATTTGCTCCTTCAGAGGTGACTGATTTTAGGACTGCTTCTCCAGGGCGCACCAGCAATGTGGTTCTTTGTGTATATGGTATATCATGTCCCTATCTACAGATCATTTTGGAAAAAAATTTTTAAATGAAGACATTTGCCATATTATCCTCGGTCTCCTTAGTATTTGTCATAGAGCAAATGACAAAAGAAATAGTTTTAGGAGATTGAAAATAGAGAGTAGAAGGGAAATTAGGTTTGTATTTGCTAAAACTTTAGCCAAGAATTTTAACTGACATTATTAAGGAAAAAAAACTCTATTAAAAAGACATTTCCTGGAAAACAAAAAATCTGGACAAGCCATGTAACCATTGAAACTTGAAATCCTTCATCACGGACTACTCTTTCCCATGTTGACTGCAATGGCTTGGTGTGTCTGTGGGCAGTCTGTAAAATAGTTCCCCTAGCAAATGGTACTGGGATTTACCAGCCTGTGTTCCTGTTTCTAAAAGATTCCTTAGAACTCTGAGGACATAGATGTGCTCAGATCTGCCATTTTATTCAGAAAAGTGGTGTGCTGGCTGAAGGTAGTCAGAAAGAATCATTGTAATTCATTGCCTCTCCACTCAGACTTATTTTTCTGCTGAAGAAGCTACCAGAACTGCTGTTTTTAAATGTTGGCATTTCCCACTTCTTGCCTTACATCTTAGGTTCCTAAGTGAGAGTGTGAAGAAATTTCCAGTGAAAAAACACAATTTCTACTTGTAATCTTTTTTTTCCTTGAGGGTGGGAGGGAGGGAGGGAAGGGGGAGGAGAGCAGAGGAGAGGAGGAAGCACGTTTTATTTGTTTATTTTCAGTTCCCCACAGCTCCACAGCCCTGGGTTGAGAACCTGGAATCTGGAATTTACATGGTCCTTGGGATTTACATGGTCTACCCCAGCTGCTGACTTAGTACCCAAGTCACCAGGGTGCACCCCCTCTTACTTTGATCTTGATTAACTGGGCTAGATAACCTGGGGGTGGGGGTTCCCTTTTCCATCTCTTGAACCAAGAGCCATTTCTAAACATGTAACTCCCTACTTTCTTTTCTCAGTATCAGCGTATGTCATCCAAAATAGGTTCTCTTTAAAGTCTTCATAGTTATCAACATTTTTACTAAGGAAACTTGCTTTCACCATAGGTCTCATCCTTCATTCTTATTTCCAGTAGAAAGAAAGGAAATATCTAATATCCTACGTGGTGATTTTTGTGTATGTGACTGTACATAAACATACTGTTGTTTAAGGAGGTCCTTTGGCTAATTTGGTTTCTTATCATTGTCGTCGGTTGCTTTTTCATTGTATATCCTTATTTATCAGGGCCTTTCAGATGTTGGAAGGTATGGATATGATATGGAAGTGGAAAATCCTGAATTTTTAGCATCTACCTTCGCCATCGGTATAGAAATTGGAGCTCTAGACCAAAGTGATTGGCAATTATACTGCATCTCAAAGACACCCACTAGATCCTCCTTGGGCTTGTACAGATAACGGAGGGCCTTGTCCACCCTGTGCCACAAGAATGGACGTTTTACATGAAAGATGCAGTGCATACAGGCACACACTGAGCACGTAATTTAGCGTGTGGAAGGGGCAGATTACAACAGAGCTGTGAAAAACTTACTTTAATGATGATATGCCTTATAGTTCTGTCATTAATCATGAACAGGGCTAGGTACTTAAGGGTAGAAAGAGTTTAAAGTACAGTCTCTCAGGTTCGCAGTATCCTTATCCATAAAATAAGAAGACTGGGTTAACGTCCTGGATGTCTTCTTCAGCTCTAAAACTTTTACGGAAATATTGTTTCCGTTAAGAACACAATCTCACGCCTTCAAACTATTTGAGGTGAAGTGTAGTTTAAATTTTGTGGACTATTTAGACAATGAGGAATATTTTGCAAAAGTTGTAGCTTCTGTATTTTTCAATAACACTGAATAAAGTAAGTAAGTTATTTAGGTAGCACTTTAGTTTTGTATGAAGTTTAGCTAAAATGAGTCGATGAGGTTAGATTTCTGAATATGCCCGTAGTAATATTTATGCTATTCGTTTGATTGATCGATTTTATTTTAAAGTAAAATTGAACTTCATCGCAATTCTAAATTTTCTAAATTCAGAATTAGTGAGACTTATGGTAATTCGTAGCTGTGAAATTAAACAGAACCTTCAAGGGCACTGTTCTCGCTGCTGGAACTGGCTGCTGAAGTCCTTGAAACCCAGGGAGGCCACACGGGGGCGCTATTAGGCCGTGTAAATAAATCTTTAGCTAGGAAAAAAAACATTTTAATCAAATAACTTTATTACAAAAATAATACATTTGCATCAAAGCCTCCAGTGCTTATGTAATGTTTCTATTATATAAATACAAATTATAGACTGGGAACTTCCCACAGGAGGGAGTTCCTTGCTAAAAATGCTAAATGTGTTAACATTTTCCAGTAAAGATTTTGGAAACCTTTGAAAGGTGTTAGTATAAAATAAAATATTCATGATAACCAGTATTCCCTGTTGATTTATTTTAAGCTAATATCTAAGAGTTGACCTGGAACTAAAATTTAATAATGCAAAACCATAGTGAAATCATATAAATATTGTAGGAAATAGATATCAGAAATTCTTGTTTGGTGGTTTTTTTTTTTTTATTCCCTATTAGAGAAAGAAAAATTAGGCAAATGTTTCCTCGTTTTTTCAGTGAGGAAGAAATACTTGAGAAAAGAGTCCAGGAATTTAGTAATTTCTTGTAAAATTGAAAACATTTTCAAATATTTTACTGTTCGTTTTCTCATAAAATTTTTAATTTGTGTGAGATGATTGCAAATAGTTCATTCAGAATACTGACTCCCTGGTAATCTAGTGGTTAGTATTCGACTCTCAGAATATGTGTTAGACTGATGTTTCTTGTAAAAAAAAGTCTTTTCCAAATATTTATTATTTTTCTGTAGTTTAAAACTTTACTTTGAATGAAATGATTGTTAATTCAGGAGTTAATTCAGAGTGTGTAGGCTAGACTGATGCTTCCCTCTATGTAACCTTTGATGTAATATTTGCTAAACTAATTCAGTATGTTAAAAAAAACTTGTTAAAACAAACTTCAAATGTTCTTTACTGGGATATCCTGAAAGACTAGTATTCTCAGTTCCTTTTTTACTTACTTAATACTGTGCTTTCATAAAGGGGCTATCCTTTTCCTTTTTTAAAGACTGACTTTTTTTTTTTTAAGTATCCACATGTTTGTCTTTATTTTGGATAGATACCTCAAAGTTAAAAATTGAAATCCTATCCTTATGATTCATAAGAATATACTTCCTAGGCTCTTCTAAGACAATTTTAAAAATAGATAAATAAGGATTTTAAATCCAACTTAGTTTAAAAACTATAAATTAGAATGTTGGAAATGTTATATAATGAGCAAAGCAAGCATTGCATCAAGATTGCTGTTATATATTACTCTTCGCCCGTAAAAAAATGAGACTGATTCCACAGTCATACATTACAGTCAGATCCATCTGTATCACACCTTTTAAATGCATTGCCCAAGAACCCATTAGATAGTCAAAGTTTAACCAAAATATTATTTAGAATTCTCTTCAACAATATTTTCATAGTCTTACTGTGTCAATGAATTTCAGCCTGTGAAATAATAGGAAAAATACAGGGCAAATTCTCTTTTAAAGTTCTAGGGAATTCAATAAGAAAATTATGGTACATAAATAGAATGCAACCGTTGAAAATTGCTGTAGAAAGACTAGTAACATGGAATGCTATTAACAATATATAGTACGTAAAAAAAATCAATATGTATAGTATGAATTAAAAAAGAATATGCATATCATATATGCATTATATAGGTTTTTTAAAGCTGGAAGTTTATTAATATTAATAAAATTATTTGGTATGATTATGAAGCTCTTATTTCTTCTCTGTTCATATTTTCTCAAAATTTTTACAATGAACTCTAGAATTAGTCATAAGAAAACATGTTATTTTAAAATCCTGTTACAAAGAACTTAATTGAGCACACATTCAGCAAAGAATTATTGGATTTTCCTCTGTCTAGATTTCAAGAAGCAGTGTACCCAACACACTGCCAGGACACACAGATAGATAATAAGGCCCATTTCTTGCCTTCTAGAGACTTGGTCTAGCAGAAATTTTAGAAAATAGCCATGAACAAGCAACAAAGCTTTGTATGAATCATTTTCTCCTGAGTGTCTTAACTTCATAGAGCCTGCTCGCATATTGGACATACTACAGACTAAATCTGAAACCTGCTCTCCTACTGCAGCGGTTTGGCCTTAGACCCGTTGACCTCCCCAAAACTTAGAAATTACTAAGACCACTCTTAGAGAAGCACATTACTGAAAATAAGCAGAGTTATTTTTTTTTAATTAATGTTTTAGGAAGGATTCAACTGTTGTTAAAAATTCTTACTTGCTGACAGATTTTTTTTAGATAGGCTGTTTTTTTCTTGCCCAATATCTGAATCTGGCAATGCTGTTTTTAAGGACAATAATTCTAAAGTGTTGGCAGTATTTAATGAATTCATCAGAAGTTCATCTTATATAGTTATTTGAGATTATGTTATACTTTAGAACATAACTGTCTTTCTTTTTACAGTAGAGCTTTGATGCTATTATTATAAGGTCCATTTTCAAGTTTTGTCAATTGTTCCAGTCATGTACTATGTACTGTGCTGTATTTATACATTTCTGAATAAACCGTTTGCATTTTCTTGCCATTGCATGTTTTTTCTTTTAGAATTTATTGCACTAACTTTGTTTCACAAATTAAACTCATATGTGTAGTTCCCCATATGTGCAGTTTCCCCATTCCTCAGATACATGTCAACACACACTGCCCTCCATCAAATCATGAAATATTCTTCACCACTGTCCAGTGGGCTCCGCCACCATTTGCCCCACCCCATCCCATTCGTATTGGAAACCTCATGTCTATTGCAAGTGTCCAAGGGTTGCTTTTGTTTCGTCTCTTTGTTTTGTCTATTCACATTCTACCTGTAAGTGAGATCGTCTGGTATGTAACTTTCTTCTTTTGTCTTATTTCATTTAGCATAATCCCCTCTACATCCATCCATGTTGATTCAAATGATAGTATTTCATCTGTTGTGAGGGCTGTGCAGTCTTCCATTTTGTATCTGCACCACATCTTTATCCATTCATCTGGCACTGGGCACTTAGGTAGTTTCCAGTTCTTAGCTATTGTGAATAGGGCTACAGTAAATATGGGGGTGCACATATCTCTGTGAATTAGTATTTTTGTATCTTTTGGGTACATACGCAGAAGTAAAATGGCAGGATCATATGAAATTTCCGTCTTCAACTTTTTGAGGAATCTCCATACTGTTTTCCATAGGAGTTGCACCAATTTGCACTCCCACCAACAGTATAAAAGTGTTCCCGTTTCTCCACATCCTCGCCATCATTCGTTGTTTCTGGGCTTTTGGATAATAGCCATCTCTTAGGGCTAAGGTGTTGTCTCATTGTTTTTTGTTTTTGTTTTTGTTATTTGCATTTCCCTGATAGCCAGCAAGTAGGAACAGCTTTTCATGTGCTTGTTGGCCATCTGTATATCCTCTTCAGAAAAGTGTCTCTCCAATTCTTCCCATTTTTTGATGGGATTGCCTGTTTTTCTGTTACTGAGTTTTATGAATTCTTTGTATATTTTGGATATTAAACCCTTGTCAGAAATATGGAACACAAATATCTTCTCCCAGTTAATAGGTTGTCTTTTTATTTTGTTGATGTTTCCTTCACTGTGAAGAAGCTTTTTAATTTGATATAATCCCAGTTGTTTATATTTCTTTTTGCTTCCCTTGATACTAGAGTCGAGTCCCCGAGGACTTCTCTACGACTCATGTCATCCCTAAGGACTGTCTTTCTTATGTTGTCTTCCAAGGATTTTATGGTTTCTGGTCTTATGTCCAAATATCTCGTCAATTTTGACTAGATTTTGTGAATGGTGTTAGAGAGTGGTCTAGCTTCATTCTTTTGCATGTAGCCATCAGGTTATCCCAACACATTTATTGAAGAGACTTTCCTTTCTCCATCCTATGTTTTTGGCTCCTTTGTCATAGTTTAACTGTGTATGTGTGAATCAGTTTCTGGTGATTCAGTTCTGTTCCACAGGTCTGCACCTCTGTTACTGTTCCAGCACCATACCGTTTTGATCACTTCACTCTGTAGTATAACTTAATATTTGGGAATGTAATCCCTCTGGATTTGTTCTTTTTTTTCTCATAATTGCTTTGTCTTTTGTTGTTCCATACAAATTGTAAGATTTTTTTTGTTCCATTTCCTGGAAATAAGTGTGTGGGATTTTAATGTCTATTGCATTAAATCTGCATATTGTTTCAGGTAATATGACCATTTTAGCAATGTTGATTCTTCCAAACGTGAGCAGGGGGTATCTTTTCATCTCTTTGTGTCCTCGTCTATTTCTTTTAAAAAGGGCTTGTAGTTTTCATTGTACAGGTCTTTCACCTCCTTTAAGTATATTCCAACATATTTGATTCTTTTCACTTCTCTTTTAAATGGTGGTTTTCTTGATGTTGTTTTCTTCTAGCGTGTTGTTTATATGTAAAAATGCAGCGGATTTTTGTGCATTTATCTTGTAACCTGTAACGTCACTTTATTCAAACAACTGTATCCTTTTAGAAGGGTATGAACAACCAGGTAAGGCGTAAAGAATCTAGATTTGGGAATCTCACTTACGGTATATCAGTCTCAGATTTCCTGCTTTCTTGACATTAGAAAGTGTAGGCAATAAAGTCCGATAAAGTTTCTCTCTGAGTGTGCTGTTTTTCTTGAATTTTGCAGACGTTCTGGTGCTTTAATCTCTGATCAAAGCTACTACGTATGCATAATGTAGTCAGTGCATTTGAACCAGCAATGTAGCACTGAGTCTCGCCATTCCCAGTGACCTTTCAAAGTGAAAAATAAATCTGTATATAAATCATGTGTGTGATGATTTTGGATGTAGTAGACCAATTTAAAGTTACTGTAAAAGTAGATATTAAAGTACTTACATCTTTTCTCTGTTCTTAACCATCAAGAATGCTTGCTTAAAATTGCGTAGGTTGATATGATTAACAAACGAAAAAGGGAAATGTAAAAGAAAAAGAATAATATTAACCAGAACTTTCTCTCACAAGATTTGACTCACAAGATTCCATCGAAACTTCCTTATCATTCTGTTACTTGTATTGAGACATTAGGAGCTCTTGCTACTGAGATCTCGGTAACTGCATGGTCCCAAAGATGATTGCTTCCATCCATCCTCATGAAGTGGGCAGTGCCACGGAGCCTGGAGTTAGGAGTTTGAAATGCAAGGTGCTCCAGCCCTTGAAGACCTGACGCACTGCAGTCCTAGGGAGTCAGCCTCTGAACCAGTCATGGGGCCTGTGGCCACCAGCCCCCAGGTACCTGGCCACGTGAACAACAGAGGGCTTTCTGGTGCTTGACTTCTCCCACTATTGACTGTAGAGGTGGTTTTTCCTCTACCAGGAAACATTTCTCTTTTTAATCTCCCTTGGAAGTCTTTCCTCCCCACTAGAGGTCTCCCCATCGTTAGAATTTGCTCTGTTACCAGCAGATCATTGCTCTTTACCAGCTTTCTTCAGCAGGGGATGGTCTCTGGAGAGCTGTGCCCAGCCTCCCGGGGATAATGATGGTCCGACTGTTTAAGTGATGTAACTGGTGAGAGCTGAAGTATGGGCTTCAGACTCAGGCCGGCTAGCCCCAGATACATTCTGGCTAGAGCAGCCAAACTCTTTCAATGGCCTCTGACAGGAAAACTTCTCTAGAGCATTGTATACTCCTAAAAATTCCCCCCTCAGGAGCGTCTGGCTGTGTCTGGTCTCTCTGCCTTCTGCTTTCCCCACCTCCGAAAGCAGCTTTCAGTATGTTCACGGTTCACACCCATTCACAGGGGCACCAACTCAGCCCTCTGTGAATCTTGAAAGGTGCTAGTTCAGTGTGTGGAACGGTTCTTGTTGAGCCCCCTTTAGTAAATACAGGACATTCACGGGAGCCCCTTCAAATCCTGGTCCTGCAAGCACGTCCATAGACAGCCTGTCTCTCCTGGTTGCCTGAGGCACCACATGACCCGAACAGGGACCTTACTTCCTTGTTTCCACCTGGGAAAGACAGGCACCTACAGACTCAGTAGTCTTTTAGTCAAAATCTTTGGGCTGTCATGTGATCTTGCACCTGCATTCCTGGCCATTTGTCCCAGAGAACACTTTGTTCGCATAAAAATATATAGCTGAGTATTTTAGAAGCTTTAACCGAATGCCCAAACGTCCTGTGATAGGTGAACCAGTAATCACACTGGTACATCCCTTCCATCAACACTGTTCAACAACAAAAAGGGGCTAGTGATACAATCTGCATGTTGTGTGGAAAAGAATCCTAAAAGACCACTTATATTAGGGTTCCATTTTGAAAGGACAGGATTAAAGAAATAAGAGCAGTGGTTTCCAGGGGATAAAGGTGGGTGGGCATGGGAGGGAAGTCATATGGACAGTATTTTACATGTATCCTTATCTTCATAAATAACCTTTATAATTTCTGGGGTAGTTAGTAATAAATTTCTAGTGTTTGAGGTCTGATTGGGATCTTGGACATTGTCTTGGTAGGTTCTATTAATTAGATCTATTGCTTTTATATAATACGAAATTTGAAATCATAAATCTAATTTGATGACGTGTACTTCCGTATGGAACTTTATTAAATCAAAAGAAAATGACAGAAATATAGTCTTGTAGATTTAAGGGAACATTAGGCTTCTCGAGGGGTAGATAACCATATACTCTACAATTCTATTGCCAGATTAAAAGCAAAACTTATCCTTTTTATAAGGTGAATGCTTCTATCTTCAGGGTAACTCTGTACCGTTTTAACATTGAAAATTAAAGCCAGATCATTTATTAGAGGATTTGTTATGCAGACACGGCTCCAGTGATTGGGACAAGAAGGGACTTTCTGTGATCCCATTATATTCGGTCAAGGAAATTAAGTGACTCAGTGAAGGGAAGTTTGTCTAAATTGGCCATATAGAATTGCAGAAAACTAGGAAATAATTGAGGAGGGTAAACATTTTGTCTGTTAATCCATTTCATCATGATACTGGTTGAAACTGTTGTGGGACTTGCTCCTTACAGCTTGTCACTCTTCGCCTCCAGCCTAAGCACTGAAAGCCCATGTGATACATCCTGATTTACATATTGTAAATGGAACTTGATTAAATACCATTAGTTATTTCCCTATATAAGTTTATTTTAAAAGATTTGATAAAATGAGCAGGAATGACCAGTAAAAAAAGTTAACCTTGATTTTATCCTGAGCAATAAATTTGGAATTTAGACTCTATCCCACCACTTAGCACACTAACTGGCATATTCCAAGAACACAATGAATGTTTAATGAGTTATATTGATTTTTTGTAGTCCATACAATCTATCACCTTCATTTCTGTAATCCTTCAAGAAGAGTGCAGTGGGGCAGACAGGCTACTCTTGAAATGTCTCTCAGTGCCCAGAGGAGAAACCACAGAAGAAAGTGGTTCCTAGCAAAAGGTGAAGGTGGGCCAGCCCCACGGTTCAGGGGGAGCAAGGTCAGGCAGGCAGAAAGAGGTTTGAGCCAGTTTTGTTTTGTTTTTATACTCTGCAAAGAAAGTAAGGACCAATCTCAAGAGGAGATTTAAGTTCCAGCATTCAAAATAGAGTAGTTTTATTTTCTTTAAATGTATACTGCTTGTTTTAAATATAATATTGCTTGTTTTTAACCCCGCCTCTTCTCATTACAAATAGCATTTTATTTCTAAAAAATTGCATTTGTGAGCTAATCTAGCTACCTTTTATGATACAGAAAGCCTGTATTCTGAATTCCAAGTGACTTAGAGTGAGTTTTAGAGGCCAGTCTCTTCCCATTGATGGCACGTGGTCTGGTTCTTCTCTCTTTCTGACCATGCTTTCTTATTCATGTGTGTGCCAGACCTGACCCTGACTAAGCCCTCCTGTTCTTCCTCTTTACTACTTCAGTGCTGCTCACTTCCTCGACTGGCCCCACAGGTTTTCTGGAGCTCATCTACAGGCCTCTGGTGTAGTCTGTTTGATAGCAAATTCTTTTTCATTCCACACCCTTGTTATAACTGGATTTTCTATTTATTGTAGATTCTTGCCAGCACATTTCTGGATATTCTGTTTGCATCTTCATAAAAATTCAGAGAAACTGCCAGGTGACCACTGAAGGACAGATCTAATCTTAAGGCTTACGTGAGTATTTTCTACCTTGCCTTAGGGCAGATTCAGTTCTGTGATCAAAATAAAAAATGTCATATGTCACTGGGCTTAGTAGATTTGGGGGTAAGGTTAGCAGTTTCTCAAGGACACAAACTCAAAAAATACATTACACTTACTCTGTCTTCAAAAATAGACAAGAAAGATTTTGTCTCTTTAATGAAATCACATTTAAAGAATCCCAGTCTGAAAACCATAAGAATTCTTACTGTGTTTGAACCAAAACTACTAAGTTGATTATTTTCATTATCTATTCTTTGAGAATTTTATTAAAACATGTTACCTGTTGAAAATATATGTGGAATTTTTTATTTAAAAAGACTTGTGATTGCTTTGTCTTTTTTATGATCCAGTCCATTGACTACTGTAGATAAATTGGATTGACCTCAAAAGAGAATTCTTGACTGTTTTATTGAATAATTTCTTCTCTTTGGGTTAATTTCTTTAAGAAAGCATTATTTGTGGTATAATCTGAAGTTTATTTTGAACTCTATAACTCTTAAAAGTTGATTTTCCCTTGTGTCAAATTATCCTTAACAGTTCCTTCTTACCTTTTATATCAAATGGGTCATTGCTGTAGATACCCTAGTATGTGCCCTTCTCTCTGTCACTGCCTCAGATCAGTCTGTCATTTTTTGCCTGGATTTCTACAGTGACCTACTGATTAATCTCCCTCTCTCTAATGCTGACCCCTCCAATTTAAACTCTCCATGGTGCCAAAGTCATCTTTCAGACTAATATAATAATAACACATTATTATATTAATAATACCATGCCATTTCCTTGGCATAAAGTTTTTCAGTCATGCTTCACTAAAATTCTGATATAAAAGACCTCATTGTGAAGTTGTAGGAAGATTAAATTAAATTCATTAAAAACCTCTAGAGCAGTGACTGACTCAGAAAAGGCCCTCAATATGTGCTAATTTCCGTCTTTGTACAGAGAATGCCTGGTAAGAGTGGAGTGTCAGGCGCCCAGGAAAAGGGGCAGTGGCTCTGCTGGGAAGCCAGGCTGAGTTGAGTAGGGAACAAGAATCTCACCAAACTCCGCCGCCATGCTTTCCTCTGTCCCCCTGAGCTTAGGCACAAGTATCATTTGATCTAGTATCCAGTTCCATCGGTTTTCCAGAAAGAAAGATTTTGCCTGATAAATTACAAGGCATACTTGTCTGTGACTAAGCTTTTATAAGCTTAGAGTAAAACAACCATAACCATCAGTCTGTTGTCTGCCTTTGTGTTTCTTTTGTTTGTTTGTTTTGGTTTGTTTTCTTCAACTTAATTGGTTTATTTGACATGCTTTAATTTTTTAAGTGAAACTTTCTCTCAAAGATGATTTGGATTGGTTTCATGATATTTCTAATTTTTAAATTCAGTTTGTTGCTCTCTTTAAGTATTTACTTTTCTTTCTCTAATAAAACTTGAAATTTGTGCTGTGAGCTATGTTCAGCAAGTCCTTATTGAGTAAATTATTGTATTTTCCCTACTGATTCAATTAATTTTTGAGCAGATTGTTCTGTTTACATGTAAAATACCTCAGATGAAGTAAAAAGCTGATATACAAAAGAGAATCACTTTATTTTAAATAAAACGATCAGCAGTAGTTTCTATGTGTGTATATGTATATAGGTAAGTCTTTGAAGTTTAGGGATCACATTAGCTATGCCTTCTGACAATACAATAAACAAATCTAGGTGATTATATCTTAACTTTAAAGATATCTCTTAATCTACATGATAAAGAAGTAAAATTTTGATCCAATAGCTATGGAAAAAAAAAACAGTTTTAAATAAAATAAAATACAATTGATAACTTTGTTGTTTCTGTTTGGCAAGGTAACACCAGAGACCAAGAAGGGTAACAAATGAGCCTTCTAAATTACGTGATTGTCTTGATTTCCTTTGGCTTTCGTGAATCTCATTTCATATTTCCTTACAGGCGCACTCCATCCACCACATCAGAACAATGTCCTACATTTTTGTCAATGATTCTTCTCAGACTAATGTGCCCTTGCTACAAGCCTGTATTGATGGAGACTTTAACTATTCCAAGCGGCTTTTGGAAAGTGGCTTTGACCCTAACATACGTGACAGCAGGGGCAGAACAGGCCTTCATCTCGCAGCAGCCCGAGGGAATGTAGACATCTGCCAGCTGCTGCATAAGTTTGGTGCTGATCTTCTGGCCACAGATTATCAAGGAAACACAGCTCTTCATCTCTGCGGCCATGTGGATACTATTCAATTCTTAGTGTCCAATGGACTTAAAATTGACATTTGGTGAGTTCTCCATGGTTTTGAAGTCTCGTCATTTCTTACTATTAGTCTCTCAGCCCGTGGTCTTGTCCAGACGAATGATTTTGTTTTCTCATCGATCCGTTGTAGTGGCAAGTCCAGAAAGGAATGGAGGACAATGTAATCTTGTTAGGGGTGTAAGGGAACAATGGGGTGACTTCTAAATTGAGGCCAGAGCAGTGTTAAACTTTCTCTGTGAACTTAGTGGTTAGATTCTGCTACTAATTAATGGTGTACTATAAGACAAGGGGAAAAGAAAAGAATTTTGTTGAAAAGCTGATGGACTGGACACTGTGTTTGCTTGTGTTAGTTCATTTAACCCTCAAAATAAATAACTCTTGCAGTAGATGTTATCTTCATTTTATAGGTGAAATTGTTGAGAGAAGGATTAAATGATGTGCAAAGATTACATAGCCTTTAAGTGATAAAGCAGGAATTTGAACTTAGTTCCACCTGATTCCAAAGTCTGTTTGCCTTTTATCATATGACATACCACTCATAGTCTCTCTGGGGCTCAGAGTCCTTTTTATATTGAACAATTTGAAGAAGTTGTAGGCTTTTTAGTTTGTTCTAGTGTTACCTTATCTCTTGACTGGCAAAGATGTCAAAATGCCTTTTTGAAACTGAGCTTGATCTTTCATTTATTTTACTGATCTCTAATATGCTTTAAAAAAACTCAAACTTTTTTGTTATACGGTCTTCTCATAAAATGTAGATGTCAGATAGTGAATGTAGAACTAAGACTTCCTAATTTCTAGGAGTATGCCTTTTATTTGTTCTCCTCAATCCACTCATTTGCCTATTCTTTTTCTATTCTCCCATGAATGAGAAAAAAGGTTCATTCAGAATTCAGGTTCTACTCTGGGTTTTGATCTTGAGTTAACTCCCTTCTTAACTGATATTTACACAAATTGGTACTAACTACGTTATATAATTACTATTTTTATGACCTTTTTTTTTTTTTTTTTTTTTAGCAATCATCAAGGTGCTACACCCTTGGTTCTGGCAAAGCGCAGGGGAGTAAATAAAGATGTCATCAGATTGCTGGAGTCTTTGGAAGAACAAGAAGTAAAAGGATTTAACAGAGGAACCCACTCAAAACTGGAGACCATGCAAACAGCTGAGAGTGAGAGGTACTTAAGATATACCTTTTTGAAGGGACAGGTCACTTTAATTGGATCATTTTTTACTACACTCTGAGTTTTATATTTATTTTCTTTCAAGTACAGATCTGTGACCCTTTCTTTGACCTTTATATAGGCTGTAATGGTTCCAGATTACAATTCAAAGGATATTAATAGTAAGTCTTGTGTATCCACATGTACGTAAAGAATGGAATTGTAAAACTTAGGAGAAAGATGAGTAAGGCTATTATCTTTGAATTTCTAATACTTTCTGTTTTCTTATATTGGGCAATATTACAAAAGACTAGAAAGGAAGTTTCAATGCTAGGGAATGACCATGCTGAAGAAAAGTAAAACAAGAGGAGAGAAAGTAAGATAAGATTTGACACAATTTAGTAATGTTTAAAGGGAAAGTGACTTTTACATGATTGGGAACAAATGCAATTTGGATACATATAAGAAATTGAATCTAAAATATGGTGAATGACAGTCTTAAATATCTCATCATTTCTCATCTAGAAGCAACTTAGAACACAGTCCGGGGGGATCTCTGAGAAGGCGGTGAACCATCTTTTCTCTTGACCTCACTGGCTGGACAGGTAGTCGGTGGTCCAGACTTAGTTATACCAGCAGGTAGTTTGACTGCCATGGAGTTTCAGGTCTTCTGGATTAAATGAGGTAAAAAGGATGATGCGCTTACTTCAGTCTCAGAATGTTCAGTGGGGTATGTCTCAGGGCTTTTGTCAGCAACTGACCCAGGAGCCGACGGGCCAGGACTTGGATTTAGGATCATATAAACCACTTGGACTGTTGGGATCATTGTTTTAGTGAGTTTAAAATTAAACCCTTTATCTTTCGTAGCTTATCCTTCATTTGATTCCTTTGTCCCCATGACTGCTGTCCTTCCTTTTCATGTGCTGACTGCTGTCGTCCTTGGGGAACATTAATTACACTCTCAGACTTAGGGCTATTTTGTTTAGATATTTTCAGGTACTTATTAGTGTCCAAAAATGAAAGAGTTTTATTTCTAAATCAGTACATGCTTCATATGAGTTATCACCAAAAGCTGACAGGTAGATAAAATGAGAAGTCGGAGATGCATGTGCAAGGCCTTTATCTTTCACCTGTGTATTCCGAATGAATAATCAGCAGGCCATAAGCAATTTAATAACATTGATTTACCTAGTATTTGTTACAGATCATGTTCTTCCAAAATTACTTGCTTATTTTTATCTTTCTGTAAAATAGTATTATATTACTTGAAGCTTCTTTATCATGAAAAATGTTTTAGAATGTGTTTTTGCTTGGTATGTTTTGGGGAACTTGTTTGTTTCAGTAATAGTTCCATGACACCTTTTTAATCAGAAATATACTTTCAACTTTATTTTGCCTTAGTTGTGATTACTTATTAACTAAGAAGTGGTTAATCATTTGGAGCAGCTCAGTATGAAATATTTACTCCTGCTTCTTTAACATACCTGCCATTTTACTTCAGCGTGGGACTTATTTATAGAATTGTGCAAACATATTCCTTCAGAAATAGAATTATTGATATATGACTACCTGGTTGTCCTATCTTACTCCTGCCCTCAGTTTCATGATAGAAATACAATGTTTAAAGCTTAAAATAAAAAGCTTAAAGGCAACATTATTCATTAGGGAAATGCGGATCAAAACCACTACAGTGAAAAAGCACTTTATGCCATTAGGATAGCTATAATCAAAAAAATGGACAGCAATTCCATTTATAAGTGTATACCTAAGAAAATTGAAAACATGTGTTTACACAAAAATGTGTGCACAAGTGTTTCTAGCAACATTATTCATAATAGCCAGAAAGGTGGAAACCACCCAAAAGTCCATCAGCTGCTGCATGAATAAACAAACTCATCTGTCCATCCAGTGGAATTTTACTCCACCATAAAAAATAATGACATGCTGATACGTGCTGCAGTATGGAGGAACTTTGAAGACATGCTGCATGAGAGAAACCATTCACAAAAGGCCATGTATTACATGATTCCATTTCTATGAAAGGCCCAGAATTGTCAAATAGGAAGTCGATTAGTGATTGCCAGGGGCTGGGTGAAGAGGCAGTGGAAGTGACTGGAGTGGGTACAGGTTTTTAGATGACAGAAATGTTCGGAATTAGATGGTGTGGGGATGGTTGAGTATCTTTGTGACGATGCTAACAACCGCTAAACTGCACTTTAAAATGGTGAATTTTATGGTATCAGAATTCTATCTCAATTTTTAACAGAAGAGGAAGCGTAGAGATGGTTTAGCATGTGGCCCTGTGGCATGCCTGTGAAGCCGTTAGTCTTTCCTAGAGCAGAAAGTAAAGCAAAGTTTTAAATGACTTACCACAACATTTTTCAGTTCCTTTAGGATTCCCTGAAGGATAATGTGATTTTTTAAAGGTCTATACATCAATTTGATGAAAATGCTTTCCCACTCCCCCATTCTAAATTTAGTTCCCTTTTCCTTTCTTGGTATGAGATAGCGAAGACAGTGTAGGTTATATGTGTACAAAGAAAATAATACATGCATGCACCTGCACACCGTCATGCTAGGATCAGGTATTTCCTGAGAGTAGGAAACGTTTAATTGAATGAAGTCACAATAGAGAATTCTGATGGACAGAGTTTCATAAGATCCTAATGAAAGTTCAGCTGAATTCCTTTTTTATATCTAAACATCTTTGAGTTGATGCATTTTACATAAGTCAAAATAAACCTCTCCTGAACTTCTTTCTTTGTGGTTTTATGTGTTTAAGCCTTCTCAAGATTTTAAAACTTACATAGTCTTAAATTTCTTTATTTGTAGAGCCCCACAGAAATGTATTCTTAATCAGAGAATAAACATCCTTTAATGTAAAAGAAGTTTGAACATCAAATAGGTTCACTCATTAGGAAGTGAGCTTCCCATGATTATTAATACTAATAAAAGCTGAAGGATGACCTCTGTTTACGTGTTAAAAAGTGAAATGAAGTTCTAGGTTTACAATGCCAATTTGGTATGGCAAATCAGAATCTTAAGACATTGTTGTATGCTATTTCCATTGTTCTGTGTCTAGATGGTTGGATGAATATGAAGAGAAGGTGTGTGGGAAGAATGATAATGACCTTATAAGCAATAGATCATTGATACATTTGATCTTGGCCGTTTGACTTTAATCTAGATGATACCTTGTTGTTGAGTCTGCATGTGGTAACGTATTGTGGGTACCAATCTCTTAGAGCTTTGAACTTACCACAATGCATCCTTCGAAACACTAAAAGTCATACATACTGTTCTCAGTTTGTAGCAGTCATATTTCTCATTGATAAAGTTCAGAAAACCAGACTCAGTGCTTTTATGGCTTTTATGTATAAGAGATACAAATATTTTGTATTACTATACAAGATTTAACTAAAACAAATAAGTGGAAACTGGTAAGAATTCCTAATGACTTTACCTGTCAAGACGTACCACAGGTAGAGAAGTAAACATCTCTTATTATAGGATTGTAGTTAAAAGAAGGATTTCCTTTATTGGTCAAATTTTTTAACTATTTTTTTTTTTTAAAAGTCCTTCCAACTTGAAAAGTCACACACTGCTTAAAACACTTTTCTGGATTTGCCCTCTGTGTTTATTTTTATTAACGTGAATTCTCAAGAATTCTTTTACATTGAAAACAACAAAAATGTGTTTCAGTTTACTAACCAAAGGACACACTCATTCGACCTACTTCAAGACTTCTGCTTGGAACCTTTTAGTTAGAAAAAAACTTTTAACTTTGACTTTGCTAGATACTAAACCAAGAAGCATAATCACAATGATTTAGTCATTCATAGTTCAAAGGAGATTTTCCAGATTCATGCAGGCGTATAAATCGGTATGTAAGTGTGAGAGTGCATATACACGTCAGTTGTCTTCTAAGTGTTGTGTTGTAAGGTTAGTGTTTACTCAGTACTACACTGTATCTTGTTTCTTGTTTTTGAAATAGGTGAAATGTGTTTTTTGCCATTTCTTTCCCCTTTGCTTCTTTCACAGTGCCATGGAAAGCCATTCTCTCCTCAATCCCAACCTTCAGCAAGGGGAAGGCGTGCTGTCCAGCTTCCGAACCACATGGCAGGAGTTTGTAGAGGATCTGGGCTTCTGGAGGGTGCTGCTCTTGATCTTTGTCATTGCTTTGCTATCTCTTGGCATTGCCTACTATGTGAGTGGGGTGCTGCCCTTCGTGGAAAACCAGCCTGAACTAGTACATTAGAGGTGTTCAGGAGAAGAGGCAAATACTAGTATCCTGACTTCCTATATTCGTTCTCATTTTCTCGAAATTTTTCTCTTCATGCAAGGCAGTGAGGGCTGTTTTTTCTTTTTGCATTTTTGCATATTGTAATCCTTTTAAAACATGTTTCTTTGAATTAACTACATACTATAGTCATACTGCATCCTAAAGCTACCTCTGACTCAACCTGACTTCTTAGGAAAGCCTACACATAGTTTTGTTTGATTAAAAACATGGAAAATGACTAAAGAATGAAAGATAGAGGAAGAAACTAGGAAGTCCTTGCTATAGAAAACCTTACCCTAATTTAGGCCCAGCTAAAGTGAAATGTTCAAAAAGAAAAAGATTTTATTAGTTTTGGTTGATAGTGTTGTTTTGTGTTCATTTTTCCTAAGAGCCCCTTTATCTTTTTATTTATGTTCTCTGAGGAAAGGGGAGAAAAGGAAACATTCACTTTAAGACTTGAAGTGCTTTTTTTTTTCCAAATCCTGTCTAGCAAATTAGTGATGTTGGAATCTGTTTGGTTTATTTAAATATTTTTAAATTTAGTCACAAACCAAACAACTTTTGAAAATGAGCTATGTTTTCTTCATAATGATTGATTTGATCTCATATTTATTTGTTTTTAAAATAATTTTTGTGTTTGTAAACTGATTTGCTTATTAATACCTAAAAAAAAGAACTTAAGGAGTCCATTTTTTTCACTTTTTCAATTTTTCCTAGTGTTTATTTCAGAAATATCTTAGTCATCAAACTATAGTTAGAAAGCTTTTTCTTAATAGTTAACAGGGGAAAATAATTCTGACATTTAACTCTCACTGTAATTCTGTGGTTCTAATATGGTGAAAAGTTCAGGTCTATAAGCTAGTTGTTTTTTTCACATTGTATCATAGTTCATAATTATTTCTATTTATATGCAATCATATTTAGAAGTCCTATTAGAATTGTCTTTACAATCCTATCCATGTTGGTAATTCTCTGATGGCAAGAATGGATCGAGTATTATAAACACCTTATGATGATAGTATTATGTAAATTGAAATCTGGCCCCCAAACTTATATTGCAGCTTTCAGCAGCAGCATGTCCGAAGGTCTCTTGTTAATGATTTTGTTATGTATAAATCATGTTCTTGGGTTACTGAAAAAGAATATGAAGACTTGCTAATTATTCATTGGATATAGTCAGAAAATTATAGTGAAAGAACTAATGGTTTTATTTTTTAGAATAAAGACATTTAAGATACTGCTAATTGAATTGTTGCTAGAATTAGAAATTAGTTTAGAATAGGTTTGATATTTCTTGGATTCTTTTGCTTCTTGATATTTGCCCATTTAGATATCTAGAATGTGGCTTTGTCTTCTCTTAAAGAGTCACTTTAAAATCCTGATTTAACTGGCTGCTTCAGGATCAGCTCACATATCTTGTTTTTAGGTTAGATACAAACACAATTAAGTCACAGGTGGTGTAAATACAGTAAAAAAACAACAATTGGACTTTAGAATGGTGAAAATTATAAATCAAAATCAAAGTATATTTAGAATGAAATTTTAGAATTAGCTTTACACTTGTTTGTACATCTAAACAGATATGCAAAATTGGTTAACATTGAAATATATTACCTTTTTTAGAGATTGATGTCTTCCTTTTAAGTGCTGATTTCTTTCTGTTCTAGTTTCTGCATTCAGCATTCAGAAATACTACCAATAAATGTATTTATAATCTCTTAATTACAGTTCATTTCTTTAATATATCAGTTTTCATTATTTTAATTTAAGGTTTATTTTTTAATGGGTTATCATTAATGAACTTTTTTTCAGTCTGATGTCATAGGTGTATCAACTTTTATGTTTATTTTACTTATAAATCCTCTGAAGCTATTTTGGGTAAATAGCTTATGGATTTGAGGTTGACAGTAACCAGGATGATTAAGTACCTCCCAACTATACAAGTAATTTTACATGCCCATCTCGTTTCATCCTTAGCACCCTCCCCCCGCCCCGCCCACACGCAATGCATTTCCCCCCATTTTATAAGATGAAGACACTAACACAAAGGGGCTTAAGTAACTTGTCCAAGGTCAAAAGACTAGGACATAGTAGACTGGAATTCTAGATTGTTGTCCTATTCCCAGTTATGTTTACTCTTTCCTTTTGCCCCACTGTCTGTCAGGAATTTGGTAATGGAACCCATCTAGAACATCATCTGTGTGTGATCTCAGTAGCACTTGTTACTAAATTTTCCACTCTTGTTCCTAAGTACTTATCTTTCCCTTCTCCTATAATGCATCATTTTTTGATATCTTCCTAGTGTTACTAACCTTTACGTTCAAACTCAAACCCTGGCATGTTCAGAAAACCTTTCATAGTTAATCATATTTGACTCCCCACTTTGCTACCATTTTCTCATCCCTCACCAGACACAGTAAACATGTATTTTTTTCATTTGTCCCTTTAATTATAAGCTTCATGAGAGAAGGGTCTTAGTGTATTTTTACTACCCAGTCTGTCCACTGTGCATCCTGTAGAACTCTTGATATGCAGATACTGAGATCATTGCTTTTTTTGCCTGTGGCTATATGTTTTCTCATCAGATTAAGTAACTCTTTACCTTTCACACGTTTCTCCCCACAAGCTGCACACATGCACTATGCTGGCTGCTGTTCTTATCCAATATGGCTCTTACTGGATGGAAGAACTAGTTTTTTATCTGTAACTCCTTGACATAAAAGCATGCAGACTTTCAATCAGTCTGTTTCACATTCTTCACAGGTTAAAAAAAGAGTATAGCTACTTTTCTAAAAACAAGCAGACACAACACTCCTTGTGGTAAAAAATAACATTCTTCTTTTGTTTTTGTTTTAGAATTTTTTTTTTTTAACTAGGACTTTGTCTTTGATTTGCTAAATGGTTTATGATTCAAAGTGCTTTCAGCTGCAGGAAAAGAAAATCCATTTGCAGAATGCCTTAGATACTAGGAAAGTTGTTGATTTATATAACTGGAAGTTAGTTCACTGGTGGCATAGACCCCTAAGGGTGACCTAATACAAATTTAGCTCCGTTCCCTGTGCTTTGGCTCAGCCTCTAGCTTGTTGGCTTTATCGTCTAGCTGGTTCTGAGATGAGTCCAGAATTTTCAAACCTCACATCCATTTGTAACCATGTAGAGAAGGAGAAAGACCATCTTTCCCGTGGTTCTCTCCTAGGAAACTTTCCTGCAACGCCCCCGCCGAACTGCCACACACTTTTGAAGTGCAATTATTGTTTCTGGCATTCAGCAGTTGTCAGTCTACCTTATTTATGTGTCTCTTTGTTCCAAAAGGGTTTAAGTTCAGCTGAATAAGCAGGTATTATTCTAACCTATGAAAAGCCAAATGTCCTAGGCTGTTCTGTTTTAGCATTCTGATGAATATTTTAGTTGAAACCTGAAAATGAACTACAATCACAGAATTTTAAAGATGGTGGAACAATAAGAGGAGCTAATTGCCTGTAATCCCAACAATTAAGAGAAATACAGAACTATCATGTGAATCTAATCATGTTCTCTTACCTCTATCTTATCTCTATCACACTGCACCAGACTCAGTCATCATCTCTCCCTCCTATTATTCTAAATTATTTGAAACAAACAAAGAAGTAATTGGTGTTAGTACACACAGATTTCTTGTTATTGTGTCCTGTATACGTATCAATAGTTAACCAAAATACCTCTTTGTTAAACTGATACCGTAATAAGCCAAGGATGTATTTTTTCTGTAATCCTAGTCTCCATTTGTTTATGAACAGGATCATCATAAACCTGTCACCTTCTCTTGATAAACATTTTAAGTGAGAAGTCTCACTTCTCAAAAACATTCCATATCAGAGAATACACTTTATCTATAAAGCACTTTGCACCATGGAAATGCTTCAAGGAAGCTAAACAGAAGACTTCAGAGTTTCCATAGCAGGCATGGTGTTGCCACATCTTCACTGATGAGTCGCAGTATTTTTTATTAGAAAAACTATTCCTTCAGTCTCACTGTCTGCTATGTACTTTTAATTTAAGTGCTTATAGGAGTTAGTGAGGCCATTCATGGCCTGGTTCCAAGTGTGTAAAAGCTGGTGAGTGTTAATTGAACTCTTCAGTATGTTTTCCTACGTGTCCTTTATCACAGCTTTGGAAATATCTCTAAAAAAGCAGTGAGAAATGTGTGAAGACAGAAGAAGCCACAGGATAAAACTACCGTTGTAACTGCTTAGCAATCACTCATGTAAGGATGTTTAGTAGATTCTCTCCCCCCATCATTTTTTCCTAAGGATTCTTTAATTATTTTTTTAAAATTTTTAATTTAGTAGTTATTGAGGTAATTTTGCTTTACAAAATAACATAAACCCATATGTGCAGGCTCCCCATTCCTCAAATATGTGTTGATACACCCTGACAACCACCAAATTACCAAGAATTCTTCACCCCTGTCCACTGGACCCCACCCCCTGCCCACATCCTCCCCCAACCCCCATTCCTTTTTGGTAACTTCAGTTCTGTTGCCAGTGTCCAAAGGTTGGTTTTGTTTTGTCTTCTTGCTTTTAATCTGGATTATTTTTTCATGTCCAAATTAGTCCAAGGATCAGTTTAGTATAAGCGCTGTTCTAGAGTAATTCCAATATGAGTTGCGCAATAGTAAATTTACTGAGATTATTTTTAACTTTTTTTTGAGAGAAGAAGGAAGTGGGGGAGGAAGAAGGATCATCATTTATTTGGTTGGTTTCCCCCTGCCACCCCCCGCCACCCAGCACCAGGTCGTAAACCCGGGTCCTTGGGCCTCACGTGGTCTACACCCCAGCCGCCTTAACTGCCTGAGCCACCAGGGCATGCCACAGTTTTTTAATGCAGTCATTACAAATTAATATGTGTATATATTATTTTACGAATAGATATATTTCAGTAAATCTCAATTGTTTTATCTTTACTGTGACCATTCCTTTTATGTGCTTTTAAAAGTATGTGGTAAGCAATGTTAGCTCTACAGAATGCTTATGTGCTTTTTGTATGTGACATAAGCCAAATTTCTTTTTGCACATTTAAGAATAATTACTAGTGTAATCCTCTCGCTATAAATTCCTCGCTATACTATAAATTCCAACTATTTAGAAGTGTAGTGTTGCAGTTTATTATTTCTTCCTACAATTGGGCTATGGGAAGGTTATTCTTGTCACAATAAAAATCTCTCTCTTTGGAGATTAATTTCTAAATTTGAATACTCTGGGTCAGAGTTGGCTGGACTGTTTCACTGAAATTTCAGCCCCTAAGAAACAAAAATAGGTTTTGAAATAATTTCTAGGTCACTGGCACAGAAAGCTGGCAAAAAGCTATAACTTTCTTTGGATAGTCCTAGTTAGTACAGACTGTTCTTTTAGACTATGATTCAAGTTTAGGAGAAATTAAAATATAGATCCCCAAATTCTTAATCTATAAGTTTAGGCTTGGGTGATGCTTGTTTATTTTACTAAATCCCCTGATTTGGAGGGGAGGGGAGACATATTTAATCAGTGTCAGTTCTGTATTTAATTCTATTGAACTCTTCACATTCATTTCTTAGTTTAAATTCCAGTTTGGGATCAGACGTTGGAGTCTGTGGTTTTATTAGAAAACATGTAGAATTGGAGTTGACAGATTCCAACTCTATTTAATATGGACTGACTTTGGTCAAATAATTGAAGCTTTCTGAATGTCTGTGTTTGTATGGAAACAAATAGTACACCCCTCACAGAGCTGTAGTGAATAAAAATGACTGTCTTTTTTGAGTATTAGATGTATGCTGGGTTCTACAAGGGTTGATGCTGTTATCCCCATAAAGGAAATGAGGGAAGAAAAGTGTGTTTCCTAAAGGTTGTGGAGTAGACCAAACTGAGTCTAATGCAAGTGATTTTCTACGTAGCCTTCAGAACTTGGTGTATCTCCTATTAAGGGAGTCCCCACATCCAAAAGCAAGCAGTACTTGATAGGAAATCAATAGAAGTTTTTTTATGTTGGCAGAATAAATTATGTGATTTATTTATTGAACTGACTTTTTTATATACTCTAGAGTGATCTGTACATTATCACACAATTTCTGATTTTCAAAGGGAGCTTTAATAACTGCTTTCTTAATTGTAATTCCTGTCCATAATTATGCATAACAGTAGCCTTAAACGAGCCCATAGCACCTTGCAGGCATCATCTCATTGGCTCTGGCAGGCCCTTCTTACTAAAGGAGCCGTTTAGCCATAAATGAATTCCAAAGACCAGTGACCAGGAGAAGGGAAATGCCTGAGCTTATAACCCCTGAACTGGCCAGTCCTGGGTTTACACTGAGAAGGGAAGTATACCTTTTAACCAGTTGCGATGTTTTAAAATTCCACATGCAGCACCCTGTGAGAATCAAGAAGGTGATTTCCATGAAGTTCTGTAAAAGAAGATCCAGATATTGGTAGCCACACTCACTAAATGCTTTCAAATGCGATTCCTCCTATTTTGAAAATGATAGAATCAATAAGAATTACAGACGCTTATATATTTCTTCGAATTGAGCATTTTTTTCTGTTTAGGAACTATGAAACTTTTCCCACTTTTTAAAAATATGCAGTTATATTGGCACTCGACAGATTCCCAGAGCTGTGTTGTTATCATTTTGCTAAATTACAAAAAAGTTCTAATGGCTAGACTTAAAAGCCCACTATGCTTCTTGTGATCTTCAAAGTCTGCGTTGAAATAGGAATGTTCTAGATCCTCAAACTCTCAGCCATGGTCCAGACACTATTCCAGAACTCACCTATCCCGAATTCCCATTCTGGAAAGTGATAGACCTAGTCCCCAACACAAGTGCCCTTGGACAAGCCCTGCATCTTTCCAAGACCCGCCCTCCTCTAGTCTTCTAGTCCTCTAACTGAAAGACAGAGACTTGGAAGGCAGACATGCACCCTGCTCTCTGGCCTGTACTCACACAGTGCTGTAAATGCAAGGAATCAGGCGTTCTCACCTCCCAAAATTCAGATTTTCTTTTACAGACTAATCGAACCCTGCTCAAGATACAACTTCAGTGAAAGCAAGGCTTATTCTTACTAGAAATTATTACAATTCCAGAGTTTTGTGGCTGGGCTCCTTTTTTCCTGGTGATTGAAATGTTTCTTTTGTCTTTAATGGAGTCCTAATTACTCAGACAGTAGCCTAAGCCTAATTTTGTTTCCTTGGTTTACTGTTCAGGTAGCATTGCTAGGTGTGGAATAAATACCAACTTACTTAAAATGTCAGCCTTTTAAAATATGTACAGACATTTGATTTTTCTTGAGCCTTTAATTTGGATAAAATAAGTTGGTTCCAAAGGTCAGCATGGTGCTTCCGTGTTGCAAGAATGGATAGAAGCGACGAGATGCCATACCTCCGCCTTCTCTGCCCCACACGTGTGCGCCACACCATTAGGGCTCCCTGCCTCACCATTTACCAGCTTCATAAGAAAACAAACAAAAAACTTTCAGACACTTTGTGACTGGGAGTTAGAATAGTGTGCTGGTTAAATACATGGGCCTTGAAATCGAACAGACCCGGCTTTGGATCCCAAGCCTGCAATTATAGTGGCGTGACTGGTGACTCGCTTCAGGTTCATCTGTTAAATGGAAATAGTGACACTAATCAGAGGCTCAAGAGAGATGATGTGTGAAAAATGCTTGATGCAGGGCCCCAGGTGCACATTATTAGTATTTGATTACTACTCCTTTAGGCCAAGTACTCCCTAGAACTGTCTGTGCTACATTTTAAGAACCATGTATTTGCAGAAAGACAACTTCTATTCCCTAGTAATTGGTCTGGCCCTCAGGCCCTGGCTTATTGGGTTCCCGGATGACTGGATGGTTTCAGCTCTGCCTCAAGCTTTCATTAAATAATACTTTAATTATTCGCTCAAGGGGACTTTGAACACAATGGCTGCCAATCTCCCTGCCCCCTCCCCGCAGGAAGCTGAGGACATTTAGGGAGCCACAGAACACTCCCCTCTGAGAGTGAATAGAGACCTATATGAAGCAGGCTGTGAACTTTCCAGGTCTCTATATTCATTCTCTTATGTGGTCCCAGTGCATCTCTGTAGGGTAGCAGAACTAGGATTTTTCTTTTTCTTTTTGTTTTTTTTTTAACTCTTCCCACCTTCACAGAGAAGGAAACAAACTCAAGCTGAATCTAGGCCATCTAACCTGAGTCAGTGTTCCCTGTACCTGAGCATCAGAAGCCAACAGAGGAAGGACACAGATGCTGTCATGCAGAAGCAACTGGGAGGCTCTGCACTTAGAGGAAGGAGAGCCGCCCCCCCACCCCCAAGCTGGTGTAGTCCTGCCCTGCAGGCTGCCTGGCACACCTGCCGCCCTCCTCACCTCTCAGTTTCTAAGGCTCCGCAGAGTAGGGTGTGATCCACGCAAAGCAACTCATATCATTTTCATGGTGAACAAAAGGCTGCAATGGTGTCTGAAATGACAACTCCCAGGCCGGTGATGTCATGATGTTTTGCTTTTCTCCATGGACTGTGGGGATCAGGTTTCATGTGTGAAAAAAATGGTCTGGGGAGAAAAGTTTACTTCATTTGGAAAATTCCGAGAAGCCATAAATACCGTTTGCAACTGATGAAAACACATTCACAGATGGCCCATGGTGTTGGAATGGAAGAAGAGCCCTCCACCCCTGCCCACCTGCTTCCAGATGTGTGTGTGGTTCTGGTGAGATCCCAAACCAACCCCTCTATGCTCCAGTGACCCTCCCTAACCCCGTGGTGAGTTGGCTGGAGGCCTGTTTTCCTTGGTTTTCATCCTTCATGCTCCTGCCCAGTCCATCCCTGGAGCAGCCACACACAGTTTGTACCCATTTCCCCCTTGTAAATGGTTGGCCTGGTTTATTGTTTTCAGTTGCTGTTAAGGCAAATGAAAAGTAACATTTTGTTTTGTTGTTTTTATTTGTTATTCACGTTCTAGCCTTGCACTCTCGTGATCCTTTTCTTGCCTTTTGTATTCTTTTCTTTTTGCCTCTATAGTTGACCCTGAGAAAGAAGAGGAAAACCAGGGGTGAACTTCCGTGTTGCTTTTCATGAGAAATGTAAGAGTCTAATTCCCAATCCATATCTTCAAACCCGAGTCACTGTCGTGAACGACCAGAGACAGAGAACTTACTTAGATCCAGGGACAAAATTTGAAGAGATGTTTGACTATGCTCTCTCTCTGCCTCCTTCCCACACTCCCTCTCCATACACTATGGCAAGATCACAGACATTTGTAAGAGAAAATAGTCTCCCTAACCCAGCCCCTGTTTCATTGTCTTTCTGGCCCTAGGCCCCTTTGTTACTGAGCCCCTCCTTCTGTCTTCCCTGTCCTGCCTCCACCACCATCCCAATCTGAGTTGTGTTGAAGCCCTTTTCCTGAGTCTGCTTGGTCCTTACCAGGCCTCAGCTCCTTTGAGCTCCCAGACTGTGAGAACTGTCTTTGCTGAGACTCTCCCAGTCTCTTATTTCCCTCCAAAAATCAGTTCCCAAAACCAGAGGGTGCCTGGCGTTTCCTTCTGAACACATGAAGCCCCTTGGTCTACAAACTGTGCTGTCTCCTAGCTCTCCTGTTGGTCAGATCTGAGGCCATCGCTACCCCGATGATACCCCCACCCCACTCCCTTAGCTTCCCCTATAAGCCTCAGGCACCCACCAGACTGCAGGGGTAAGTAGGGGGCTCTGGAAAGGAGTGTGGGAGCCTGCCTTTGTTCACCTTCCAAAACCCCAGTCCCAGCTCCCGATGGATAGTGGGAGTTCAGTAAATGTCTGAGGAACCCACATGTGTTCTTTGGAAGGGTTTGTAGTCCCTTGGGCAAAGTATCACCAGATGACAGAAGAATAACAGCAAAGCCAAATCTTCTTTCAAAGTCTCCATTAACCCAATTAGTCAAATCCTGAAGGGGCCTTGTCTTAATGGAATTTGACTATATCTCAATATTACTTGAAATAAAGGAACCATCAATTTGTATTTAGAAAATGTGAATCTTTAAGCTCATAGGATCTGATTTATAGATGTGAGATTTTCCTCATAGGTCTCTCCCATTAGAAATACAATGCAAGCCACTTCTGTAATTTTAAATCTTCTGTAAATCACATTGTTAAGAATAAGCGATTAACTTAATTTTAGTAGTGTATTTTATTTAACCTAGCATATCCAAAATAGTAAGAAGCAATATTAAAAATCATCTATGTGATATTTTATAGTCTTGTTTGTACCAAGTCTGAAATTTTCGATCTACCTCAATTTGAGCTAGTCACAACTTAAGTGCTCAGTAGCCACTTGTGTTAGTACCTACTGCCCTGAACAATGCAATTAATAGACAAATGTCATCTAGCCTGGAAGGTTCTCTATGAGATGTAACTCTAAGAAATGGGCAGGCGCTCTGAGATTTCATCAGCAACCCAGCAAAGTAGAGGCCTAGGTCAGTCTGAGATCATAGGGCACAACCAAAATCAATCCAGAAGAAAATTCAGAGCCTTTCCCAATTTTCTCAGTCCTGACATGGGTATGATCTCCCCCTGCCTCCCACCCTGCCCCAGACTTGCCTTTTTTTCTGTAGTTTCTTGGTTCAGCCTGGTCAGATCTAGGCTGAACCAAGAAACTGAGAGGTTAGAAGTGGCAAATTTGTTCCTTCTAGAGAAAATTAATTCCAAAAATACTTACTGGGCAGCTTCTATGTGCCAGCCACTATTCTAGGATTTGGGATATAGCAGCAAGTAAGATAGCCAAATAGTAGGCTCTGTAAGTAGGCAGATAGTAAACAAAATAAATAAGCAGACAGTCTAGTGTATTGGAATGTGGTGAATGCTAAGACATAAATAGTGTGAGATGAGAAAATAAGTGCTGGGAGGTTGCAATATTAAATTTCATGGTGAGAGTAGGGCTTCTTGAGGTGAGATTTGAGTGAGTCTGTATCAAAATTATTGAAGGAAGTGAGGAAGTTAGCAGAGCATCACCATAGGGCATCTAGAGCCAAGACCTGCAAAATAAGCAGAAATGTGCAACATGTCCAGAAAAAATAGCAAAATGACCAGTGTGTCTAGAGAGGTAAGAGCAAGGAATATTAGGGAATGAAATTACAGAGGTAAGGTAAGGGTTGGGGGCTATGTCACGGAGACATTGCAGGCTACCTCAAGGGCATGGACTTTTATTCTGGGAGAAATGAAGAATCGGTGTATGATTTTGATGAACACAATCTGACTTAACATTAACAAGGCCACACTGTGTTGAGAATAGACTACAGGAGGGCTAGAACAGAAGAGGTGGATCAAATAAGTCTGTTCCAGCAGTTCAGATGAAACATGATGGTGGTGGACCAGGGTAGCAGCAGGGAAGATGATGAAGAACAGACTATAGAAGTATTTTCAAGGTGGAGCAGTAGGATGGGAGAAAAAGAGGAGTCAATGTCAACTTCCAGGCTTTTATTTGGGGCAAGCAGTAGGTATAGAGATAGGAAAGGCTACAGGAGGGCAGGCTTATGGGAGAAGATCAGGAGCTTAGTTTTGAACATGTTAAGTTGAGGGTGTCTAGTCAATGTCTGAGTACAAATGTCAAACAGGCAATTGGAATTAAGAGTATAGACTTTGAGAGAGAGGTCTGGCTGGAGATACAAATTTGGAAGTTCTCAGCATACGGATGAGTTTATCTGAGATTTCTTGAGATTCAACTGAGGTTGTAGCTTTGGAGATAACCATCCTAGAAGCAATGTGCCCATCTCACTAGGTCATATTGGGGTACATAATAGTAACGCGAGTGGCAATGTTACCTTCATTGCTTGCTTAAGATGGTGTCTACAGAATTCTTCTCCTTTCACTGTTTTTTCCCTTTCCAAATTCTGCTCCTTGGAAGCCAATGAATCCAGCCCATCCTCAAGGAGAATTTCAGCTCCACTTTCTGGAGGAGGAAAGAATCTACAGGTGTTATCTGGAGTTCTAAGAGGGGAGGTTTCCCTTTTTCCTCTATTAATTTGCTGAATCTTTTAGAAAAAACTCTTATTAAAGAATGAGAAAAGTAACAACAGGCTTGTATGTTGCTTGAAATGACCCAATAAAGAGAAAAATATTGTTAAAGTTTCTATCAGGCCTTTTCTCAGAAAACTTTACTTGTTCCATTATTCTGTTTCCTTAGATCCTGTTGGAGGTCAGAGCAGGGCAGTGTCCACAGATGGCCCTTCCCTGACTAAGAACTCCAAGGTCAGATCTGCCTATAACGGAACAACCTGGGGCTTGTGGAAGTGGTTGCCTCTCTTAGTCCTCACCCTCCCAACCCCCAGAGAAACCCAGTGCAAGATGGGGAATTCCAGAACTGGGGAAGAGTCCGTGTTTTCCTCTAGGTAGGAAAGAGCTGGCCATCTGTCATAAGGAACAAGGGCAGCTGGAGCCTCTGGAGAGGGCTGTGGGGGCGAAGGAAGGAAGCAGCAGATGTTGCTCGTTGGCTCAACTCAGAATCCAGCACAGTGGTCTCTGTGTTTCTTCGGGCCCCTCATGAGGTTGGAGCTCTGAGGAAATGGCTGAGGCTTTGAGCCCTGACTTTGCAAAAAGTGGAAGAGGCAAGTCTGAGCACTCAAGGTTAGGGGATGAGATATGAATCACCTTGAGGGTCCAGGTCAGAAACTGGTGGAAGAGTCAGCCTGGGAGAGAGGCCTGGACAGACCCTGAAAGGGACTTTGGCCACTCCCAGCAGTTTACCACTCCCACTTCCTCCCTCAGTTCCGCCACCCAGAGCCTCTTATCTGGCTTCCAACTGGGGAACTCCAGCCCACAGAGCCAGGCCCTGCAGGGTGTGGGGGTGGTGGAGAGAGTGGTTGTAACAAAGATGACATATCCTGGGTGGCAAAAATGATCTCCAGGCATGCATTTTGCAGAGGCCAGCAGTATGGTGTCTGTGTAGATGTGGATGTTTGTAGATGAATCAATCCACAGCTGTCACCACTGAAAGGAAGATGTAAATTCCCTCTCATTCAGAGAATACCTGCTTATCAACCAACAGCCCACGGGTTTCTCATCAACATAGTGATGCGTTGTATAGGGAAGGGAACTTACCATGTGGAAATTCCCACTTCTTCCAGAGAACAGAGAGATCCTCCACCACCCCCCACCCCCCCAGCCCCCAAGGGAAGCTTTTCTCTCCTATCCAAACTCTTAAGGAGTCTGAAAACCTGGAGAAGACCCAGCGGAGAGTCTCAAAGCACCAGAATCTGACTGGGAACAGGTATTGCAATGTTTTTCCTGCTCAGCATCTCCGCTGACAACACATTAAGTTTTCCTTCGGAGCAATAAGTCTTCTGCCCTCTGTTCAGGTGCCTGTAGGATGGAGGCACAGGAGCCAGGGCTGCAGTCCTGCCTCATGACGACAGTACCTCTCTCTGGCCACAGGGATAGACACACAACACCAGCTGGGCCAGTGGGAGTTGCCTGGCAGGGACAGTTCGAGTCTAGGCCAGAGCCTGCCTGAAAACTGAGCCGATGACAGCGAGTGGACAGTCTTGAAGGTGTTCTCAGTAGATTTAGCATAATTTTTGGAGTGAAAACTGGGACCAGCTGGAGTATCATCAGATGCAGCCCCTGGTGTGGTACCACTGGGGAAACCTGCACCCCTGTTGAGCAATTTGGAGCTAGTTTGTTGGGTACGTTTGCCCCCAGCCACCTCCCCACCTTCAGCCCACATTTGGGCCCCTCCCACCCACCTTTGGCAAAAACCTGGTACCTGCCCCCAGTATCTCAAAGTGTTTGAAAAACCATAGTATAAGATATTTGAATAGAATGAGCCTAAACTTCCTACCATCTGTATGGGAGTATGGCAGAGATTTATTGTGAATTTATTACCATAACTCCATGTTTTCTTCTTGTATGGAGGTTGTTCATGGTAAGTGCTGAAGTGATGCATGTGAGCTGGCAAGATGTGCAATCTGTCTTTATCATTTGGAATGTAGAAGGATCTTTAACACGAGTTACGAGAAAGGGAACAGAAACAGAAGATATACAAAGCAATCAAGTTTTGCTTACCAGCACAAATATGTAAAATGTTGTCAAGTAGAACAGTGACAATTAAAAATAAATTAAACTAAACACATTTTTATTGGCGGGTTATGTTTTACTGAATTACCAGTACTTCCGTATATTTCCATTTGAAACTATTTTTCTGAGAAATTCTTTGTTCTTTTAAATTTTGTCTTAAAGCTCTGAGCCGGGAAATTTATTTTAGTCATCAGAAGACCCCTGACTGTAGCTTCCAACATATCACTCCCTCTCTTAGACCAGAAGTTATTTATTACAGGAAACACTCCTTCAACTGGTACAGAAGGGCCAGGAAGACAAAGAATGCATTTAACATTCAACGAAGGCATTAAGATTTTTTTGCTAAGTGTCTTTCTTTGCAATGAATAACAACCTAGCTACTTTCCTTCATACGTAAAGTTTGGTGTTGCCCAGACTTCTGCCTTAGAGATCCCAGAGCTCTTTGCGGCAGGAACCTCATGGAATAGTTGAGCGATGTTTATCACTCAGTTGCCAGTCTTTCAGTGGGTCTTAATTGTGGACTGCTCAACACTGGCCAAGATGTGTCCCCAGAATTTAACCACAAAGTCTTCTGCCTTCCAGAGTTTTCTTTCCATAGGTCTAGCTATGAAAGACAGCTTGCCTAAAAACTTTTAAAATCTCCCTTCACATTTTCAGTATTTTCACCCTTTTGTTCAAGTTTTCTCAGCAACTCCTTTGTTCATGGAGGAACAAATTCACCCTTTTTCTGTTTGTTCTTCAATGTTTGTCATCAGGGTTTGCATTTCTAGTTTGATATCTGCTGCATTGGCCTTGCCCTCCACGACCAAACTCACTTTGCTGAAAAGGTTAAGTTGTCCACATCCAAACCATAAATATATTGCACCACAATCACTGTCAAAGAATTCTTTTATCAACACTGGTCACTGTTGAGAACAAAAGTAGGATTTCAAACCATCAAAAATGTAAAGAATTCTTTCAACAGCTGGCAGCATTGACAAAAATCTGTTACCATGTTGGAATCATTATTATTCTTATTCTTTTTTTGTGTGTGTTCCACTTTGGCAAAGTCATAGAATTCCTTTAGCTGTGTTACATGCACTGTGCATATGTTAGAATATTTGAAAATTTTCACAGTAAGTCCTTCACTTTCAGCTGACAGGACATCACCAGCTGTTTGGAGACAGCCGTGCACATGTGTGTACCACAGCCAGTGCCAACAAGGTCCTTTCCTAGTTTGGTTTTTAATCAACTGAAGATGTTCTTGCCTTTTCATTTTACATTGCCGAAGTGTGTGTTACAGTTGTCCCCACAAGATCCAGCAACTTTTTACTTCATACTGTGTCAAGGACAGAGACTCAGCTGAGGTCTCAGTCATCACATCAGAACCAGTTTATATATTCAGATATTCGACTTGTATTCCTTGGCCAGCGAGATGGTAGGAATCTTGAAAGGTATCATTTTAGCATCTTTTCTGTTCAAAGCATCCATAGAAATGGTCAGAGTTTGCCACTGCGACCTTTTTTTCCTTCAGCAGGTTCAGATTTGACCATCGGTACAGTTGTGGTCAAACCTACGGCTTTCCATTTTGTTTGTGCTACACAGCATTTTGACTCAGAGAATTTTGAGACCAACTTTGACAGTTGGATGTTTTGAAACTCAAGTCATGAGAAACTGGATGAAAAACAAAAGTTGGCTTCTTTGGTGACAGTTTAGTTGTTTCTGATTTTTTTTAAGTATCTGATAGTGATGATGTAGCAACTGAGGCGAGCTCACCTTGTGTCTTTGAGGCTGGAAATGGTTTTTAAACATACCCAACCCACCTCTGTACCGCAGTGAGCTCCACAGACATCACATCAGTCCCTGTCTACACACAGCTTTTTTCTTTTCTTTACTTTTTAAAGGGAAGTTGCAGGCAGGAAGAGAGGAGGAAGGAACATTTTATTTATTTTTAATTAGTTGTTCATCTTGGTTGTTCCCCGGCACCCAGGTCTTTGCCATGTGTGTGGCCCGCCCCAGACAGAGCTGCAGACTCACCGCTAAGCCACCAGAGTGCGCCCCATCAGAGCTTTTATTTATTTTTTTTAAAGAGTAATCCTGTTTGAGTTCTTTGGTAAACGTGCATGCTCTTTTCAGCATTACTAAAGTAAATTAGAAAAATACAAATATCAAAATCTTTTCCAAAGTAAAGCACGTGGTTAATGTGAAGTTCAGAACATCACAGTCTTCAAAAATAGAATTTTGTCTTTGATAGGACAAATTAACTTTCAGCAAATGTGATTGAAACTGGGACAGAATTTCAGATCAGGTGGGGATGCCAGGACATTGCTAAACCAGGATAATCCCCATCAAACCCGGACATCATATAATAACCCTGGTCCATGAAACTCCAAGCAACTTCTTTCCTTCCTCCCTCCCTCCCTTCCTTCCTTCCCTCCCTCCCTCCCTCCCTCCCTTCCTCCCTCCCTCCCTTCCTTCCTTCCTTCCTTCCTTCTTCTCTTCCTTTATTCCCTAAAGTATAAATGAGACAAAAATTTTTTTAATAGAGAAGAGGGAAAATTACTACAAGCATTTTAGCTTATTTTCTTTAAAATGTTTCCCCACACATCTTTACATAGTTAAACCCTAGTGCACATAAAATGTGTACTGCTATCATCGTCTTCCTCACCATACTGTTCTTAGCATTTCTCTTTCTGTGAGATTTCAAAATTTCTATCTTCAGTGACCTTTCTCTGTGGAAGCAGAGTTGAGAAGCTGGAAAATCAGCATGTCACCTAGAACAGCGGAAACCGCCTGTTTAGGTGGGAACTGTTACTGTAGCCCCTACTCTTTTATTCTTTCCCTGGGTTGCACCCCTAGGGTTGTTAATTCACTAGCTCTAGATTGGGTTCCAAGAATTTGCTTTTTTAAGCAGCTGCCAAGTGATACCAAATCTGCAGGTCTCAGTGTGTCAGACTCACTGATTGATAAAATAATGTGTGATTCAGGCGGGAAGCATATTCAAGTTCGAGAAGTCCAGATAGAGATAAGTCCTGATTTTCCATTTAATAGTCATTTACTAAACATAATTCATGTACCTGTGGTTTTTCAGAAGCCTACTTTTTTGACAGTGAAGTTTCCAATGGATGATGGGGAGAATAGCCTACAGCTTTATGCCCAAAGTCTCTGGAAACCCCAGCTTCACATAACCTAAGTAGGGAAAGCATGAAAGAAGGGCGTCTTTCATTATTTTCTTCTAATCTTTGTTCTCTTGTCTAGGGGTGAAGGGGCAGGCTGTGGAGGATTGGAGCCTTCAGTTCAGTTCCCTGTTTGTTGCATTTGGGGGCTATGTTAGGGACATGGATACAACATGGTCCCTGTTCTCTAGAGATGATGACTAGTGGGAAGATGAATACAAAATAATAATGTTATGGAACTTGAGAAAGAGCCAGGGTAGAGGAAGACTGTCAGCTCCCTTTAAGAACCTTTTAAAAAGCCTTATGCAGCTCCTTGCAGTTATACCTCACTAATCACCCCTGGATTTCAGAGAATTGGGGAGCACAGTCTTTTCGATGGGTGTTGTGCTGCCCCTCCTGAATGAGGTAGCGGGTAGAGGGAGTTGGGAATAGACTAGGCTACTGGCAGCCTTTCAGACAGGGAAACAGGAGACTCAGGAATGGGGAAATTCCAGGCCCTGGGGTGTGTGGAGTTTTTATCTTCTCCTTATCAGTACTGAATAGTTCTGCCACTAGAGTTAGCCAGGACCTCAGCAGTCTGCAAGACATTCCTGTAAGGCAGAATTTGCTTCTCAGGTTTCCCTTACTACTGGGTAGGAGAGCAGGAATAAGCTAAACATAACATGCAAGTCAGAACCACCCCCATGGCCACCATGTTGGGTTGGGAGGCTTGAGTGTCAGAACAAGAAAGGAAGCCTCTCTGACACGAGTTGTCTGCTCTATCAGACAGTTTCATCCCATCCCTAAGGAGGATGAACAGTGGGAAGAGGACTGAAAATAAGGTGGTCAGAGCTATCAAGGACACATGCCTTTCCTCTTTTTCCATAAACCAATACAATAGCCAGGAATCCCAGTGGTCGGCAGCCTGTATGTACCAATGCCCAAGTGACAGAGACTCACCCCCGCCTCCCCAACACACACACACATGCACAAACACACACACTACCACTAGCTGAAGCAGAACTTCACTTCCTCTAGAGTGTCCCCCAGTCATTTTCTGGAAGCCCCCAGAGGAAAGCCTGACATAAGCCTCTTGATAGTGTGCCAGTTGCCAGCATTGCCTCATTTAAAAAAATTAACTGAGTGCCTTCAAAATTCAAGTGTCAATGAGAGAGACACATCACTGGGGAAGACATGTCATAATCTAATGAATATACCGAATATACCGTTCTAAATTGTGGACATACAATGATAAAATACTCTGATAGTGACTACCAGGAGATACAGTGTTCCCTAACAATGCCCTAAGCATGCAAGTGTGTTCCCACTTCAGAGCACAACTGCTGTTCTTTTACCAGGAGCGAATTTTTTGTACAAATCCCTGTGACTCACTCCCTCACTTCCTTTAGGTCTTCCTTCAAATGTCCGCTTGTCAGACTTTCCCTGATGCCTGACCCCACCCTCTGCACTCCCTGGTTCCTATCTGTTTTCTTCATACTTTTATCATCTAATATCTAATATGTTGATTTATTCACTGTCTCCCCTCCCCTCCACTAAAACTCCATGAAATCAAGAGTTTCTATTTGTTTTATCTTCTAAAGGGCAGTGATAGTATGCTGAATGAATGTGTGTTGAATGAGTGAGCATTTGAGCTGAGCAGTTGGGGAAGGTCTCTGGGGTCATAATGACAAGCTGTCTTTCCCTATGAAGCAGGTGCTAAGGTGATTTATGTTTTCTCACTACTCCTCTGACTGTTTTGGACAGAATGGAATGGCTAGAGTGGAAGTGAGGAAAGGGGACAAAGAGGAAGCCCATTACAGTGGCTAAGACAGGGAAAACCATACCTGGGTAAGATGGCTGGATGTGTTGATGGAGGAGAGTAGGCAGGTCAAGAGACATTTTGGAGGCGAATTGACAGGACTTTGAATTGTGCTGAAATGGGGCTGGTGTGGAGGAGAGTCAAACCTAACTGAATATGGAAATCCCATATGGTCCTGCCATCCCCCTCCTGGGTATTTACCCAGAAGATACAAAAACACGATTCACAGAGATTTATGCACCCCGTGTTTACTGCAGCCTTAGTCACAGTAGCTGAGAACTGGAAACTACCTAAGTTCCCAAGGTCAGACAAATACACAATGGAATACTACACAGGCCTTAGAAGATAAGAAATCTGTCATTTGAATCCACATGGATGAATCTAGAGGGGATTATGCTGAGTTAAATAAGATAGATACTAGATGACCTCACTCACAGGGGGAATGCGAACAGAGAAAACACAGGAACAGATGAAACAAAATCAACCCTCAGGCACTTGCAACAGAGCTGAGGTGACCAATAGGGAATGAGATGAGTGGGTGGCAGGCAGTGGTGGTGGAGCCCACTGGATACTGGTGAGGAACACTTGGCAATTTGATGGAGGGCACGTTGACATATATCTGAGGAAACTGCGTATATGGGGAACCTACACATATGAGCTTATTTTAACTTGTAAAACAAAGTTACTGCAATAAAACTCTAAAACAGTTGGAAAAAAGAAAAAGTCCTAGAATTCTGGCTTCTGTGCTTGAGGTAGGGCAGACCTGAGGAGGAACGGATGCTGGGGGAAGTCGCAAGTTTGCCTTGGGATGCATTTCCCTCTCCTTCTCTGCTCCCTGTTGTAGATATCTGCAGCTCTTCTCAGCACTGTGGCCAGGGCCATGCTGTCCAGGGAAGGCCTCTGCTTTTGGAGATTGGGTCTTGAGTCCAGTGCAGGGTGGGGGATGCGCCCATCTCGGGAACATACTTTGTCCGTGCCTCTCTGGCCCTCTCCCTGCTAAGGTCCAGGCCTCACCCTAGACAACAGGACAGGTGGGGAGAAGACACTGGCGTCTCCTGCACTGTCCCACTCCTTCTCTTGTCCGTAGCACCTCTGCTCCCACCCAACTACCCAGCCCAACAGACTGAAGAGACCTGTTGCATCTGCAGTGTCCCAGGGATGAGATGCAAATAGGTAACCCGTATAGCAAATGTACCCACCTATCAGAAGGGGTGCTCAGGTGGTCCATCAGCCTGGAACTGACTAGATAGCTATCGGCTACCCCACCCCAACCCCCCTGCCAGACAACCCTCATCCATTAGCACAGCTCAAGAGAGTAAGGACCTTGCCGGAGCATCTATCCCAGAGCCCTGAACCCAGGAAAAGACCATCTCTCCAAGGTCCAGCCCAGCGATTTTCCCCAAGGACTCTGTCCCCAGTTTCGGGAGAACCAAAAGACCTCTCTCAAACTCCCCACGATGCCACAAAACCAAGTCCAATCTCCTTAAGATTTGTATTTCTCTCTTTTCCCACTACGTTCCCCACATATGCTCTCAGCCTCTCCCCTCTTTCCTCCCCACTCTGCGTCCTCCATAAAGCCATCCCTGCTTCTGCTCCTTTGTTGTCTGTGTTTCTCCGCTGGGCTCTTTGGCATCTGCACCCTTATGTCAGCATTTAGGGCTGCGTTTCACCTCCTGGCTTTCTTAGTCCTGCGTTCTAGGGAGCATGTGTTTCTCCAGAGTGGTGGTGGCAAGGACTGACCACTGCAGAGGGACGTGCCTTCCATTCCCACCTGCTGCTGTGTGGCCTTGAGCGAGGGAATGAACCTCTCCAGGTCTCATCGATAATTGAGGCTAGTAATGCTGACTTGAGAGGCTCCTGGGAGGATTAAGTGAAACCCTGTTTGTCAGACACCCAGCCTGGTGTCTAATGCACAGTGGGGACTCCACAGATGTCAGCTATTATTCTAGAGTGACCATGTCTCCACCAGGCTCAGCGTTGCACCAGGCATTCAGTAAGTGCTCAGCGGCTAGGTGGGCTGGATCTCTCTTTAATCGCCTCACATGGGTTATGACTTAGAGCATTTGTTTCCGTCTCTCTATGGACTTGTCTCAAATCTTCAGTAGTGGAAAAGCACAGGCTGATCTCTCGTTTTCCTGAGTCTGAGCTGGCCAAAGACAACAGGTTAAGTTCATGCATAAGTATAGGAATTGAAGCTCTCGGGGTGAAGAGAATCCTTCTCATGAACAATTTTACGGTGCATCCCACTCTTGTCCATAGAAGTTCTTGACACAGAGCTATCTTTCGGACTACCTTCTGCTTCAGAGACAGACAGCTTCTAGGCACACTCTTTAAAGACCCTTTGGGTCCCATGTGACTGTTACTGCCGTTGAAGCTCTGGGAAGAGCAGTGAGTGTCTGTAGCTTGCCATCATCACGACACCTCCCTTATTGATCCTGTCCTGGGCTCCAGATCCTGGACAAGCCATTTTTTATGCTGATGTCTCCTGTCAACCCCATGATAACTTTATTCAACAGGTAAGGACACCAAGGCATAGCAAGGTTAAGGAACATAGTCAAGGTCACACAGCTGGTAAATAGCAGAGCCCAGATGTCCATCCTGTTTGACCCAGCCCAGCCCACTACCCTTCTTCTGTAAGGGTGTGGACACCTAGCTCTGAGCTTGGTAACAGACCCTCTTGCTGGAACCTCAACTTCATCACTTTCTAAATGGGCAGAAAGAAAGTCCACTCTCCCACTGCCCAGGGGAGGGGGTTGGATGAAGGCAGGAAGAGACTACAGTGTGAAAACAAAATCCTTTTTTAATGCATAGCTAACCAGATTCTTGGGCACAGTGATTTATATCCATTTCCCCTAACTCAGGCCACTGTGAATATGAGAAAGCACTCAGCCGTTTGAAGAGTGCTATTTAGCTCATTACAGAGAATGACTCTTTTGAATCTGAGAATTTTCTGAACGTCACATGTCATTTTCACTTTCACCTATTAAATCTGAAATGTATATTCAGCTTTTTTCAAAGCTTCTCAGTGCAGAGGCGGGTCAGCCACTGGCACAAGCTGGACCCCAGGGGTCATCGCTCTCTGGAAGCACAGACCCATTCAGCAAGCTGTAGTCTTAGGTTCTAACTTGACCTTATTGTGAAAGCTAGAAAGACCTGCAGAAAGATCATCATGAACCAACAAAAAGTATTCAATGCCCATCATTAAATAGACTCCCTGTGGACTAGGCAGGCAGTAGGTGGGGTGAGGGGTACAGTTCAGCACCTTCTGAGAGGCAAATGAGGGAAAGCACTGAGCCATAAGGAAATGGAGTGGAGCCTCAGTCCTGGATGAGATCCCTTCACACATCTGCTTCCCTCATAAGGAATCCCTCACTCTCAGGCCCTGCCGGGTACAAACCCAACCAGCCTTGGTGCCAGGAGTGAGAGCAAGGACTTACCTGGAAGGGACATCTGCTAAGCTCTTCTAACCAAATGCAAAAGCAGCTATTCTAATGATCATAAATTCTTGCATCCGGCATTCTCCGCACCCTCCCCCATATCTTGGCTACCATATTCGTGGAATCATTTTTCTATGTACTGAATACAGAGAAGACCCACTGCACAGGGCCAGGCAGAGGATGTGTGTGTGTGTGTGTGTGTGTGTGTGTGTGTGTGTGTGTGTGTGTACACATGCCTGCATGTCTCAGGAATGAGTATATTTGCATAAGAGATATCTTTATAGATACTAGACAAACAGGAAGTCTCAGAACCTAGGCCATTTCCTTTCGCTGTGAATCAGCGGCCTCTTCTCATAAAAATGATGAAAATCACAATGTTCAGCAGTGGAATGTGAAATTCAGGAGAATAGCCCAAATGCCTTCAACTGTACCTTATTTCATCGAGGGCTTCGCTGTAAACCCACCCCTACCCACACTCCTTCAGGCTACTGGTCTCTGCCTGCCTGGCCTCCTCAAGGGCCTCTAGGGGTGTTTGGATGGCAGCCCTAAACACAGTGGCAAAACAGCCTCCAGCCACACCACCTAAGTTATACCGATGCTCACATGAAAGGAAGCCTGGAGTCCCCATCCCTTAGTTCCTGGCCCCAGGTTTGTATGAGAGAGGAGCTGTGGGGTAATACCGTGGGCCTGGCACCAGAATACCTGCATTCAACCCACACTCCAGACATACAAGCTAAGGTCCCCTCTGAACCTTGATCCTCTTTCCATTAAATCAGGCTGGTAATCGCTCCCAGCAGGCTTGGAGCTAATAATACAAGTGGGGAGGCAGTGGGATATAAGGCACCAAATAAACATACAGACTTTGGTATCACATATTAGAGTACAGATTTCAGCTCTACCATGTATCTGCTGTGAGAATGGGTAAATTACCTAACTTTTCCCTCTTCATTGGCGCATCTGTAAAATGGAGAGAAGACATCTTCCTGACAGGTTATTGAGAGGATTAAATAATATAATCCCTTCGTCCTGAGCACACTGTCTGACCCACAGGAAACTTTCAGCAGTGTGGACCAGCTTTCCACCTCCACTCCCTCCTCCTTCTTTCTGCCTCACCTGTCCTCAGGGTCTCTGAGGTATAGGACCATGTCTTCTCCTCACCAGTGTGTGTAACACCCAACTTGGCCTGTCATAAGGCTTAATAAATCAGTTAAATGAATAGAAGTTCCTTGTTCATAGTGGGAGTTAAGGGAATATATCTATGTAAAATAAACATGTATCAAAGACCAAATGATACCCTCTCTGTTTGTAAATGTCCTAACAGGGAGGCAGTATAGAATGATGACAAACATCACAGGCTTAGACAGCAGTCAGATCTGGTGAGTCCCTTAACTTTTCTCAGCTTCACTTTCCTGATCTGTAAAATGGGCATAAATAGTAATAACTCTCCCACTTGATCGTTTCAGGGTTAAATGAGATACTGCATGCAAAATACTTAATACAGGGTCTTGCACATAATAAGCCTATGGAAGCACATGTCAGAGAAATGACAACTTCATCGTTCTAGATGATTAAACCATGGAACTGGCATCCCTCTCACCTCATTTCTCTTGATTCCCTTCTTCCCCAGAGTCTTACTTCTTAGTCTAGTCATTTTCGTTTATTGAAGAACTGATGTTTCTGCTACTTGACTTCCCCCAGCCCTGTGGGATCCTGCCAAGGACAGTGAGCCTCCCTCCCACATCGTCCCAAGAACGCGAGGAGGCTTGTCTGCAAGGAAGACAGCACGGAGGGCCAGGCGTCTGCTCTGGGGTGTGGTTATTCAGCTCTCTCCTCACACCATTTGTGCCAGAGTGATGCTCTACAGCCATGCCTCCAAGAGTGCGTCCAGGTCACTGGACACACAGGCTAAGCTCCAGGTCCTGGAGTCAGAAACCCTGACTTTGCACCCAGGCTCTGCCGTGGACACACTTTCTGCGATCCGGCAAGTCAGTTTCCTTCTCTGTTTCCTAATCTGCGAAATGGGACCAGTGTTAGTACCCAGGGCTGATAATGAAAACACTGAATAACCAGTTTTGATACTAACCTGTTGAATGGATGCCAGCCAGTACTAAGTTATACCTGCTATATATCAGAGCTGCTAATTTCTACCCAAGAGGTTGTATGGGTTTTGGCACATTACCCACTACTTACACTCTTTTTATGTTTAACTCATATCACAAAATGCCTAATACAGCTCCCATGGAGGGACGTTTAGAGAAATGATGGCTTTGTACAGACCTGATCTGTATCCTCTTGTTGGCTAACTAAGGGCCTCCATGCCTCTTTTCAGTCCCCAGGATGTAACAAAAATGCTGAGGATGGTTGGGGACCTTGGCTTTACCTGCCCAATGTGAGTCATGCTGCATCTCTAGGTCACCCATGGGTAGGAGCTGTTTTCTCCATGAACCACCTTTGCTGATATCACAGTAACATAAAACCAAAATCCTAATGGCCCAGTCATGAGTGTTTATTTACAGAACAGGCCACATCAATGTGTGGCTAACACATCACACATGGGGGCCTTTGCATGTCTGGAAAGAACAATCTTAAGGTATTTATTGTGCACCTACCACTGTACAGGTTCTATGACACTGGTCAGAAATGCTTCCCCTCACTTCACTGCTGGGATCAGGTTTTTAAAAAAGGTTATTTGGAGAATGGAGGGAGCCCTCCACAGCAGCAGGAGTTTAAGCCTGGCTCCCCCATTCTGCTTTCTGTGCCCCAACAAGGCAAAGCCAGAAATGATCAAGGACACTGGGCGCAGCTGCCCACAGATCAGAGTCCTCTCTGCCCCTAGGGAGACCTGTTAGAGTCCACGTCTGCTTAGGGCAGGACAGCCCTGGGATCCCCTGTCTGGGCTCAATAGCCTTCTGGTCCCTGAAGATTAAAAGCAGCCATCTCTCTTTGTTAGACAAGTGGACCACCTATTACTAGGCTGTGCATCTCTGAAGTCCTCTCCTGTCATGGCGTCAGAGCTGCTCCCACCCATTGGGTGAGAGTAGAAGCCCACCAGGAGGAAATGAAGGCACCTCAGAGCACAGGCTCGAGCAATGTAACCGTGGTGATTGCTGCCCCCTCAAAGCCATGAAACAGAATGCCATTGCTAACCCCAAAGGCGTTTTACCAGTGGACTCTTATTTTCGGAACTGCAGCCTTTGTGAATAGAACCCAGCAGGACTTTACCCATGAATTTTCAGAACATCCATATCTGGCTGACTATGAACAACGTAACGCTAGAATCATAAAATTGCCATTTCTTCTCTGTAAATGATGCTCCTATCTCTAGCAAGTATCCACACATATTCTCCCTTTTGAGGTACTCCTTGCCAAAAACTCATGTGAAAGGAGTAATAATAACAATAAATCAGTAACACTTTTCCATCTTTTTCAATGTGCCAGGTTTGGTATTCAGAGCCTTCTAACTAATAACCCATTTGTTCTTTCCAGGAGCCCCGGGAAGAAAATACTATAATTATCCCATTTCACGGAGGAGTCGGGGAGCACTAGGACCCCAGCCCAGATCAGCTGCCTCACAGCCTGTGAGCTTCCCAGCTGCACCCTCTCAGCCCTGTTTGTCTTCATGGTCTCCTGCCTGAGGACGGAAGGGCCAGGGAGCTGAGGAACCCACAGCCAGGGGATGGGTAGCTGAAGCGACCAAGCTCCAGAATGCACAGGCACTCCCTGCAGGTCAGAATTTGGAGAGCTGGCTCCCCACTGCCTCCCTGCATCATATAGGCTTGTGGGAACTCTCCCATTAGCATAGAAGAAATAATCAGATGACTTCTGAGGCTGTGCGGGCAGCTCTAGATCAGCTGCTCAAACACTGAGGTTTAGGCTGGGGGCTGAAATTAGAGGACCGAGCACGAGGAAGCATAGCAAACTATATATACCGTATTTAAATTACTAGACTTTCTTCTTTTAAAACAGCTTTTGGGTTTTCAGAACACTGAGCCGGAAGCACAGGTTCCCATGTACTTCCTCCCTCCTGCCTCGGTTCCTCTTGTCATCAAAATCTTGCAAGCGTGTGGCACATGTGTTACTAAGTCCATAGTTAATATCGTCACCAAGTTAACTCTTGATGTACATCCAGTGAGTTCTGACACATGTGTAGCCACCATTAGAGAATCATATAGAATAGTTTTACTGCCCTAAAAATCCCCTGTGACACTGGGATTCTCTGGGATTCTCTACAAAAGGTCTATTTCTCACCTTCTTTAGGGAAAGGGGCAATTGTCGGGCTTTAGAAACAGTTTAAATTCACTTCCTGTTGAGCATATACGAAGATCTCATTCATGTCAAGCTAAATAGTTTAGAATGTCACTAGAATTTGAAAGTAAAATTTTGGTAATAATTCTGGAATATAATTAAACGCATTGTATACCCATTATTAAATTCTAGAATTTTAATATATTTCACTTCTCTCTTTCCCCCCCGCAATTTTCTGGTTTTCTTATCAAAAATGCTTATTCTTATTGAATTGCTCTTTCCTCTTTTCAGCATACATACCTGTTCTTTGGAAAAATCACACATTTTATTTGCTCAATGGGGCAAGAGGTAGACCTTATTAATCCTTGTAATGCCTAAGTCAATATTTATTAAATGAATATTTTGGAGAAAAGTTTCTTGTTTTTTTTGCCTCCTGTATGAAAAATCTCTTTCCACTGAGTCAATCTTTGCTGTAAGTCTCCTCCGCGTCACAGGAATGTCATTAACATGCAGATTTAGCACACATTTAAACGTGCTGTTTACTTGGCTGGGTTGCAGAGTCTTGGAGGAGAAAGAGGAGAACCTGGTTTCAAACTCAAGGTCATGTCTCTGGGATTCCACGCCCTCAGTCTAGGCCTTTATCTCAAGGTCCCAGACGAGCCCGGATGTTGCTGCTGCTGTCAGGGTTCTTACATACTGCCCTTCGGGTCCTCGCTGAGATCAGCAGCTCCTGATCCCACTGCGGGTCTCGCAGTCACACTCACCGGTGGTGCCTCGCAGGGAACTCCTGCTGCAGATGCTCCCATTGAATTTATGGAGGAGCTCCTGTTCCGGGGGCCACTGGTAGTACTGTCCTCTGTAAGCGGTCCCGGTTTTCCTTCTCACCAAGCTCCTCAAAGGACACCTGTGTGGTTGGCTGGTTTACTTGACTGACCTCTGGTTCACTCCACTGAAGCAAGGAATCCAGTTTTCCAGAGAGCATTTTAAATGATCTGTTACAAAGTCTCTCCTCCTATGTCACAGATGGGGTCCAAGCAGAACCCTGCTCACAAGACCTCCTGCCACCTCATGAGAGGGATAGTTGACTGCCCGCCGTCCCCCCACCACAGCCTTTCTCGTTCGGGAGTCCTTCTTCTGGTGTCCTGGGTCTGGACCATCATTTCTAGTGTCCCCCACACCTTTTCTCCAGAAACTGTATGAGTGGGCACTCGTGAGAAGCAAAGTCTCTGAGGCCCTCCTGTCTATTCCAGAATCCCTAAAGCATGCCTGCTGAATTGGCTTTGCTTTATTGAGGGCGGACCGAGTTGTCACCACTAGACCCCTACATGTTTTGATCCAAATACAATAGAATTGCATTTCTAGATCACTTGATACCCCAGGGCAGATGTTCCAAGTTAGCAGGTGACTCAATGCCACATGGAAATTAGTGACCCAAGTTCCTTCCAGCTATGGCTTTATCCTGCCCAGGACCTTGAGCCAATAAAGGGAAAGGAGAACATAGGAGAAGCAAGTTACTGTTGCAAAAGCTCTTCACACTCCATTGGCTGACATCCCTTCTTGCAAGAGGAGCTGTGAAATATTTTCTAGCTCTCACCCAGCGAGAAGGGTTTGGGTGGAAAACCCACAGCCCCTACCACAGACCCTATTCCTCTTCTTCCCAATCACCTTCCCTTGTATTCCTGCTCTCACCCTATTTGTCGTTCTTCCTTGTGGCATATTAAGAATGTTACAACTCAGGTACTAATGTATAAAGAGAAAGCCACCTACTGCCTCTGTGACGCAGATAGTAGCTATGAAGCTTGCCAATGCCTAATCATTGCTGTCTTAGTAACACACACCTTGTGTGTATATATGTATGTATGCATATCTCTCTGTATGTGTATGTGTATATGTCTATGTATATATATATGTATGTATGTATGACACATACATACCAGCACTGGCCTGCATTAACATTCTTTGAGTTCTTTTTTTGTTTGTTTTAAAATATATCATCCGTGCTGTTATCTATTGTTCCTGGACCTCACTGACAGACACCAGCTCCAGGGGAAATAAAAACCAAAATTAACAAAGATCTTCCCTGAGCACAAATATCTATCAGAGCCTTAAGCTCAGGGTCAGTTTTCTGATATTAATCTTTGGATAAGTTTTTAGAATCCCCATTCAGACACATTTGCCTCAGTGATAATTGTTAGTGGAAAAAAGACCAGATTCTGGTTACAACCTTTGACGCAGGCTCCTGTTGTCTCCACTCTCTGCCAGCTGAGGCTGTTCCTCCTCTCTGTCAAGGATAAAAAGAAATCAAGATGATTTAGGGGAACACTGGACTTTTATGGGGTACCCCATGGAATAATGTGCACTTTGGGTTTGAGATGAGGGAGGGGCAAAGAGACAAGCAGTTATCAAATTTGGCATCTTCAGAAGCTGTTGAGGTCCCTGGGGATTTATCCAGCTGGAGGGAGCCATCTGTGTTATGGGGAGAGACTTCTCAATTTTTGTCACCTCAGGTTCCCTTTTTCTTCCTAATCAGTCTTATTGTGAGAGTATGACACCTCACGCCTGCCTTCTGCTGTTAACCCACTGACTGACCTCGGCTTGTCCTGATACCCATCTCTCACTCTCTTGGTGCCATTGCTTCTTGCAGTTTAGGACTCTCTTTTACTGTCCTCCTCCCCCACCAGAGCCAGGGCTCCTGTGTGCTGCCTGATGCTATGCCTGCAAGGAAGTGAGGGTCATTCCCACCTTGAGTAGCATGGAATTGTACTGAGACCAATAAACTTCCCTGCTATGCTAGTTAATAGATGCTTTTCAACTAGACTGATCATATTTCCTTGAGACAGAAATGGGACGCTGGGATGGCAAAAGCAGGATGGGGTAATGTGCTGGTGACTAAGAGGAAGGGAGGAGGTGGAGCAATCCGAGCAGGAGCAGAGCAGCCAGGCCAGCAACAAGTAAGTACTATGTGATGCTAATTGGTGATCGCATAGTAATCACATGTGGTCCAGGGGAACTTCAAGTGTCCAGGGCCAGTCGGTGCAAGGAATTTTGGCACCTACGTGAAAACCAAATTTGACACCCCTGTAAGCCCTGCTCTGATGTCCTAAGTAAAACACATGCTGCTTTAACCATCCCAGTGCCAGAAATGCCCCATAACCCCCACAGTGCCAGAGGTAACCCCCTTAGTGCCAGAGATATGGCTCGATCGTGCTGAGATGTTCTGCTCCCTTTGAAGAAACGGGCATGCAGGGTGTGGGGGAGTCCTCTTCCCACAGGGCGCCTGTTTCCTCACAGGGGGCGAGAACAGTGGTAGCAGCCACAACTCACTACAGTCAGTGCTGGCAAGGGCCAGGGCAAAAGGGGCAGCTGCTTTGGGGTCCCCTCCACAGACTGCGCCCAGGGCAATCAACTGCCCCTTTTGTCCCATGTTAAAGACAGCCCTGGTTTATTAAAAACAGGACAAAATTGGCATTTATATTAAAAGGACACGATTGTTGAGAAATATGGAAAAAAAAACAGTATGTGTGGTCAGCCTATACTAAGGAGTGAGGAGCACACTTTGTCTTTGCAGTGGCGGACATTGTAGAAATACTAGTAAATTCAGTCTCTAATGACTGTGGCCAAAAGAGTGACCACGTCCTTTGTTTTGTGGATATGGAACGACCTAGGGAGGTTGTGGTGAAATTTGTATCCCAGTGACTCGAGGTGAAAGTGCCCCCAGGTGTGATCTTTGGGCCATCTGCATCAAAACCACCAGTGACACCTGTTAAAATGCAGATTCCTGGTCTCTTCCCCCAGGCCCTAGTAAAACATTCTTTGAAGGTGGGGCCCAGGAATATGCATTTTATCAGGACCTCATTCCAATGGCAGCTGTGGTCACAGTTTGGCACAGGATGCTATCATTTTTTTCCTTCCATCTTGAGGATCTTGCAGCATACTCTGGGGTTTGCAGTGTTCTGACTCAGTAGCAGAGACCTGTTGGACCAACTTATTACTCTAGGGCAAGAATCACCCCTGGTTGTGGCACACTGTCCTAAACCATTTTGCCTTAGCGAGCATTCTAAGAATCTTTGTTGAATTAGAACCCTGAGAGTAAGACCTGAGGCAGCTGCCTTTACACCAGACAGAAGGCTCATTCAACTAGTGGTTGCAGATTTGGTTAAAGACTTGCTATCAAGATTGAAAGAAAAAGTTGATCTTGTGTTTAATTTCCCCTAGGTAGTGACCCCACTTGAAGCGATGTAAATCATGGAGTAGAGGCAGCTTGGGCTGGTGGCAGAAATGGTTGAGAGGCCATCGACAGTTTTTTTCCCGAATGGCTTCAAAGCTTTTTCCTTTCACCAAGAGGGTTATTCTATTTAGTTACCCTTTGAGAAAACAATCCAGAAGAAAATTTGAAAACAATGAAGATAAAAGGTCCACAAGGAACCACCATGCTTTCCAGGCAAGCAGGTGGAGAAATTATTTCAATCCTAAAGTTCACTAAGTCCTAATATATAGTATATTATGTACATTAATTCTATATATACACACATGCATATATATGCTGAATGCATTTCACGTATTTCGAAATTGTAGTCGTTTCTTAATTAATGAGTAAGATTATGAGAAATTTATTATATAGAATAGGGTAAAGGGATAAATCATTCCCGTTTACCCAAAATCAGGCCTATAGAAATAATCTCACAAGTCAGTGCAAGTAAGTACGTACATATATATTATATATTATTTGCATTTTATATAAAACATATTACATATGAATGGCTATTCATTTTAGCATTACTTATAACAGCAAAACAAGACAACCTAAATGTTCATGTAAAGATATTGATAAATAAATTATATCCATGTCACAGAACATGAGTGACAGATCCAGCCATTAAACATGGGTCAGATCTGTATATACTAAACCAGAAGATTTTCATGATGTACTTATGAGCAAAAAAAGGAGGTTACAAAATATTATTTTTATATGTATACTTTTGAAAAGCCAACAGAGAGGGTATGTTTGTATGTGTCCATAAAAAAGTCTCAAGATAAATGACAAGCTAAAACAGAGGAACTTTCACTCTTGTGGTAGTATTTGCACAATGATAATATATTGTTAATTAAAAAAATGTTTTATTTAAATTTCTTAAAATTTACATTTACTTATTTATTGTCTCCATTGACTTATTCTATTATTTAGAATGTCTTCTGCCTCTGTTCTTCTCTCTGGTCAGATAGCCCCTGCCTTTTATTCTTTAACCTGTATTTCTATTTTCTTCTTGCATATATATTATGAGCCACTATACATTTTTCTTAAATCAGCAGAGTGTAGATAAATAAATTCACCACTCTTAATCACCTCCCTCAAAGGAAGCTGGAGAAGGTTTAAGTGAGTCCTCAGACACTGCACTAATGGAGACCCAGTAACGAATGAACTTTCGTTATAAGTAGAAAATGCACAAAACATGGGAATGATTAGGAATTATTGACTCAGGAGGGGTGCTCATGCTTGTGGAAGCCAAGCACCTTCATTAGCGCCTCAGTCAGTCAGTAGATATTTCTAGAGCCGTTCAGGCTGGCCTCTCTGCTGGGATGCAAGAGGTCTTCAAAACCGCCCTGCTAGCTCAAGGGGTTTACAGTCTGGATGGAGAGCTAACATAAACCCTCTTGAAAGAGAGAACCACGTGGAGGAGCTCAAAAGCAAGCAAGCCTGCTCAGATGGCTAGGAAAATTTGTGAAGGGAAGGATTCTGGCACTTCCCTTGAAATCTTTAATTTTTCCAGTAACTTAAATGCTTATGTTGATCAGATCTACTCATGTAAGTCAGAAGACCTAATTGCAAGAAAAGGAAGCAAACTCGGCTGGTTCAAACATGAAGAAAATGTAGTCAAAGTATAGCTGGGAGGCAAAAGAAACAGGCTCAGAAAATGAGCAGAAATCTGCTAGAGAGCAGGAAGCACCACTAACGCCACAGAAACGAGCTGCTGAGGACATCACTGTCACCACCAGTCAATTCTGCAAGCTTAGGATTCCAGGGCTTGCCCTACCCACACCACTGGCCCTGGACACTGCACCACAGGATCTGAGCCAGTACCCTGACACCACTAAAACTCAAGTGTTTGCTGTTCATGATTCCTAGTTTTTTCATCATTAGCTCCCACTTCTCAGTCGCGGGGGCTAGGAGCACTGGGCCACATGCTACAACCTAGCTGCAAGAGAGCCTGGAAAACAGTGTTTGGAAGTTTCTGGGTTTTTGTGGGAGGAGGGGCACTTATTCACTGTGGCAGTGGGGCAATTGTAATTCCCCAAACATCAGAAAAGAGTTCAGCTGCAGGGCAACCAAAACAAATGGCAGACACTCACCACACCTTTCATATGTAATACAGAAACGGAAAATATGAATGTGAACTAAGAGCCATTTCTATTACTTTGAAAGGAGCAGAGATAGATTGAAAAGGGGAAGGAAGGGCCCCAGACTAGAGACCTACCCAGAGGTCAAAGTTAACTGGACAGGCACGTGGGAACAGTGAGGAGGTAGCCAGCCTTCTCCAGCCTGAAAGTCCAACATGATGCAGTGGGCCGACCCATCTCATCCAACATCTGGAGCAATCTCCTCAGCATCACTCAGAATCCTATTTATCATGAACCAAGTGTTACGTCCACGTGGCTCCTTTGAGCTGGTAAAGGAGGAGGGCTCACTTTTGACCTAACTAGGCCACAGCTGGAATAACAGCGAGCTGAGTTGCTACTAATGACTTAGTATAAAACTGTTCTCAGTGTGCAAAGTTAATGGATGAAGAAAGAATCCCCCCAAAAAAAATATGAATATTTTCTTGTATATAGTCTTTCCCTGTATTCCTTATACATAAAAGTAATTATGGCCTCTTTTTCCAATGATTCCTAATATGGTGATTATTAGGGGTCATCTGGTGAGCTTTTTATATTCTTAGGTCCATTCAAATTCTACCAAAGCAATTCTGCTAAAGGAATTCCAATAGGAGAGCAGGGACAGCTACATTTTTAAAGTCTCTCCATGATATTTTCATGATCTGCCACATTTGGAAGCAGTGGCCTATATATTGCAATGTCTCAACTTTCCCTTGTATATTCCTTTGATTGTTTATGAATCCTAAGATGCCCTCTTCATTCTTCTTCTCACCTAACTCCACTCTACCTTTTACTCTACCTAGGAAAAATTTCTAGCATGCAGAAAAGTCAAAAGAACTATACAGCGGTAACTTGTATATCCTCTCCCCAGAGTCTACATTTGTTAATATTGTGCTATATTTGCTTTATTACATATCTGCCATCCATCTATCCTAATGTCCTTCATATCTTATTTTCTGATACGTTTCTAAGTGAGTTTCAGATTTCAGTATCCTTCACCTGTACACATTTTAGATTGCATGTTATTAACTTCAATACTTGTGGATTTTTTTCAAATACAATTTACAAAAAAGATCTCAACTTTGTGACTCAGGCAGCTGAGACATAAGTATGCAGACTATGTAAAGCCCAAGGAACCGGGTTTGAAACCTAGGGCCAGGGTGAAAAAATCTAAATAAATAAATATATAAATATACTCCATCTTTCCTTAAAAATGCTTCTTCCTACCTCTCTTAAAAAATGTACCAAAACAAGCATGAATCCTAAGCATATAAATTAGTGTGTTTTGACAAATGCATATACCCATGTAACCCAACTACTCATCAGGAAATTTTACATTACCTGAATATTTACATTCCCTTAGAAAATTTCAAATACCTCTCTCACTCAGTCTCCATTCCCACTCCCAGAACAACTGCCATTCTATGTATTTTTCACTTGAGATTACATTTGTCTGCTCTAGACCTTCATATAAAAGAAATAATATAGAACGTCATCTTTTTAGTTCAAGGCTTTTGTAACAGCTAAAGATTTTCGTGGGCATAGATTAGTAGTTATTTTTTTTTATTCCATTTGTATGAATATATCATAGTTTGTTCACCCGTTTGGTAAACATCGGGGTTATCTTCCATTTTTAGCTATTTAAGTTAAACTGCCATGAGTGTTCTTGTACAAGGCTTTTGTGGATCTTTGTTTTCATTTCACTTAGCTAAATAGCAATAGAATTGCTGAGTTGTAGGGTAGGCGTATATTTAGTTTTATAAGCAACAGGCCAAATTTGTTCTCTAAAGTGTGTGAGCCATTTTATACTCCTGCTAATAAGCTCTGATTGCTTAATATCCTTACGAAACTTCAAGTTTTCTTACTTTTAACCATTTTGGTGATACAGTATGTAATGGTATCTTATTGGAGTTTTAATTTACATTTCCTTGATGGTTAATGTGATTGAGCACTTTTTCACATGTTTATTATCTGTGGTCTATCTTCTTTTGTGAAGTATCAGTTCACATCTTTTGCCTATCTTAATTAGGCTGTCTTTTATTTTTGAGGTTGAACTCGCTAATATTTAGTTAAGGGAATTTGTAGCCATGCTTGTGAAGAATATTGGTATGTAATTTACTTTGATTGTAATATCATTCTTTGGTATCAGGGTTACAATGATATCATAGAGTGAGTTAGGAAGTTTTATCTTTCCATTTTATCAAGTAATTTGTGTTAGTATATATTTTTTCACATTTTTACTTACAATCAGTCTGTGACTTTCTATTTGTAACATACTTACTGGTAGCATAAAATGTCTCCCCAGTCTGACAGTCTTTCACTTTTAAGTGGAGTGTTTTGTCAACTTATGTTTAATGTAATCAATGTATTGATGTATTTATTTGGTATGTTTTTAGTTTGTTGAATTTATTTTTTATTTCTTCTGTTCCTCTTTCCTACTCTCTTTGGAGTTAATTGATATTTTTTAGGGTTGAATTTTAATTTATCTACTGACTTTTTAGATAGTTTAGTAAAACCATTTCCACTAGTTGTTTTTTTTTTAAGACACTGCTCTAGGGATTATAATCAATATCTTTAAATATACAGTCTACTTAGAGTCATTATTGTACCACATCACAAAAATGTAAGAAATTTACAACCATATAATTTCACTCACTGCCTTCATCTGTATGCTACAGTTATTATACATTTTACATTTACATATGCTATATAGCTTATAATATTACAATATTCTTGAAACACTTGTGAATTTTTTAAATAGAGAAAAATAGATTCTTACATGTACACACATATTTAGCATTTTTAGTGCTCTTATTTCCCTCTTAATGATTTGAGTTTCTATCTGATATCATTTTCCTTCAGATTAGAATAACATTCTTTCACATTTCTTATAATGTAGGTCAGTTAATGATTAATTCTTCTCATTTTTATTTACATGAAAATGTCTTTATTTCACCTTTTTTCTTAAAGTGTATTTTCTCTGAGTATAGAATTCTGGGCAGATAGGTTTTTTTCTTCTGGTCTTTTAAAGAGGATCCGCTGACTTTTGATTGCTTCTTTTCCTATCATTCATGAATGAATCAGCTGTTATTTATATTGCTAGTCCCTTACATGTATTATGCCATTGTGGTCTTCTCTTTATGTTCTGTTTTCAATAAACATACAGTAAATCCCTGTATGGGGTTTTCCCTGTATTTATCCTACTTGGAGTTTGCTTAGACTATTGTATCTGTGATATTATGTCTTTCATCTAATTTAGTTTAATTTTGGTCCCTATTTCTTCAAGTATATTTCCACGTCCCATTTTCTCCTCTCTTTCTGTAATTCCAACAACATAGAATAGATTATTCCCCACTTTATATATCATTAAGTTTACTAAACCTTTTGTCATGTCCACTCTTTTGCTGAGTTTATTCTGTGAATTCTCATTTAATATTATATTTACCAGTTTGAGAATTTCAAGTTGCTTGCTTTTTAAAATAGTTTCTGTTTATCTATTAGATTTCCTCTCTTTTCATTCATTATAAGCCTATCTTACTAGACATCCTTAAGTATAATTCTAATAGCTACTTTATAGACCTTCTCTATTAATTCTAGTATCTGGGTCATCTTGACATCTGCCTCTATTAATTGCCTTTTATCTTGAATACAGATTGCACTCTTCTGTTCGTCAATGTACTAATGATTTTAAATTTGATCATAGTGAAGGATACATTATAGAAACATTATATTTTGTTATGTTCGTTGGTAAAGTGGTGATTTTTACTGTTTTTAAACAGGCAGCCAACTTGTTGAATTCAAACTTTAAATTCTATCTCCCTTCTAGTGGTCAGTAGCTGCATTTTCTGTTTGGTTCTTTTGACTATTGCCTAAGTGCTTGGATTTTGCCCTGTATGTGCACAGCTCAAAAAACCAGCCAGAAATTTTGGCAGAGTTTTTGCTTTTGTTGTTATTGTTGCTGCTGTAGGATTTGGGACTCTCTCTTTGACTCTATCCTTTCTGGGATTTCTACCATCACTCTATAGCTACTCTAAGATTCCAAGTTTGTTTCCAAATCATAGTTGTCCCAGAGACCTGACTGGGGTCAAGAATTAGGTAAAAACTCAAAAATATTTTTCAAGAGAACTCACACAGGGTCATTTTCTTCTCCCATGTTACAACCCTCTTCAATTTTCAACTTGCTTATGGGCCTGCTATACTGGCCTCACATAGTTGTTTTTGTACATTGTCAAGAGTTCATTTTGTAATCCATGTAACATCTGTGTTAGTCCTACATGAACTATTACACCATTGTTGGAGAACAGAACTCTATCTCAATTACTTTTGATACTAGTACAAAGTACAAGTTGCTGGACAATCCATTGGATTTTCTTTTTCCTAAGAAGACTATATAATGCAGTAGTAGTTAAGTTCCTGGACTCTGTGGCTCAACTTCCTGGGTTCAAATCCTTCTTTGACCCAGTGTGACTTTATGCAAAACCCTTTTCCTCACTGTGTCTTGATTTCTTCACCTTTACAAATAAAGATAATCCTAAATTATCCCTTAAGTTTGCTGCGAGGTAAATAAATGAACATGTAAAAAGCTTGGAGGAGTTTCTAGTTCATGGAAAATAACAGATAAACCAGTTTTGTTGGGTTTTAGAAACATCATTCCACTCCTCATCTAAGTGAAGGTGTTGCCACACAGGATTGGGGGCTAAATTAATTTCACCATTTTACATATATGCAGACTGAAGATGCCAAAACTGTGAGAGAAGCCAGAAATTGGGACTCTCAGAATTCACTTGTCATCTTCCCCTTACCACCCATTACCCTGACTCCTTCGGTGAAACGTGTTCATATTAAAATGTTTATCACAAGTTCCATTCACTGAACTAGGAGGACCCCCGACATGTCATCAAATAAGTATATCTTGCTCTGAAGTTTTCTCTCTCTTTATATAATGGTTCTTAAAGGGCTACAGCATTCCCACTGCTCAAGAGAAAAAGCCCATTCTTTCAGATGTTTTTCTCTTTGGCCACATACTCAAACCTTGAGTTCATATTTTAAATCAGTGACTTCTTCTAAATAGTTTAGTTTATTATTAACAATGTCCTTAAACCTTTATCTAAACCTTGGCTAGTGCAGCTGGAGGTGACAAGGAATGAAAAATGGTGTTGCCAATTGCTGAGGCCTGTAAATCAGGAAGATTTTGGCCTTGTCCCACTTAGATATTTCCCTCTCTAGGTCCCCCCAGACCACAAATCAACTTTTAAAGAAGCACAGTGGTGGATTCCCTTTTTCAAAATGCCTGCCTTTTGATGAGACTGTTAGACAAGGCTGATTTTGAAAAAGGCTTAGATTCAAGTTTACAAAGTTCTCCTGAGGCTGCGTGGTATGTATTCTTTTGCCCCTAACATTTAAATTCAGATCCTTTTAGGCAGAACAGGCATCTCCAGTGAGTCTCAGGTCCCACCACTCTATTGTGTTTTCACTGACTCCTGCAGGCACTCAGGTTTATAATACTAAGGACATCTACAAGAGGGTCAGAAACCCTGGATTCTGGCTAAGCAGTTGAATAAAGACAGCCCCAACAGTTGTAGATTCATATCTGAGTATAATCACTGAAGGTATAGAAACACACTTCCTAGGTCCGCCATCTTAACTCATCAGTTCTGGGCCCAGTTACTCTCACATTATTTAGATTCCTCAATAGGGTTACAGAAGATATAGTGGAATAGTTTAATTTTATATCTTAAAATATCAAGCCTAACAGTCATTTGTAGGCAGTTATCATTAAAAACAAAAAAACAAAACCTGGATATAAGTCAAGATGACTCAGTGTTTAATTGATAAAATGAAGTTAAGGTGGGTCTTTGGAACTTCAGAAATCTATTGGGTCCTCTAGAGTCACAGACACAGGGTTGAACATTATCTACATCCTCCTTTACAGCCTTCCTGCCTCTAGTCTCATGCTGCCTCCCTCCTTCTCAATAGAGACTCCAGAACACTAGCCAGAGGAGATTATCCTTCATCACTATTTGATTGTGTCTCTTTCCTGCTCAGATGCTTTTAATGATTCCCAGTGCTTTCAGAAGAAACCCTAGTCAATGGCTTGGCTTTTAGGGGCAGGATCTTGACCATAAGTATCTCCTGAGACTGAACGCCCACCACACCAGTATCACCATTCCCTGATCTGAACCCTATGCTCCAGATACCAAGTCATAAGATGTGTGTGCTCAGCTTTGGCCTGCTATGTCCTCTGCCTGGGCCACTCCCCATCCCCAAACGCCACCCCCACTCTATTAGTTTCCTACAGCTGCTCTAAGAAACTTCTGCAAACTCAGTACCTTAAGACAAAAGATTATTCTAGTAGAATTCTGGAGACCAGAGGTCACAAATCAGTCTTCCTAGGCTAAAGACAAGGTGTTGTCCAGGCTGGTTCCCTCTGGAGGTTCTTAAACAAGAACTCATTTCCTCGAATTTTTCAGCTTCTCGGGGCTACCTGTCTGCCATAGACTGGGGCCCCTCCTCCATCTTCAAAGTCAACAATCTCTGCTTCCATGGTCAACTTTCTTTCTTCTCTGCTGAGGTCACATCTCCTGCCTCTCTCTTTTAAGGACACTTGTGATTACATTTAGGGCCAGCCACACAATTCAGGATAAACTCTCACCACCAGATCATTATTTTAATCACATCTGCAGAGTCCCATTTACCATTCTAGTGATTAGGATGTGGACATCTCTGAGGTGCCACCAAATCCCCATCTGTCATCCAAGTTTTACTCAGACTTTATTTTCCCCCTGAGAGACCTCCCTGACCCCCAAGGCTCAGGGCTCAGACTCCTTAGTGCAGCACGCGGTACACTGGACTGTGATGTTCTTTTTGTTTTCCTTCTTGCACTGTTAGCTGCATGAGGGTGGGGCTCTCATTCACCATCTTCTCTCAGTAAGTATGTTTGCAGGCATGCAGGCTCCCTGCTGGCCAACAACTCCAGGGTGAACAGCCCTGATGAAGTGAATGGACGCAGAGGTGCCCTGGACAGTGTACAAATGGGCCCTGAGGAAAGCAGGGCCGTAGGTAGCTACGCTAAGTGGACAGGTCACATGCTGCTCTAGAGGTGTAGCTGTGACTTATGTTTGGACCCTGGAGCTCTCTATAAGGTGAACCACAGCCCACCAGCCGTAGAACTGCAGGCTCCTCAGCCACAGCTCTGCTGCCTGCGCTTTCCTGCGCTGTGACCCGCAAGGACATGGCCCTTGTGTACAACGTCTAGAGTCCAGATTCGCTGCACCTCCGAGGGGATCTGTGGCTGGCTCATTTAGACATTGATTAACTTTTCAGGGAAACACAATCATTAGGCAAATTCCACCCACCTATCAGGAAAGATATAAACATAAGCAAACATTAACCTAGACACATGGTTTACAACCTGCAGCTGCCCCGCGCACACGGCTCTGCCTTCTTGCCCTCACGTAGAGGTGGCTGCTTGGTTGAGGGTCGTAAAACTTCCAGGAGCATGTTTTCAGTTTATGCCAATGGATCCTGGAACGTGACCTGGAACGTGAGCTTAACCATCACCAAGGTTTACGTATCAGCAAGATACACATACCCCGACCCCGCAAGACTGTTCTATCACAAACTACACGTGTCGATTGCTGGCAAGACTCGCCTAGTCTTAATTACTTATGTCAAAACCTTCACTCCTGTGGGCAGCAAGCTGTTCATGGTGCCTTCCAGTGCTATGTGTTTGAGGCAGTGTGGGTCAGAGGGCTTCTTTTGGTTAAGGGTGGAAATAGGGTCGGGGTCACTGGCCAAACTTCAAATGCCAGAGGGAGTATAGGCCTGACAACTCCCTTCATAGCTTCCACCAGGCCCATCTGTCATTCCCATCCCTTTGGGTGTCTGGGTGCTGGTGCCTGAACATTCTGGAGCTGACAGTCAAAACACTGGTCCTATTGGAAGTACCAGAAGCTTCGAGGGTGACCCCTTAGCTGATGGGCCCTTGCTACTGATTCATTACCCTGTCAGTACCTTTCAGACGATGCTCTCTCTCCTTATTTTCCCAAGAGACTCCTTTCCATCCCCAACTTTCCTCCTTTCTTCCGCCTGCCCTGCATCTTTAAACTCTCTCTTCACTCTTTCCTCTTCTATTTGGAGTCCTATGCTCGCCAGCATCCGGGGTAAGGGAGAAGCACAGAGAAGGCCCCTGGCATGAATAGGAATTGTGCGTTTGATTCTGATATGTCACAACTAGTATCAACTGTAAAATTTGGATTTCATTTCTCCATCCTCAGCCCCAACTTGACAAGCAGTTTAGGATCATGATTAAGAAGATTGATTTTGGAGCCAGACAAGCCTGGATGAGTGGTGTTTCTGCCATTTATTAGCACTGTGCCCTTGAGCAAGCTCGTCTGCCTTGCTGCTTAGTCTCCCCGCCGGTAAGATGGAATAACAGCAACGCCACCTCACAGGATTGTTATGGGAACTAAACATGATTGTGTAGCTGAAAGGCCTAGCAATTCCCTGGATATGTAGTAAGAATCCATACTAGATAATCTTTATCTTACATGGAGGTAGATGAAGGTATGGATGGTGAGTGGAAAACTCTTCCAAGAACTCATGGGCATAGAGGGCTGGAATTCTGAAAGCCTAGTCCCAAATACCTTCTAGAACTGCATTTTGGTTCTGCATTGTTTTTGTTAAGAATCTGGCCCAGAGAAAAATGTTTCACTAGAAACTGTCATAAGGAGCCTCAGTGCTAGAGAAAGAATGCTGACCTGCCCACGAGGCAGGGGCTGGGCCACGCAGCTTCATGTTACAGGTCTGAGGGAGAAAAGGCAATGATTCAGGGATCGCTTTAACTCCCTGAGCCAGCAGTCCAATGGGGTCAAAAGCCACTTCCCACAGGTACCCTTTCCAGAAGGAACTTATCAGGGCTGAAGTAACCATAAGCAGATCCAACCGGTTTTTGTGGTGGTTAGTGTTTGTTTAACATTACGTCCAGATGGCTAGATTGCAAGACACATACGCTGGCATCTGAAAGTGTTTATAAAATTCTTCATTGGCCTCCATACCGGGGTAGGTGCTGGGATAAATCAAACTGAAACCAAATTGCAGTCCCCACCCTTACAAGGAAGGCCTGGAAACTGGCCCAGTTTTCAAAAGAGTAGACAAGAAGCAAAAAAGAAGGGAACCGTATGTGTAAGGACCGACATTCTTAGCTGGTCTCTAATTCCAGGAAAATGCTAAGTTGCAGACATGGCGAAGTAATCAGGGCCCTTGTTAAGTTCTGGTCTCCTAGGTGAGCCCAGAACTGTGAGAAAGCCCCCTCCCGAGGAATATTGAGCTCATTTGCGTTGCTGAGCATTTCAGGAGATATTCTGCTTAGCAATTTCCCGGAGAGGGTGGGAAGTGTGCAACTCCAGCCCCGGAAAAACTGGCCTAATTGTGCTGCATTACTTTCTCCTAACCTTACAACCAAACCAAAGCTTTAATCTCCTCTATTTGTCAATGATTTCCTGTTCCGGCAAAGAATTCCACAAGGCTGCAACCTCAGGTTTGTATTTTTTCGGTTTGACTTTGGGTAGCTGGATAGATCACACCAAGAACGCCAGTACACGGTCAACTCCGGCCAACATTCGCTTTGCATCTGAGACCTGTTCTCAGTGCCACCGTTCTAAAAAGGGAGATGTTCAGAAAGGTCATTCTTGTGCAAAAAGAAAGCCTTAAAGATAAAAGACTTTTAAATAGATGTCGCCATCAGGGAAAATAATCTCAACCATATCCAGGTTACATGGGGCCTCCTCAGGACAAAGCAAAAATTCCTCTACAGACATACCTGGATATTTGAAACCTCTGAAAAAATGGTTTATTCGCAGCTTACTATAAAAATGTTCATCGACAGAGAGGCTATCTGTTGTCTTTCAGGGAGCTGGAAGTTTCCTTTCTCCTTTGATGAGACAGGGGTAAAGGAATTGGAAAATAGCCTCACTGTCTATACCACTCCATTTCTCACCAGTGTCTAAACTATTCAGGCAAACTTTCATCAGCATGCTGAAGAAGCTTCTGAAATAACTGGTGATAAGGTTTTTCCTCCTGGCAAATGAAAACACATCATTTTGCTGTCAAACCTTCACCACTGAAGTCACTGGGCAATCCAAAACAGCTTTTCCATCAAGGAACTTCCAAACGTACTTGAAGTACATAGATATCAGAACATTTGACCAAAAAGATAAGATAGAAAATTGAGCCTTCACCCAGATGAAGAAGCTGCTGCCTGGGAAAGGGAAAAAAATGGGCAGGGAAAAAAACCTACTAGCTCTGCCACTGCACCGACAACATTCCTGCCCCATTTCTTCTGAAAGAAATTTGTGTCCTTGCCCGCCACCCTCCCACTGTCAGTGAAATGGGTTTCCCCAGAACCTTTATCCTTGAGTCCTCACTTCCAAGTCAAATGTAACTGATTGGAGGAACCCAGTTCATGTGCCTGTGTGGTATTTACAGGGAGTCTGGGAACAGCTTTTCTGTGACAGTGAACTCAGAAAGCAGGAACTTTCCCAGATACAGCAGAGGTAGTTTCAAAAGTTGCTGGACAGTCTTGAAACATGACAGTTGTCTATTTCATTCAACCCCTTAGCTAATTCAAAGTCAATATACATCACCCACCAATGCTGAGGAGAGCATCAATTACAGTAACGTTTTCTTACCTAACACAATTCAGCTCACCCTTATCAAGCATCTCTGCCTGAAATGGGATGAACTCAAACTCAAGTAGTAATGAGCCCTCAGAGGTAAACGAAGAAGATGATGATGATGATGATGATGATGACCTAAAAATAATTAAAGCCATCTCATCATTTACTGCAGAAGACCTCCAGTGTTTATGGTATAAAATCTTTGGAGAGGGGGTGCATTTATTTGATAATTAAAGAATTATCAAGTAGCCAAATGGGTATCTCTCCTTTCTGGCTAGGTTATCTGTAACCTCATGCAGGAGCAAAGAGCCAGCTCAGAAGCATCTTTCTAACCTCATCTCAAGGGATAGAGACTGGATTCTGGATGTCATGTCTTTGGGAACAGAACTGTCCCTGGGCAGAGTTCAAGGGACAGTTGTCCAGAGCAGCATATTGGTGGGTCTTGCACTGTGAGTGCTAACTTCTCTGTTTGGGGCAGCCCTTTGCCAGATTGTGAAGTTTCCTCTCAGGGCTCATAGTAGAACAAATCCTCTCTCCATCCATTTCCCACTAATCTACTCTCTGGAAAAGGATCAGAGTCAAGTGTGAGGGTCATCCATTCTTATCTGTTTATCTTGGGATCCTGGCAGCTCTTGATGGTCCCTCAGAGAAGGTGTCCTGTGATCCGCAGGCTGAGGCTCAGAGTTCGAGGATGTTGTCTACAGTCCCTCTCAGGACTTGGAGTTGAACTTGTCCTTGAGTCCATTCTCCCGTGGTGGTGCCTCTTCTGAAGGCTATTTGCATTTACTAGAGCCCAGAGACTTAAACCAAAGGACAGAGTCGTCTATTGTGACATGCTGGTCACTCAGCTAAGGACTGCTGAGCGACAGCGCAGCATTTCCAGCCAGCCGCATGAAAGGTACAATGGGGCAGCCTGGTGGCATCTGTACCGGCTTCAACACTGATGCCTTCTGCTCATAGGCGATCAGACCCTGGGCTTGAGGATGAAGAGAGCCCTGCGGTTCTTTGGCAACTTCGCTTTCCAGATCTTTCCACCCCATAGCTGTGAAGCCTGCTTTTCTTTCACTGCTCACACGCAGAGAAACGTTAGCCCCTCTCTCCTGCCAGCCAGGTTCAGATTCTATTACAACCTCGGCCTAGCAAAGCGTGCAGGAGGGGAAGGAATTTCATGGGTTTCATGTTTCCTCTCATCTGAAACGAGAGAACTGACCTAGACAACCTTTACCACCTTTTTGGACTAGGCTCTGCAACCCTTGGAGAATGTCGCTGAGGAGGAGGGATTGTCATTCAGAGCCACTTCCGAATAGGCTGTGAAGAAAGGTTCAGTCAGGGCTGAAAGCGAATGCGAATCCTCATCAGAACTTGAAATGCCACCAACAGTCAAAGTCCCACTGCCAATAGCTGAGACGTTCAGATGACAGTGATGGTTTATTCATCACATTAGCAGGAGAACATTCCATTTGGGCTTGGGGATGTCTGTGTTTGTGAGGTCTGCACTCGTTTTTGCTCATTCAATATTTAGAAAGCAAAGGCTACCAATTCACCTTGGGAATGGCCAGCCTTTCTCAAGACATTTCCACACCTGTGGTCCCAGATGTACCCTCTTGATCCTGTTACCCAGCGGAACAACGCTGCACGTGTTGACTTTAATTTTCAAATAAGCTTCTTAATCTGATAATAAAGCGAATATCAACTATGCAAAAAATGTGTCATGACCACCATGTCCCACAGGGTCCAGTCTCAGATCTGGTAAGACCATGATGCATGGTAGGCAGGCCAGCACCGAAAGTCATTCTCTTTTCAGTCCCTTATCTACTTTTTCACCTTCATAAAGCATGTAGTTCTTTGGGTAATACTGCTCAGTCCCTCTTTTCTCTTCCACCTGTTTCCTTCTTACCCAACTCATACTGTAACTTCTCTTTGCTCTAAACTACTGTCCTGGGTACTTCTTCTTCTCCTTTCCCCTTTACTCTCTGTACTGCAGAAGCTCCTAAGAGCTGGTTTGGTAGCAGAACTCTGGGGGAGACTGCGAGTGCAGTGCTTAAACAGTAGGACAATATTTCTAAAACATCATCAAATCTACAGAAGCAGATACATAGTCGCTCTGCACAGAGTTGACCCATTTCCTTCGAATCCACCTACTTTCTCATTTCAAAAATGCTTATAAATTTCTGAGTGTGTTGTACTGCCTCAGGTAAAGAATAGAAGCTGGAGTGACGTCATTGGGACGGAGGTAGAAGAAATACCAATCCCTTCGGAAAGGAAATTGTGAGTTATCAGTGGAAGTTGTCTCTGTGAAGAAAAAGAGAGAGAAAAGAACAGTAGTGATGCTGATTGGTTATAGTCAGACTGCCAATCTATTATGCTGAAGTAGACTTGACAAATTATAATGACAAGAGAGCTAACATTTACTGTATTGATTGTGTGCCAGAATGTTCCACTTGTTCTTCATAACTACCGGGTAATAGCTCTCTGTTACAGTGAGAGAATTTTAGGTGCACAGAGGCTAACCATGTGCTAAGACTTCCCATGTTACAATCTCACAGCGGTAGAGCTGAGATTTGAACATGAACAGTGTGGCTCGGAGACCACATATTCAACTTCTACCCAGGCCCTACTGTTTCTTCATAAAGAGGAGCCTCATTTGGGAGGACAGAGAGAGAGACTCAAATAAGGCCACAGGCACGTGGACAGGATGTGTGCTTTCTACACAGAGAACATAGGAGCTGGGGTACATCCCACTTATCATAAGACGCACCGCACCAGGAGATGCTCCACAGGCATGCTTAGTGCAGGCTAGTTGCTGTCACCAAGAAGCCCCATGCATTAGTAGCTGGACACCAGAGTTTATTGCCTGCCACAGAATCTCCACGTATAGTCTTGGTCTGGCAATTCTCCTGGGCTTCTCCTCCAGTGACTGGCCCTGGCCCTTTAGTGATGCAAGATGGGGAGAGATAAGGGAAGACACACTGACTGCTTAACCAGTCAGAGATATCACATCACTCAGACCCATAGTTCACTGACTAGAACTAATCACACATGTGGACTGGGAGTGCTCAGAAGTGCAGTTCCTGGCTGATCAGCTGCTTCCCAGCAGCAACTCTGCACTCTGGAGAGAGACATCCTCTTCAGGGGTCAACTAACCATTTCCAGCACAAGCACAGTGGAGAAAAAGGGTGGAGAGTGGTGTGAGACCCTGACAAATGCTGGTGTGAATGGCACCCGAATTTCCCATCGTGTGGGCTCCATAAGAAGTAGGATGCTCCAGGGACCTGGGCTGGGTGGTTCTTCTAAGGAGTGGGCCCATTAGGTCACGAACATTCTGCAGGCATGTGACCTGATGAATCTTGGTCTAGGCGCTTGGATTGGAGTATGCCCTGGCATGTGATCCAATGTCACTGAATCTGACCCCAAAAGCAGCCTTGCCAGAGAACTGCTCTCTCAGAGCAAGACAATCCTTCCTGTGGGTTTAGCACCAATCAGTTCTGTCTGGTCACATGACTTACTGAGGTTTTTTTAATAAGCTCTGGTAGATGGGCCAGTCTGGGAGTCTAGGCAAGAAATATTGAATCCCAGGATCTAAATCTGCAGACTAAAGACATTTCAAAAAGAATTTTAATAAATGCAACTGTCGGAAGGGAAAGAGGCCAGAAAAAAAGGGTGGATAGGTTCTGTTTCAAATTCCAAGTTTTTTTTATGTCCTTTCCCCCCGCAAATTGTCATTAATTATGGATTATGTATCTCTTACACAAGTTTGTTAATATTAATAGCTTTGGAAAAGGCGTTTCCTGCTTCTTTTCCATATGTGGCTGTTTATTTAGTCAGCTGGTTCTTATTTCTGAGTGTAGGTTCAGCTGTCCAGTGAAAGGATAATGGGCAGAATGTCTCCAATGGAACTTGAGTAAATAAATAACTGATATCTGTTTTGCAGGAGTGGATGAATGCAGAATTGAATCCATGGGGACTCACCTGGCCTCTCTTTAGGAAAATGCCCCTCGATGGAAGTAATGGTGAATTTGAAATAGTGAAGTGACAGATTTTCTGAAAGGCCAGCACACTTGCTGTGCCTCTGTCACGTTGTACTTGGAAACGGCTCTAGAACGACTCTTCAAAATACCCCTCAGAGGGAAATCACAGAATTTCCCTTAGTTTCCAGATGAGGAAACAAGCTCTCAGAAGACAGACCTCTCTCCCAAGGCCGTCGAAAATGCACAGAACTTGGAGATCCCAAGTGCTAATTTCTCACTCTTGTGGTCAATCCCACCCTCATGGGTCATTTTTCCTACCCAACCACTGAAAGGATTGCAGGGCGGACTCACACAGATTAGTGAGTTGCTCTGAGAACTTGTAGAAGCGTTGTGGGAATTTCCACTGAAACTTAGTTCCTTACTCAGTTCCTTGATCAGCGTTGGGAATATATACAGTCACAGTTAAAACGTCTTCCCAAAGCAAGATTTCACCTTCCCTTGAAGCCCTGCTCTAGCTACCAGTGCTTCTCCAGCTCCAGCTCCAGCCTGTGCTGCCTCCCTGCATCTCTCGGTTTAGCACCCCACATCCTCAGCTGTGCTCCTGATGTCTTCTGGCTCCACCCAGCCTTCTCTAGGTGACCCATCCTCCTTCAAGTTCAAGTGGGTGGACTTGGGCAGAGAGTGGGCTTGGGGGCCCAAACTCTTGTTTGCACCTATGTCCAGTTGTGGACGGGGTGGACCAGACCAGGCCCTGCAGCTACAGTAGGTCAGCTGGGCATAACGCTGGCCTGAGAGAGCATGGCAGGCCATGACCTAGGGTCTGGGGCTGGTGGAACTCTGAACTCTGGTGTCAGAGGCCACTGCAGAGCAGATATAACTGTGCTGTCATGGACATGCTGTCAGAAATCCTGCCTTCAAATCCTGCCTCTGACCATTGCCACCTGTGTGACCTTGGATAAGTAACTTAACATCTCTGAATCTCGATTTCTTCATCTACAAAATGAAGGCTGCACTAATATTAGCACTTATGTAACTCCTAATGTAGCCCACTAGACTTATATGAATCATGTAGTCCTCACACCAGCACTTGGGAGTGTGTAATATCATAAAGCTTATTATACAGCTAAGCAAATGGAGGCACAGAAAAGTTGATCAAATTTCCCCAAGACCTCAGGGCTTGCCGTGACTGATCTGAAGCCCGGCAGACTGACTCCATTATCTCATAGGGTTGCTATGGGGTAGTCTCTGTAAAATTCCTTGCTCAGGACCTGGCACTAAGTAAACAATAAAGATTTAGAAATAGAAGATGCTGAATGTCGGGGAAGTAGGAGTAGGGGTACAAGACAAGATCAGCAGAGGGAAGAGGCTGGGAAGCCAGACTGGACAGAAGGACAAGAAGTGGGCTGCTTAGACAGACCAGATAGAGGGCACAAAGTGTTCGCTTAACTGTCACTTCTTCCAGGAAGCCTTCCTTGATGGAGAATGACGGAATTCGCTCGCCCACCAGCCCCCAGCCTCAGTGCAGCCTTCATGGGGCAGCGCTTCCACACTGCACTGTGATCCCTCAAACTTGATGCTTCTTTCCAGTGTGGGCTCAGCACTGACTTGGGCTTGCTCATCTGTGTGCCCCAGGGCCTAGCTCCAAACCAACACATAGCAGGGGCTCATAGCTCTTCTTGTGTAAGTGAGTGAATGAACAAACAGGCACCAAGGGGGTCCTGGGGAGGCAGACAGTATTCCTGCCTTTCCTGGCATTGACAGTCTACTAGCAGCCATTCCCACTGAGAAGCCCGCCTGGCCTTTATTCCTCTCCAGTTCTGAGTGGGTCAGGGCTCCGAGGACCACCTGCCAGCAGGCCCACCTTCGCCTTCAGGCTGCTGTACCACCTCTAGCCCAATCTCCATCAGTGCCTGATGAGCGTTGCTGCAACTGACCTAAGTAGCTAGGAATGGTGCCAGGAAATTACTCTTCTAAAGCTGGTGCCTCATTTTTTAGGCACCCCAAGATCTTCTCAGGAAAGCTCACACTATATCTGGAGAGGGAACCACAGAAACATTCCTCTTGGCACTTTTTAAATAGCAGCTTTTCTTCCCAAGGCCCATCTCCAACAAAACAGGTACTGGGGTCACCCACCCCAGCACCAGCGTTCACGCTGGACCCTCTTTCCTCACTCACACAAGCTCTTCCAGCTTCTTCCAGGCCTGAAGGTGGGGGGAGTAGCTCTCTGTGGGAGTCTCCATGGGAACCTCTAGGGGAATTCCAAGTCCCATGGGTTGCCTTTGAACTTGGCTCCTCTCATGGTTGCTCAAGAATGCTGGCACTTGGATTGGGAGGCTCAGCACAAAATGCCTTGGTTTTCTTTCCTCAGCAGGATCATTCCAGCCAGTATTCAGAAATGCTTTATTGTGTAAGCTGGAAACAGGCAGGCCAAGATGTAATAGGTTTTGGCACAAGGTTTAAAATCAATGTATAATCATCTAACAGGCCCAAGGTCATTTTTTATGGCTTTACTGTGCAGTGTCCATCGAGCCAGGCTACCTCTACAATGCAAAGGCAGGCAAAGCCACAGTTAGCAGGGCACGGGGCACAGCTTCCAGACTGGTCCCTTCCCAGTGGAGGCGAATCTGGGCTTGGAACTAGTACCTCCAACCTGTACTCTTTGCACCTCCTTTTCTGGAAGCAAGATAGAGCAGGATGCACAGGTCCAAATAATCGTGGTGCCAGCAAGATTCAGGTGACTCTTGCTGGCAGAGAGAAAGGGCTTCCTGCTAATCTTTTCTCTGGAAACAGCACACAGAACATTCCAGGCAGCCCTCGATATCCTGCAATAACAAAAAGCTCTCCATAAATGAAACTGTTGGTGTGAGAGACAAGAAAAAACATAGCTAGACATTGACTAAGACTGACTGTAAGCTGGGCTGGTGGCGTGCAGCGTCGTTTATAGTGCTCTTGACGAAGGTCAGATCAGTACAGGTGACAGATCAGCTGAGCAGGTTGCTGCCTCTTAGGTGTGATCTGCAGGGCTGTGAGCATGTATTTCTGTAGATACTATGAAGACTTAAGAGACCTCTCCCAGTTCTACACCCAAGACCTCAGCAAGTCCTGGAATGGAGTGAATGGAGATGACAGTGTTTCTCTCTCAGGGTTGTCATGAGGTTTAAATGAAGTGACAGTGTGTGTGACTGTGGTGACCGTCTAGCTATTGCTTCGCAGCTCTACACCCTGTTTGCTGTGAATCCGGTGCTACAAACGCGGTTCTCCTCTGTGAGCAGCTCCCTGCTGGATGCTGTCAGTGGTGGGGAGGGTTTGCAGGCCCAGAGCCAGGTAGCAAGGCACTTAGGATGCAAAATTTAAGCGAACACTTACTCTGTGATGTGGACCCTACACTTGCAGGGTCCTGATGAAATGCCCGCAGGTTCAGGTGAAATGCGTTTCTTACCATCTGCAATTTACACACACATCCCTCAGTCTCACAGAGAGCCGACCTCTAGAACATTCCAAGGCACTTATTTTAATGATTTATGTTCCTCTTTCCCTTTCAACGACAATAGACAAGTGGCTTTTAATCAGTGAAGGCATTTCAGGGCCTCTAGTACAGCTGGAGACATTTCTGAGGGTAGTGGGGGCGGTGAAGTTCATGTTTCCTGTCTCTGAAGGAGGCAAGCCTTGCCTTAATGAAAGCAGGACAAGATGATTCAAATGGCCTGGATTCTGATGCTTCAGTGCTGTCCACCTACCCACACCAGTCTACACTGGCCCCAGAGAGAAAGTCAAGCAAAGGACAGATGAGCAGCTGTCAGGGATGGCCTTGGAAGAAAGAATGAAAGAGTTCAAATTGTTGAGATGGTGTAAATTACCTTGAATTCAGAGTAGCTGTTCACCAAGAGCAAACAGCAATTGATGGGGGCTGTTATCCCCAGTTCCAGTGAAACCATGATTCCACTGGTTTAAGAGAAACAAAATCTGCAGTGCTTAATGACTTTGTCCCCATGATAACACTACATGAGTCAACAACCTCCTTAGTTCTGCTGAGAGAAAAATACAAACCATTCTTAGGGAGTAATGTTTAAATATGCAACCCACTCCGATTCACTTCTGTCTCCCTTACCCCAGTCCTACTGCTCTGACCAGTATTGACATAACAAATGCCAAATCATTAAGCTGTTGATATTTTATGCTCTGGGGCAACTTAGTTACAACTGCCACATGATCTTTGTGTCTGTACTCCATCTCGGGCCTGACTTGAACAGCCAAACCCCACAGACGGCAGCTGAGGCCAGAGAACAGAACGTGCAGTTGCTTTTTTTTTTTTTTTTTTTTCCATGCAAGAAAATGATAGAAACAGACCAAGCACAGTCGTTTTCAGGAAGGTTCTTTGTCTTCCACCCTTTAGCATGTAAATTAGAAATATAGTCTTTTAGTTAGTAGTGCTGTTTCGTTGACTGGGGCTACTATAACAAAGGGGCACAGACTAGGTGGTTTAAACAGGAGAAATTTACTTCTGGAGGCTGAAAGCTCAAGATGAAGGATCAGCAGGGTTGGCTTCTTCTGAGGTTTTTTTTCTTTTCTTTTCTTTTTTTCTTGAAGTTGGTCACCTTCTCCCTGTCTGTGTCTTCAGGTGGACTTTTCAATGTGTGTCTGATCTTGATCACCAATTCCTATAAGGAAACTAGTCGTATTGGACTAGGACCCCACCCCCACCATCATTTACCTTATCTCTCTAAAGACCCTATTATTGAATACACTCAGACTCTTAGGTACTGGAGGTTTAGAATTTCAACACAGGAACTGGAAGGCTGAAGTTCACACAGCTGAGACCATAACAAAGCCTACATGATCAAAGGAATTATAAGTAACATGTACTGAAGGGTTATTAGCATTTGGAATGGTCCTGAACACTCAACTTGAATTTTAATCCTTAAAAAGAGTCTTGTATGGTAGGGATCATAACTCTCCTTTTTCAGATTAGCAATGAGGACTTGGAGGTTAAAAAACTTGCCGCAGGTTACGTAACTACGAAGCACTGACTCAGAAGTGAGCAGCCTAACCGAACTCACAGCTGTCCAGCTCCAAGTTGCCAGGACCCTGCTACTGTTTCCCTTTCCAACAATTTAAACACTATGTTAACGTTTGGCACATACACATAGAAGAGAATAAGGTGAACTGTCCTTAGAAGAGAAATCATGTCTTTAAAGGAAGAATGTAAATATATGCATGTCTGGATGATGACCAGTTTCACAACTGAAAAATGTTTTTAAGACTAAGCTAAAGAAAGACAAAAGTAATGAATAATTAAATTTTATTTGTTGCTGTTCTTGGCATTGCATTAAAAAGCAAATGATGATTATCTATTTTGGAGAAAACCCCAGATCTCAAGAACACACTTTGTACTATGAAATTCGAACTTTACACAAAGACAGGAACAAGAGCTAAACTGAGTATATAAGAAATATGTTTGCTTATTTTTCCTCTACTTTAAATATAAAGTCATTTAATGTTATTGATAGGCTGAACCTATCTAAAGATTAACTGGTCTAACTCCTTCATTACCCTGACCTGTCTCAAGATTTGTATTTATTGTAATTTTTTTTCAAAAGCAGTTTATCAAATGATCTAACTTGGTAACTTTTAATACAATATCTATTTCATCTATTCTTTCCTCTCTGTCCTGCTGCCTGACCCATCCCAGCTAGATGTTAGCCATTAATCTTAACAGGAGATAAAATGGGCATCTATGATCTAAAAATGACTCTTGAACCAAATGCTTCAAACATGCTAGAGAAAACCGAATTGTGCTTCCTCCAGAATGTTAGAAATACCCATCAAATCTGGCTGATATTTGCATTAACTGGTTAATGTTAGAGCCAAAGTTCTGTAATTAGCAGCAATAAATACGTCATTATCATTACAAAAAAACATATGCATCCAACATCTCCTGTACGTGGGCATGTCAAAGTTTTTAGAAAAAGCAAGCTGGAAGGATTTAGTTTATACCCTTAAAAAAAAGCATAGTTGCAACATGTTAGGATCACTGATGTACTTTGTCTATATTCTGGTTAAAGACCCAAACTGGCATAAATATTGACGTTAACCTGCTAACCTTGAATTTAACCACAAAGAGTTGTCTAAAGACTGAAATAGAGAAAAGGCACATTTCTAACCCAAGTCTTCAACCTGATCTGAACATAAATCCACTTAAGGTTGAGCTCTGAATACCTAATGCTCAGTAGCTAATAAAAATATCTGAGGGCAAGATTAAGTGACCAAAGTCTGTAGTGGCTACATTGAGACATTAACTGCAAGAAACATTAATCAAGAAACCCTCCGAGGGAAAAATAGTTCCTTTATAATAAAATCAATACTGCTTTTTAAAATCCTAAATAATTCAAAGCAAGGCCAATGTCAATGACAATTTTGCCATAAAGATACAGAGGCTCGGATTTTAAATACAATAACAACACCATGCTAGGCCCAGCTCCTGATGGTACAGGAAAGGGCAGTTTTGCAGCTGAACCCATTTTCAGAAGAACCCAGCAGACATGCCGTACCCCCTCATCTCCCTCGGCACAGAGAACCCCACTTCTCAAGTATGGTCTCATCTCCCTACCTTCCTCCTTACTTTAACTTCTACGCACAATACTTGAACCCTCATTATATTTTTCCCATAACATTTGGGGTTACTTTATAATCTCCTCGTCACACCGTAAGCTCTAGGAAGGCAGGCGACAAATGTTTTGTTAGATTTTTAGTTATAGGATCTAATAGTCATTTCAGAAATGGCTATTAAATGAATAAATTATAAACTTGTCTTTTTTAATGCGTTGAATCCTTCTAACCTGTGGTTGGTAGAGCATATGTTTTAAAAAATGCGTTATCTTTGTTGAGAACATGATCACAATACACATTTGGCTATTTTACTAAATACTGGGTTTTCTTGTCAGCATGGACTTAAACTAAAATTACATCTTTTGGTTCATCTAGAGTGACTCCTCTGTAGTATCTAAACAAACATACTCTATGAAAAAAAATTCTTAAGTTTTCCAAGGAGAGAATGGGGGAAACACTGAACAATTAATCCTGCGTCTTACTGTGCAACTCACGCGTTAGGTGCATTGTGACGGAGAGAGAAATCCCCGCAATGGGTGCCCGCAGGCCAGCCCGTTCTGAAACTGCAGCACAGCGTGGACCTGCGACTGGGCTCCCCTGGGGCCTGGGCGTGACTCTCCGTTCGCCAAAGATGCCTCCAGCCCAAGCAAACAGCCCTGCTGCCTTTAACAGGCAAAGGGCTGTCAACACAACATTTTCACTCAGCTCTGAAAGCCTGCCACTTCCAGCCATGGCATGTACACAGTGCTCTCTTGCTAAAAGGAATCTGCTACTTAAAGTAAGAGGAGACATAAAAGCTAGGAAATCACAGACCATCTGACTCCCAGAGCCCAATGTTCAGGAAACAGGATCACTATTTTGTAGTTGAGCAGGTGTTTGTCTGGGGAACCCAAGTGGGGAATATTGAATGCAGGTGTCCACGTTTGTATATGTACCTCCCATGTTGCACTTCGGTTCGCCAGGGGCTCTGGCCTGTGGCTTGTTTCTGTTAAGTCAGAGAACTGCCTGCATTGACTTTACCTAATTGGGATGCTCTGCTCAAATAGCCTGCTTTTAAACTCGGAGTCTTCCCCAGGACTTGAAATCCTAATCCTATGGCAGAACCTCAGAAGGGAAAGACAGAAATGAAAGGGCATAATCAGATCCCGTTCATGCCCTTCTCTGTCTGCCAAAATCATAATAGAGAGATTTTAGGTACAGCAGTCCCTGAGATAGTAAGTTCTTATATTGCTGTAGTTCCCTTAAGCTATTTTTCAGTAGTTCTCCAACAAATCAGGAAACTCATTCTTTCCATTCTCTCTCTCTCTATCTCACTCACACACATACACACACATATACATGCACACAATAAAATGTAGTCTTTACCTTTGACTCTGTATATTTTAACTTTTTAATAAAATAATTAGTACTTCATGTTGCTCAGATTGTGTTAGCATACACTGGGTATTCTGCAGTGGGTCAGCACACACCTGGCATATGCCGTGGTGACTTTAAAAATGTTTCCACATGCTCATTAACATGCCTCTGTTGAAAAGATAGGACCCAATTCTCCTCTTGATAGTGGGCTAGATTTAGTGACTTGCTTCAAATAAGTATAATGCGAGGGAAATGATGCTGTGCGACTCTGAATTTAGGTCATAAAAACCTTCGCTTCTCTCTGGTTCACTCTTGGATTGATGTGGCGGACGCCAGCCACTGTGGTCTAAGTCCACTTAAGCAGTCCCATGGAGAGGCCAGGAGAAGAGGGGTAAACATGTCCGTAGCCAGCATCAGCTTTCTAGCGAACTGTCTTGGAAGTGAATACTGTAGCCTGCCATGCCTTTCGATGATTGCAACTCCAACTGACATCTTTTTTTTAAAACCTCAATATTCTTTTTTTATTTGATTTACAAACAATGTAAGTTTTAGCTGTACAGGGTCCCTTTTCAACAAATATATGATAACATACCACACTCATCACCAACCTTCTAATAATCTCCACCACAGGCAATTGACATTTTGACTGCAACTTCATGAGAAATCTTGAACCAAAATCATCCACTCAAACTAGTCACGTAATTGTGATCCATTGAAACTGTGAGAGAGAGTAAATGTTTGTGGTTGTTTTAAGCCACCCTCTTCCCTGCTATGGCCCTGAAAAACACCACCAATTGATTATGGAACTCTTGCTCCTGAGCCCTGACATGGCTTTATAATCCTTCATATTAATGCACTTGGTAGTTACCACCATAAGAGATGAAACCCACTTTCCAGCACCAACTAAAACTGTTGACCATGCAAGTAGACATCTTAGTTAAGTTTTTTTTTTTTTTTTTTTGCTATTCATTGTAAATGAAGGCTAACTTTAGTAAGTTTCCTATTACACGGTAGATACCTTTACCCAGTATTTACCACTGTGCACAGGCATTTGTTTGACTCTGGTCCGTTTCCCATGACCTTTTCAACATAGTTTACAAAAATGTAGGCATCAGCCAGCAGTTCAAGGATTTGGTCAGACAGGATTTTGTGTGTGTAACCCAGTTCCCCAGGTCACAGCAGGACAAGGTGAAAATAAGGTCACTTTCAAAAGTAAAGCTGGGGAGTGATGTCAGCAATTAGTGACCAAGGTAGCTAGAATCTCTTGATTTCCCACCCATCCCAGAAACACCAGCAAACAAATTGCAACAGTCAGAACCAACTCTGCCAAAACTCTGGAAAACAGTCAAAGGTTTACAGCACCAAGCAGATGCTGAATCAAGAAAAAAAAAAAACTTGAAAATGGTATGACTGTTGTATGGCATTTTAATTTGTTCTTGCCCACTGCCCACCCCAGTGTGAAAATAGTCAGAGTTGGTCACTGGTGTTCCCTGTGTGGAACCGTGGTCTTTGGGGAGCTAAGCAGATCTTGTTCACACGTTATTGTGTATATCTGTTCTAATCTGAGTGTTACCCTAAGGTGCCTGTCTCAGTTTTGCCTAACTAAGAATTCAGATCAGAAAAGCACTGGGCATGGCTGGAAAATGTTGCTAAGTGAACTAACAACTTACGATAGCCTGGGGCAAAAGAGTAGCGCTCAGATACATGATAGATTATATAACACCCAGGAGGAAAGCTGGGGCAAATTCTTTGGGAAATAGGACATTCACAAGCATGGATGGCATGCTCTGGTGAAGTAGTAGTTAGGTCCGCTGCCTATGCTGGAGCACAGTCCACATACATGACAAAGACCCAGGTTCAGTCCCAGAGCCTAGGGGAGCATTGAAGATGAACAACTAAATTAAAATGTTTTTTTCTCCTCTGTCTGCCTGCCTGCTTACCTTCATTCCTGCCTGTGGCTTTCCCTAACTTTTTTTAAGTAACTGGATGTGAAAGGGAATTTAGAAAGTCATGCATGTGATCAAGGCAGGATGCATGCTCAGAAATGACCTGCAAAGACCCCCGGTTTCACCTTGCCCAATGCAGTAGGTTCAGTGCAAGTCCGACTAAATGTCGGAGTGCCCCGTCAGAGAGCCAATCTATGAAGATCAGAAGAGGTATTTACATTTTGTGTTTGTTTGTTTTCACTTTTTGTGGGGGCTTCCATCTGTTTTGCTCTGCTTTTGCCTCTACTCTGTATCAAATATTGGTTGAGCACAAGCAAGCAAATGAAACAGAGACTTCAGTCACTTCACACAGCAAGGAGTAGTCTTTACAAAAGTAGTTTGGAAAGTCACTAAACAGACAAAGCCTTCAGTAACCATGCAACAATAACAAAACAAAATGGCAAATCTTGAGGAAGGAAGATTTTGATGGTTAGAGCTGGGACATTATAATATTCAAATATTCAGTTTTCAACAAAAAAATCATAAGGCAAAGGAAGGGGAAACTGTGGCTAAAGGAACAACATAAGCAAACAGAAACTATCCCTAAGGAAGATTAAACTTAATAGACAAAGACTCTTAAGCCAAACTATCTTAAACATGTTCAAAGAACCAAAGGAAAATATGGACATAAAACTAAAGGGCATCAGAAAAAGTAACTATGAAAAAATGAGACTACTGTAAAGTGGAACCAAAGAGAAATTCTGGAACTGAGAAATATAATAACTGAAATGAAACTTTTACTACAAATGTTCAACCGTATGTTTGTGGTCACAGGAGAATCAGCAAGCTTAAAGGTAGGACAACTGAAAGATCCATTGTGAGAAGCAGAAAGAGAAAACATGTGAACAGAGCCTTAGGGATTTGAGAGACCATTAAATGGACCAGCATAGGCTTTATGGGAGTCCAAGAAGAAGAGAGAAAGGACCAGAAAAAATATTTGTAGATTAATGACTGAAAACTTTCCAAATTTTGATGAAATACATAAGCAAATGAATCTGTTTTGTTTCCTCTATTGAGTTTTTCTTGTGGCCTTATTTGCTACATCAATAACCTTATGAAAAATGCTGACATAAATCCACATACCTAAGATGCTCAATGAACTCCAAGTAGGATAAATTCAAAGAGATTCAATTGTTGAAAGAAAAAGAGAATCCTAAAAGCTGTGAGAAGTGACTCATATACAAAGCAGTCTTAGACCGATAGTTAATTTCTCCTCAGAAATCAAGTAGGTTAGAAGGTAGTGGGATGACATACTTAAAGTATTGAGAGAAAATAGAAAACTATCAACTGAGAATTCTATATCTAGTAAACTGTTTTTCAAAAATAAAGTAGACAGTGATGTACCCTGGTGGCTCAGGTGTTAAGTCTGCACCTCTGGTGTAGTCCATGTAAATCCCAAGGACCCAGGTTTGTGACTTGGGGCCAGGGGAACAACCAAAATGAACAACTAAATACATTTTTTAAATGTTTCTTCCCCCTCTTTCTTCCTGCCTGCTTACTTGCCTACTTTCCTGCTTGCTTCCTTCCTCAAAAAACAGCTAAACAAAACAAAAAGGTGAGGTAGATAGTAAGGCAGTTTCAGATAATATATAGTTATCAACATGATAAGGGAATATTTTGAAAAACCCACAATAAATAACATAGTAATGAAAGACTGAAAGTTTTAGGGAGAACAAAGGTCAGGGAGAAGACAAGGAGGCTTGCTTTCACTATTGCTCTTCAGCGTTATACTGGAAGTTCCAGCCAGAGAAAGTCAGCAGGAGACACCAAAAGCATAGGCAACAAAGGAAAAAATAGATAAACTGGGCTTTAACAAAATTAATAAATTTAGTGCTATAAAAAAAAAACTGCCTAGAAAGTTACAACTTACGACATAAGAAAAATTATTACAGACCATAAATATAATACAATTAATATCTGAAATATAAAAAGAACTTCTTTAACTCAACAACAACAAAAAACCCCAACAACCCAATTCAGAAATGAGTAAAGGATTAAACAGACACTTTCCAAAGGAGATATACAAATGGCTAATAAGCCCCTGAAAAGGTAATCGATATCATTGTCAAATGCATATCAAAAACTTGAGGAAATATTACTTCATATCTTCTAAAATGACTATAAAAACAAAGTAGAAAATAACACTGTGAAAAACAGATTGATATTTCCTAAAAAAAAGTTACACATAGAATCACTGTATAACCTCGCAATACCATACTTGGATATATACACCCAAAGTAAATTAAAACTAGGATGGAAAACAAACTCGTACATCATTGTTCATTAAAGTACTGCTCACAATATCCAAAAGGGGGAAACAACCCAAATGCCCATAAGTAAATGAACCATAATGGATATTCATCAATAAACTGTGATTATATGGTATTGAATTTATATATATATATGTATATGTGTGTGTGTGTATATATATGTAGTCATATAAAGGAATGGTTTTGATATGTGCCACAATATGGATGAACCTTGAAGACATGCTAAGTGGAATAAGTCAGACACAAAGGAATAATTACAATATGATTTCACATATACTAAATACCTAAAATAGGCAAATTCATAAACAGATTCAAGGTTATAAAGTAGATTCGAAGTTACTACGGACTGGGAGAGGAGGAATAGGAGTTCATGATGGTTACAGAATTTCTGTTTGAGATGATGAAAAACTTTTGGAAACAAAGATGGGTGATGGCCACACACTATTGTGAATATTCTTAATGACACCGAATTGTATCCTGAAAAAAAATGGTTAAAATGGCAACTTTTATTATAGCTATAATCACAGTGTTTAAAAATGAATGGGAATATTTTGTTTTCCATGAGCACACTTCCCCAGAGTATTGCCTTGTCATGATTTTTTAAAGGTAACTTGTTGACACAGCAATTGTTAAGGCCACAAGGAAAACTCAATGGAGAAAAAACAAGACAGGTCCACCTGCCTACCTACCAATCAGCAGGGTAGGACTCACCCTTGGAAGATCCCCACCCCACAGAGCTTAGCCTCAAACTATGCTTCCAGTGACCAGTCAATAATATTCTAAGGTCTCCAACAAAGTTTTTCCAAATAGATCTGACGTCCTTAGAGAAATGTCCCAGTTGTGCCTAGGTAATCCCCTTGGGTATTGCATGGTTACTGTTGTCCTCTCTTCTTCTCTCCCTACAGTGAAGTCTGCCATGTTGGCTATTGTACCAAAACATCATCTCAGTTCCTGGTGCTCAGATCTCCAGACACCTCCAGTGGATGGGGAAGGGAAAGTCCCCTTTACCCTTTACCCGCTCATAGCAGAGCTTTTAGGAAATGGATTTTCAGTTTTGTGACTCCTTCCCTTAGAGCTTGGGCTGTGGTGCCAGTGGAAAGGAGGGGATGAGTCTATGTGACAGACATAAAGCTGTGCTTGGAAAACTGCCTTCCAGCTTTGACCTACTCCCCTTGGTCAAATTTGGGAACTTCAATTATCTTCTTTTAGTACGAATTCTTTCCCAGGTTGGGCCTCAGACCCTTGTGCAAATATAGCCATAGAAGATTGGACCCTCCAGCTCCTGAGGGTGGCTTGGGCATGCCTGCATCATTAAGGTTCAACTCGGCTTGCTGTGAACCAGACACAGGAGTAACAGCGTAAGACATGCTAATCTTCTTATTTTTTTTTTTCAGTTAAAAAATTCTGGTATTTATGATACCAGCATGTTTTGGAAATGTTGCCAAGTACCAAAAATTATACATAAAATAATTTGACAGTGTCCCCAATCTCGTTGCTTATTATTTCACTTAACCCTCATAATAATCCGGTGAGGAAGATGTACTTGTTTCTGCTGAGTTACCCAGAGATCACACCTAGGAAATGAACTTGCCCTGGAAGCTTTGGAGCTCCTCTCACGGCCCACATGGCCTCTCCACAAGCCGAGATCCAGCGGTATAAGCTCTCGCGCTGAGTTTTCCTTTACAACACTCCATACCCAATCCTTGCTGAACCGATGATCCTGAAAAGAAGGAAATCAACCCCCACGCTTGACAATCACAGAAATGACTGTAACATGGACCTTGGACAAGATGACTTCCTAAATTTATATATAATATATATATTTATGTATATATGCATATATTTAGATGATTTGTATATAATTAATCTATGTGAACATATCTATTTATATATATTCAATTTCAAAATGATTAGCCCCATAGGGTTAATAACGCCTCCATAAATGACACCATTAAATTTCCTTTTTGTGGTGAAAACATTTAAGATCTCTACTGCCAGCAACTTTCAAGAACATAACAGAGTGTTATTAACTCTAACTTCATAGTCTTTACTAGTCCAAGAACCATCAGCGATAGCCTATAACAGGACTAGAGAAAGGCCTGGTACTAATACATTCTCGGAAATGTTGGTCGCACAAGTAAATGGGTTCTCTGTGAGTGCCAGGCATTCGACGACTGTACTGCCTTTTGAAGCTGAACAAGACATACCTAGATCACTAATATTAGGGTCAAACCGAAGTGGGCAGCATCCCCTACACATAGACACCCTGCAATTTAGAGGGACATATACCACCAGAGCCAGAGTTAGAGTCGGAGTGCTAGCCTCAAGAGGGCAGTAATTGTGCTTTTCCCAGATTCCACAAATTATTATTATTATTATTTTTTTCCATTTTGATGTCTATCTCACCAAAGACAGTTTCAGATTTTTAACCAATCCTTACCACACTCAAGGGGCCTGCGTGTTCTCTCTGAATCACTGACACAAAGATCTGCCAGGAAATCCCTAAATTATCTTTGTGATAAGTTTCTTCCCCAAGTTATTTTAAATCGCCTCCAGGTGCTGCTGCTGACTTCATGAGCAGCCTGCAAAACAGAGCGTTAGCTTTCTTCTGCTAGTGAGATATCGTGGCTTTGGCTGGTTAAGGACTTCAAATGTTTTCTAAACATTTTCCTTCCACAATTCACCTGCAAGCATTGAAGAAGATGTCTTTCCACTGAAAAGTAAGGCTAACTCCCCCACCCTAGCTCACAATATCGCCAGGAGAGAAAAAAATCTAGCCCTCACACCTTCGGGTGGGGCTACATCCAGCCCACTGTTTCCGCAACAATGCCCCAGTCTGACTAATCCCCAGCTTACACATGACTCATACCTATGAACAAGCCCAGTGTATTCCCACCACCTCCGCCATCAGTTCTGCCCCCAAACTCTCCTTCACTGCCAGAGCCACCAGCTCCCCATTCCTCACCCCATCTCCTCTTCTCCACCCTTCTCGGGGCTCCAAGAAACTAAAGGGTGGAGATAGCCAACTCAGCCACTCTCAGCATGAGTTACTAATGCCAAAAGGCAGTAGGGGGAAGTTTTTGGAACAAGGGTTTTGCAACCAGGCATGCCACAGATCAAGTTTGAGTTCCTTCACTTGTTGGCTGCATGGCCTTAGATACATTCATTTATTTTTCTAGCTCTTGTTTTCCACATCTGTAAAATGGGAAAATAACTGTACTAACCTCTTAGGGAGACTGTGAGAATTGGAAAGATAAACAATATAAAGTATGTGGTGATGTGCTTTATAATAAGAGGTAGTTTTTATTATCATCAATACCCAGACTCAGCCCCATTCAGAGGCTCCCGTAGCCCAACCGACTGTGAGCAGCCCCAGACTTGTACCCCATGATCTGTTCTCGTGACTCACACCGTGTCCTCCTTGCTCACGCTCTCTGACAAGGTCCCAGAACATGTCATCCTCCTTATTGCCTTGGTGATTTGGCATTGTGTTTCCCTCTGTCTCGAATACTCTTCTCCCTTTCCCCTCAGTAACGTTGTTGACTAGCTAATATTTTATTCCTTAGGTCTCATTTTAGACGTCACTTCCCAAGGAAGTGTTGCTGAGACCTCTCCCCAACCAGACCTGATTAGGTTCCCTCTGAATGCAATTCAACACTGTGCCTCTTTGGAACACTGTCCACAATTATATTTGTATCATAAGCTTAACCATTGCCATGTGTATATTTTACCCCCTCCTATCAACCAGCAGTTCCATAAAGGTAGAAATTGTCTTCACCATCGTGTTCTCATCACCGAGGAAATAGTTTGGCACGAACAGGAATTATTCAAATAAGAGAAGGAAAGAGTGTGAGGGAGGAAGGAAGGGAGGGAAGGAACAAAAGGAAGGGAAGAAAGAAAGACAGATCAATTGTTGGGCAGATAAATCGTACCATCTAGAGTTTGGCCACACTGGCTTAGCTCACAGGACTGGACTTCTGTGTTAACTTGCCTACATAGTTCAAGGCCTGTTCCTGGATCTCAGCCAGCTTTGAGGCCCACACCATTTCAAGGTCTTCCAGACCCTTCTCTGAAGGATTAGATGCTGCTTCCAAACCTACTATGTAGTAGCAGGGGCCCTGCCAGGCATGATCCAAACTTCTTAAATCAGATATGCCTTTAAGTATTTCCTTCCACCTGGATCCTCCCTGTGGATCTCCCTGGTTTGACCACTCAGACATGATGGCTGCTTGGACCTCAGCTAAGTACCTATGAAGATATTAGATGCAACACACACACAAATATATACACACAGACATACACACAGACACAGACATACACACAGATGACACACACATACACACAGACATACACACAGACACACACATACACACACAAACATACACACAGACACACACACAGACACATACAGACAGACACACACAAAGACACACACACAGGCATACACACACACACAGACGCACACAGACACACGGACACACACAGAGACACACACATAGATACACACACAGACACACAGAGACAAACACACACAGACATACACACAGACACACATACACCACAGACACACACAGAGACACACACAGACAGACACACACAGAGACACACACAGACAGACACACACAGAGACACATACATACAGACACACACAGACACACACAGACAGACACACAGACACACACAGACATACACACACACACAGACATACACAGACACACAGAGACAAACACAGACACACAGAGACAAACACACAGACACACACAGACTCACATGGACACACACAGGCACACACACACACACACCTACACCCACACACCACCACCACCACCACCTGCCACAGTGAAACCGGCGGCTCTCCTCCACTGCTGTGCTGGCATCCCAGCAGGCCTAGTGCTGCTGGTTCTGAGCTCTGGGGGAAGCAGGGCTCAGAGTCACCATAAAAACTTCTGAAATAATCTAGAAGCCTAACTCTGTAATCCCTGGGATCAACTTTCCAATGGGCTATCATAGAAACATAACATTTCTATGAACTTTCAAAGAACTCATTTAAAAAATATTAATTTTTCACCAAGTTTCTTATTTTCATAGTCTCATTACCACAGCCATGTTAAAATAACCGATACTTTAACATCTCCTTCACCCCATTCCTTCTCAACACACATATGCTAGTCACCACATATACTTTTGCTTCTATGGGGAAATCCATGCCCAGATCCAAGGAGCCACCCTAAGTAACAGTCCTGGAACCTCGGCCCTCAGCAAGTGGACTCCCTGCCTGCACACCACCCCAGAGCCTCCCTAGAGCTAGGAACAGGAGAAGCTCCAGGAGGGAGGTGGTTCAAGTTCGACCTTAAAGTAATGAGATGGTTTAGGTTGGTGTTGGGGACACATGACTGCTCATCAGGGGGCTCTCCTTTCTGGCTCCCACCATGTGACACCATCCACCTGTCAGTCTTTGTTCACACTGATTGTCCTGACTGAAAAATCTCCTCCTTTCCTCTCCACCTGGCTGCACTCTGCCCACCTTCTCGGCCCATCCTGGAAGCTTCCTGAGGTGTCTCCAGACTGTTCCCGCCTGCCCTTCCAAGTCCTTAGAACACTTAGTGCACATCTCTCCCTGGAGTTGTCTCATGTACATTTTCCCACTCACTGTAAGATCCTTGAGGGCAATAATCATGGCTGATGCTTCTCCTCAGGGATGAGCTCATATTTATTTTCATCAATCCACCATCTTTTTGTGGAATCAGAGGTGATGTCCTGGTTGCTCCCCACACCTGCTTCACTGTCCATTTTCCACTTCTGTTACCATAAGGAAGCGGGGAGAAGGAAAAAGTTCCAGCCCAGAACTCTCTGGTATCATATATATATATATATATATATATATATATATATATATATATATATATCTCAACAAAGGGTGTGGTTGTTTATATCCACCACAGGTCTCTTCTTGTGAGGTGAAACCACATGCTTTCTAGGAAGGAAGGACATCTTATTATTTCAGCAAGTTCAGCTCTTAGGCTGTGATGATGGTCGCTGGGGGTGATGGGTAGAGAAGACAATCAGAGCAGTTAAGAGAAGACCCACTGACTCTGTGTATGACACATTGCTGGAGAGGCTGAGGAAGCTTCTCTAGCAAAAGAGGCTGTTGAAAGGAGAGCTATGTGGCTATAAGTTGGAGAAGACACAAGGTGAAGTGAGGGAAGATGGGGATGAGGAAGGGGAGATGGAGCAGCCATTGTAAGGGGTGACATTTAGGGGTAAACAAAGACATGCTTAAAGATAATTTTAGACACTGGTGTGCTATGGGATACAGTATATAACCTTCTCTCCTCATTTAGAAGCCTTCAGCAAAAATCTGCACTGCTCCTTGATGTTTTTGGAATCGGACGTGTGGAGTGTTTGGTTTCTTTTTTTCAATAAAGCAACAGGTGTGACAGTTCTCAGTACGAGGTGAACTCACACACTCCCAAGGGACAGCTTGGGGACAAATGGGTGCCCTCATTTCATTCCCTCTCTCTTTCTTTTCATTTTTAAGGTGGCAGAGTTGTTCTTTATAAGCAATATATAATTTGTGAAAATGGAAAAAAAAGTTACCTCAACTCCCCAAGATTAATAACATTTTCCCTTCATTTTTCTGGGCCTGATTGAACCTTCGAGATATGTCTTCTTAACCTGGGACCCACAGAGACCTCTATGACCAAGGAGACTCCCCATCTTTGGTAATCTGCTTTGTATCCAACGAGAGTGGCTTGCTTGTGGCTGAGTGAACAGAAAAAGCAAAACCAAGTGAAATCAAGCATCAGCCCCACCCACAGCTCTGAAGAGCACTTCCCTGGCCTCCGCGGGGAAGACTGGAGAGGGTAGGCCTGTGGGAGAGCATCCCACCCACCCGAGCAGCCACACCCTGGGGCGGGCACAGCCCTCACGCTTCCTTCTGTCAGTTTGTGGAGCGGAGCCAGCCAAGAGCAACAGCTTGTGATCTGTGGGTGTCAAGCCAAGCAGAAACAGGTCAGCGTGTAGGAGACAGGGCAAGCTATTCCTTCTCTGTGGCGGGTGGCAGGGGAAGCAGAGGGACCTGTGACTTTTCTCTGTCAAGCAGAAATGGCCACATCAGAGGAGCCCTCAGGCTCAGGGAGCTGAAGGTCAGGCGTGGCTACTTTAAAAATAATCTCTTGTGACTGGAACCCTGGTTTAGCGCATGCCTTTGTGGCCTTGGACTGAAGACATTGGCTAAGGCTATGATTTGTCTTCACCAAAAATAGTCATTTCAGCGTCTGAGAGTGAGATGGAGAAGGAAGAGCCAAGTTCAATTTCTTACTCGCTTGCTGTTTATTTTTCTTCATGGGACCCTTTGAGTCCTGTTTTTCTGTCTTGCTTCTGCCATACCTGCTCAGGCACAGTTACCTTCATGCAATACAAATTTCTTGGATGCTGTATGCCCCAGGCACTGCGCTGGACACTCAGGATGCAACAGGGAGCAAAACAGACCCAACTCCTGCCCTCAAGGGCCTTAAAATCATATTGGGTCTGGGCTGGCTTTCTGTGGCTGCTGTAACCAAATACCATACGGTGGCTTAAAACAACAAATTTATTTTCTCACAGCTATGGAAGCCAAAGGTCCATCATCACGGTGTTGGCAGGTCCATACTCTGTTCATAGCAGCTTTGTCTGGAGAAGAATCCTCCCTTGCCTCTTTCTAGCTTCTGGTGCTTTCTGACAACCTTGACTTCCCTTGGCTTGTAGATGCCTCACCCCAACCTCTGTCTTCACACAGCCTTCTCCCTGGTATGTCTGTGTCCAATTTCTTTCTCTTTATAAGGACACTAGTCATATTGCTTTTAGGTCCCACCCTAATACACGATGAACTCATCTTAATGAATTACATCTGCAAAAAGACTATTTCCAAAAATGGTCCCATTCTGGGGTTCTCGGTGATTATGAATTGGTAGGGGGGGGGACACTGACAACCAAGGTCAAGTGGAAAACCAATAAGCACACATAGATTGCTATGGGACACGAGTAAATAGCTAGTGTCAACCTGGTTGTTTTCTGCTTATTTTCTTCTCCATCTTTAACACTTTCGTCTTTGTCTCTGCTTTGGAAATAGGTCTCTCAGTGTCCCCCAGAGAGATTCTTGGAAACGTGAAACTTGCAGAGGCTGTGTTTCCTTTCCCAGAACCCAGATAAGGCTGAGCCTGGAGAAAGGAGTGAGAAGACCAAATGGTAACAAGAACAGGGAAAGCGAGAGTCTTCACACTGGGAGAGAAAGGGGCATCTTGTGTGGGAAGGACCAGAGAAGGGAGTGTCTGGACCGTCTTTGAGTGTGAAAACCTCCCACATGCAGGCATGCACACACACACACACACACACACACACACACACACACACACCTCTCCCCTTCTAATTGAGAGCCCCCACTTGTGAACCTCTAAATCAACATAAGGAAACATGGAATCTCCATGGAGATGGGCAGTAGATGGAACTGAACATAACCAGATGGAATTTCTGAGCTGAGGCAATGATGGACGTGCCACCACCGTCTATATAATGGCAGATAGTGAAGGGAGGACCACGTGCATGGACCAGGAATAACAGAGGGGGGCTGCTGTATTCGCTGAGCTGGGGAGGAACTCTTGAGAGACCGATAGCTAAGATAGGACCTTGGGATGGGAGGAAGTTCACAGGCAGAGGGGCAGGAGTGGGGACTTTTCCAGTGGAGGGGGAAGTTTGTGCCCAGGTCCCAAGGGAGAAAAGAGCTGGGAGAAATATTCTAAGTGGGGTGAAGAACAAGGCAGAGGCCAGATCCTCAGGCCTGGCAGGTCACGTACAGAATCTGGAGTTAAAATTAACAGGACTCACTAATGGTAGATGGCAGGTGGAGGACAGGTATCAGGCATCTGGGTAAGAAAGATAAACATTAAGAATGACTCAATCAGGGGAAGAAGGAGAAACAGTCATTTGAACATTTGAGACATGTGAATCTTGAAGTCTCTTCTAATCAAAAGAACCCCAGGAAGGGAGTTGAATGGCTGAGCCTGAGCTCAGAGAAATCAGGGCACGAGATGTAAGTGTGGGAGCTATCCCAGCAGAAACGACAAGGGCAAATCCATCCAAGTCAGCTGTGTGACCGAGAGGAGAGTGGTGGGTTTTATTTTTAATCAAAGGTAAACACATTTTCCTAGTTACAAAAACCAAACACATTCGTTTTAAAACTGTTGGAGATTCAGACCAACGATAAGAGAGGAAAAAGGGGAACATTTGCACAAAACATTCTACTGACATGTATCTATCCTACCACAGAGCGTTGTCCACAGCTGACGGGGGGTCCATCGCCGCAGCATTTATATTGTTCCCAAAATTCCTCCACCATAAACAACACCGAGATGAACAACCGCAGAGTTTTTGTGTATATCCTTTCATTATTTCCACATGACAAATGCCTAGAGAACCAAGAGGTGTGTGTTGTCCATGGCCTTTGATCATTGTCATCACATTGTCCTCCATGATTGGGTCTATTCATGAAGCTGTAGGTGTGCTTTGACCATGAGGACTACCCAGAAGGATGGGCAATGCCTGGGGTGGAGGTTGTAGATTCAGGGAAGGTTCCAATGCACATATCGGCAGGAGGGACTGAGCTTCTCCTGAGTGTCCAGAGTTTGGTCAGGATCAGAGGCAGCCCCTCAGGGAGCTCAGAGATACCCGCTGAATGGAAATCACATTTCTACAGGTGAGTTTTATTGCTTGTGGTTATGGTGTCAGACTGGAGTCAGATGATCAATGTCAGAGAGAAATCTAGGCTTAGTATACCACCCTGTGCCTCTTTTTGGAGTCTCTCAGCCTCACCTAGCTCATATTTTAGCACCTGATATCCTATCTTAAGTGGGGACCCACCAGCTTCACGCAGGTGCAACCCAACAGCCCCTCACCAGGAGCTCCTGAGACCACCAGGAGAAAGAGAGAGGCATCGAATTGGCGCTCGGCACCTGGAACCTGGAGGTGGGGTCACACCTGAAATGTTCCCCCTTTTCAACCCACGGTTTGTCCTCAGATGATGGCCAGCTGGATAACTAATCTTTTCAGCTCCCCCTCCCTCCCGGCTTTGTTCTCCATATCTGTCATTCACATGTCTTCCTCCCCAATAAAGGACTTGCCTTTAAGTCTTTGCGTTAAATTCTGCTATGGGGGAACCCAGGTTAAAGCAGTCATCTCTTGTTGTGTGACCTGTGGAAAATGCCTGACTCTCTCTAATCTTAATGTTCTCATCACCACAATGGAGTGTTTCTTGTGGTAGGCAGATTAATGACAATACCCACCACCCAAAGGATGCCCACGGCCTGACCTCTGGAACTTGTAAATATGCTCGATTATATGGCAAAGTGGAGTTAAAGTTGCAGATGGAACTAAGATTGTTGATCAACGGACCTAAAAGCAGGGAAGACTTTTCTGGACAATCCAGGTAGATGCAACATCATCAGAGTCCTCAAGAGCAGAAGAGGGAGGCAGAAAAGAAGTGCGACTGCTGAAGCAAGACAAGGAGAAACGCAATGTGGGAGCAGGAAATCTCAAACCAAGGAAAGCCAGCAGCCTCCAGAAGCTGGGAAGGGCACAGCAGTGGATTCTACTCTAGAACCTCCAGAAAGGGATCCAGCCATGTTGACACTTTGATTTGAGCCCAGTGAGACCTGTGCTGGCCTTCTAACCTTCAGAACAGGAAGATAATGATTTTGTGTTACCTTAAGCCACTGTTTTTGTAGTAACTTGTTATACCAGCAAATGGAAAATTAAGACATTATTGTGACCATTTTATGAGATAATTTGGTGACCATTTAGCTCAAATTTGGTGACCATTTAGCTCAAGGCCTGGCAGAGAGGACATGGCCTAGTGTTGTTACTGTTTGGTGGCAAACAGCCTGACATGCCTGACTATTACATTGAGCAGACACCTGAGTTCTACTTTGGCAATTCAGGAGTTTGGGAGTGAGGAGGAAAGATGCAGCCTTCAAAAGTCACTGAAGTGAACTTGATGTAGAGCAAGGATCTGGAACCATGTCTTTGAGCCCCAAACTGTAACCACCAACACCACCCATCCCTGGCCTCTTGGAACGCCTGTCCTTGCCCAGTCTCAAGCTGCACCTGAAAAGGAGCCAGGGCCCGAAACAGCAACTGCATCTCTTGGCAACACTTTTCTGACACTGTGATTTTTTTGTCACTGTGAATGCCTCATATCCTGCATTTAAAATATGAAGACACTTATTAAGCCCTCAGCAATTACTAGACTATGTTCTGAAGGAGAGGTCCTGGGACTACGCAGCCATGGCATCACCTAGAACTTGTTAAAAACGCGAATTATCCACTCGCCCCAAATTTTTTTACTCAAAACCCAAGCTGCCTTTTAACAAGACGTTCAGGTGACTGCTAGGCCAGGTAAGGTTTGAGAACTTGCACTGCTGCCCCGGGCACCGTTCCAGATGCCAAATGCAGGACACCCCGGCCATGGGGTTGACACATCACTGGGTGTAAGTTCAGTATTCTGTCTCTTCCTATCTGCAGTGAGTCTTACTGGATATAAGGCTTATTCATTAATTCAACAAATAGGAGTGCCTGCTGTATGCTCGGCAGAGAACCAAAAAACTAGGGTGCCATGGAGAACAGGCCGACTTGGGGCTTGACCTCACAGAGCTACAAGAAGACATTCGACAAGTCATTACCCCTCCTAACACCTCCCAAGGTCTGGGTGGCAAAGGTTTTCAAATATCAGTAGCTTGAGTCTCCTGGATCTTGTCAAAATGCACAGCTTGCTTCAGCAGGTCTGGGCCCAGGGCCCCTAGAATCTGCATTTCTAGCCAGCTCGGGGGTAATTCTGAGGTTGCTGGTCGAGTGCCACACTTTGAGTAGTGAAGCTTTAAAACTCTGAAAATAATTTCAAATCCATTATCCCATGTTCGCCCTTCTGGCAACTTCGCGTACAGGAAAATATGGTAGGGATTCTTATCCTCATTTTAGTGAAAAGGCTGAGGTCGTGAGAATGTCACAGCAAGTGCTCTTGTTGCAGAAGCCAAGGGCTCCTCAGCCCCCCGCCCCTTCATCAGGATTTTGCTGGCTGTCAGGAGACAAAAGCAGTTACCTGACTGATCTCTGCTGCACCAGTCAGGGCTGTGAGGGGCCAGCTGCTCGGTTCTGCCTGGGCAGGGCTTTGATAAGAAAACAGATGTGAGTTTGCCAGTCCTGAGTCAAAATAAACTCCTGCGCCAGCACCGAATGATAAGGAAGGCGCGCTCCCAGGTCGCTGAAGGGGAAAGAATAACACTGGAGCTTTGTAGCCCCTCTACTTCCCCTGCTTTGAAAAATAAAAGCCTCCCAATCTGCTACAGAGAACGGAAAATGGGGTGCAGACTCCTCCTGGCTAGTTTCCAGTCTGGGCAGCTGGAATCAATTGGACACATTCAAACAATCACTCTTTCCTGAGATGGGCTGGCTGGGTAAATGCTGTGTTTCACTCAAGAATGCTGTTTCCCCTCTTGGGCCTCCCTGTTCAGGACGCCCCTCCAGGGCCCCCTTTTACCTCTTGCATTCTGGCTGTTTCTGCTGACAGTGAGTATTATCAAGGTTTGCAAAGGTGGTGTGATTCCAAAGGGTTCTTCGTTTTGGAGACTTCGCCCCACATCATATCACACATTTTAAAACACCGTCACATCTCATCTATTCAATATCTGGTCAATTTGAACACATTGACTGTAAAATATACGCTATGACGTCCCTAATTCTGCTTTTAAAAGGGCTCCCCTCAAGGAATATATCCTTGTGTACAAGTGGCCAGGACTTCTCAATAGTCATTATGCAAAGAAAAGCTTTGCAAAGTAAGAAAAGCCTGCCTTATTGTTTTTTAAGCATCATGAATATTTTATGATTCCAAATTTAACTCTTCGTGAAGTTACCACGTTACTTTTGTAGGCATTTAATCAAGCCTTCATTAATTTCAGTTGTGCAGCTTTCTTTTCCCACTTTGGCATTCCCTCCAGATTTTTAAGGAGAGTCTTACATCTCTTTTGTGGGCCCCGAAGGCAACTAAATGGCTAAGATGGTCCTGCTGAGGGAGGCTAAGGCTGAGACTCAGCCGGATGCTGCCTGAGGGACCCACACTGGGAATCCTCTCAGCTTCCCTTCGTCCCTGCATTTCCCTGCCTCCAGGGATCCAGTTGCTACCAATAATCTGGTTGCCATGGTGACAGGGCATAGAGCTGCGTGGGAAAACGAGAGAGAATCATCAGGTTCAGTCGCTTTGCTGAAAGTGAATACATTTTGATTACAGAAAGTGTGGTAAGCAGTGGGCAAGAGGAATGAAGACCAGTCTGGATGTAAAGGGTGTTGGGGTCAGCGGGGGAAGACCTGGGGGCCAGGGCAGCTAAATGAAAGTCCGGTATGTAGGGGTTAGCCCTGTAGGCTTGGGTAGCACTTGGTCATTCAGTCCTGGCTCATCTATCTGCTGCCTGCTCCTTATGTGACCCTGGGCAAATTATTTCACTTCTGTGCCTTGGTGTTGTCTATTACAATGCCTGCCTCCTATGGCTGTGGTAGAGATGAAATGAGATGCTGCAAACATTTTGGCATCATGCTGTATATAGTCTAGATGCTTGAATAATATTGTTTTTCTATGTATTGAAGTCTATCAAAATAATAGCTATCTTATTGTTGTATTGTGGGTGGTGTCACTCTTGGTGTCGCTGTCCTCATGGAGTATAACACGACTTGAGTGCTGAGAGAAGAAAATGCTTTTTATCCTGATGACTCCCATGTATGTGAGGACCCTCAAATGCCCAGAAGTCTTATCTACTCACAGCTCAATCCTATAGCAAATACTGGTAGAGGGGGAGTTTCCTAAGAGAAAAAGCCAAGGATGAAAATAGCAGTCTGCATTTGTAAGCCCTACGGGAGACATCAAGCCAGGTGACCTCGCTGTAGCAAAGATAATAAGGTGGCGATTATAAAGGCTCCTGATTCTCAGACAGGATGACAATGGCGCCCTCCTGGAGGAGGGAGGAGGAAGATTTCAAGGGTGGTTTGATGGACCAGGCTTGGAGGCAGCTAGCATTATTTCCACCCTGCTCCATCGGCCAAACACCACCTCTGAGTGTGAAGGGCTACTGAGAAATAGGTCAACCACAAAGCCAAAAGGAAAACCAGCCAACCACTGACTGCCACAACAGGTGATTTGAATGCACATCAAAGTTAAAAAATTTCACTTCTGGGACAAAAGGCAAGCAAATAGAAGTTTTAAAAACTCAAGAGACAAAAGGAAGCAAATGAAAACAATACCTGACAGCAGAAAAGAGGCCTATAGGTTACAGCATTATCACTTACACCCACTCCAGGGTTCCCGATGAGCTGCGACAGGCCCTGATCTGCCCTTCGAAGTCCCACAACCCTTTGTCTAGGCTTCCCCCACCCACACAGTCCATCTAGTTGATTGTGTGCCTGTGGGTCTCCTCCATCATACTGCTGGCAAGGGTTTCAAAGTAGTCATGCCTGAATCCCATGTGCCTGACGCAGTGCTTGGCACAGAATAATAAATGCAAGAGAGAAATGGGATGGAGAGAAATGGAAAAGAAAAAAAATGAGAGAGAAGAAAAATTGAATGGCTCAGAGCACAGATTCTGCTTCTCAGTAGCCAGGTAACCTTGGACAGGTGACTTAACCTCTGAGTGCTTCAGTGTCCTTATTTCACAAATAAGGTTCATAACTGTAAACCATTTCAAATGCTTGTTGTATTAGATGAGTTCAAACATCCAAATGTGCTTACAAGAGGATTTGACTCATAGCAAGTCCTAGGTAAATATTGTTGCTACTTTTGTTAGTAAGACAAGAAACCCTACAACTGAAAAGTGAGAGCAGAAATGCACAATCACAACAAGAAGGGCCTTTTTGCACACACAACGGGATGAGGAGGAGTCTGACAGAGACAGAAAAGTTTCCCCCAACGCCATGGCTAGGAAACTTCAAAGCAAGTAAACATCAGAGGGTGACATTTAACTTAAGAGCAGATGGAACATCACTGTTCTAGCCTTATGTAGGCTGGGGCAGGAAATGGGTTAGCCAGAAACAGAACAGTTGATACAGTTGACTTAAGAGTCCATGGTACAGTCAGTGTTTTGGGGGGAAGTGTGTGCGTGCGTGCGTGTGTGTGTGTGTGTGAGAGAGAGAGAGAGAGAGAGAGAGAGAGAGAGAGAGAGAGAGAGAGAGAGAGAGAGATCAACAGAGAGACAGAGAGACTGAGAGATCCCTGCGGGGATTTGAGATTCACCAGATAAGTTGATACTGTCTTCAGGCAACAGGTGATTTCTTTATTTCATTAAAATTTTCACAGTTCCAAAGATACAACATAGCACCTGCATGATAAAATTTCAAAACTTCGAAGTTATGTTGGGGAAGGGGACCCTGAGTGATAAGACTAAGAGGGAGGTAATGCCATAAACTTCAGCTTAGTCACTCAAAGTTTAGGTTTATTTTTCATGAAAATGGAAAACAGACCACTTCTGCTGACACCAAGACACAGTGTCACATTTGTGGACCCTGCTGGCTCTTTTCTCCATTCATTATCCTCTCTCAGAAGATGTCAAGACATGGAAAACATGATGAGATGCCGATTATTCCAATCTTACTTTAAACTATGAAGAAAATAGTTTTAGCTGGCCCTCCCGAAGAGCCTGGCTGATGTGGACTACTGGGTCCTTTCCAGTAAGACCTCGTGATTTAAATTCAACCCTCCACGTGGGGGTGGTGTTATGGTCCCCTCATCAGAAAAGCAGGCCCCAGGTGCCTACCCGACTTCCCCTGTAACCATTCTGACCCTGGGTGAGATGTGTGATCCCGGTTGGAAGAACATCTCACGATTAAAGAATGTTCTACCAAGTTACTCCTACCTCTTGGCCAATGCCTACAATTCTTAAGTCAGATAATGAGCCCTTGTCTTGAAGAACTTTACTACCATTGCAGTGCCACCTTCTCTGGCATTTATCTCTTAGGAATCAAAGAATCTGAGAAGAGGAGCTGAGACTATGGAGGGGACGAGGTGGGTAGAGGGGAATGGACACCTTGGAGAGGCATGGAAACGAAGAGAATGTTGCCAAAGCCCAACCTCCCAGTCCTATTCTGGTTAAACTCTTTCCAGAACTCTCCACTGCCCTGCGAATAAAATCCATGTATCACCGTAGACTTCATTTCCCTGAAAGTTCTGCCTCCCGCTTTGTCACCCTCTGTTCACTGCTCTGAAGCTGCTGGTCTTAGTTCCTTGAACATACCCAGTTCTTCCCCACTTAGCACACGTCACAACCTCTACCCGGAAAATTCTTGCTGCTGCCCATCACACAGCGGGTGTCCTCACTGTTGACTCTTTACAAGAGCAAGCATTTCCAACACCGGAGGGATCTTGCCATCTTGGTAACCTTTGTACCCCTGGCATCTGGCATTTCTATAGAGCCACCAATCAAGTGGTTGTTAAATGAATAGACTTTTTTCAGTTTGCTTGGGCAAGCCCCACAGCTTGGTTCCTGGTAGGATGAGGCTTGATGAGTGGGCTGAGTTTCCATAAAAGTCTTCCTACCAGCTTCTAATTTTTCTGAAACTTTCTTTGTGAGCACAAATGTGTACTTCCCACTCTGGTTCATGTCTCCAGGTACCCAGCTGTGGATAATGGGGCCAGGCCCACAGAAGACAGTCTCACCCGGAGTTCACTTTGCGTTTCCTTTAGCCATAGGAACAGCAGGGTGCCACCTAGTCAGAAACCCGAAGAAATAAGGCTGGTGAAGGTGGTTGGGATCTGAGTGTTAGAGATGGCTAAAGAGCCTTCACAAATACCCCTGTCATTATAGCGAGAGTTCTAAAGTTAGATGGTGAGAACAAGAAGACAATTAAACTTCTCAAAGAGAAAATAGTTCTCCTCTCCTGAGACCCAGAAGTGCTTCCATCAAGTGAGTCCTAGAGGGGCTGCCATCCCAGGGTAGAAAATACAAGCAGCCCTTATGTAAGATGTGTTACACCCAGCACAGATGCTCCTCATTTTGATAATCTACCAAGAGTTATTATTGTTCACTGTCTTTTCCTACTGTGGGTTCCAGAAGTTTTATGATTAAATTTTTCCATATATCTAAAACCACTGCTAAAGTCTGTTGCACATTCCTGTTTCTCTGTGTGTATGTATTTGTGCATAAACACTAGAATATATATTATTGTATGTACATATACATATGTGTATATACATGTATTCTTGCATACATGCAAAAATAAGACTATAAAAGCAAGATTTAACTGTGCTTATTTCTGAAAAGTGGGAAACACTGATAGTTTTGGAGTTTCTCCTAGTCAAATGTTCTGGAGTTTCTAAAATGAACATGTTTTACTTTTAGAATAAGAAAATAATCAGAATAATTTCTTAAAAATAGTTCTCATTAAATTAAAACTATAAAATATAAAAAGTTGCAAAAGAAGAAAAATTACTCAAATCAACTAACTATTCATATTTTGGGCTTTAAAAATTCAGTCTCTTTCAAAAGTAAACTATCCTGTTTTATTTAGTATAGCTATTTTCACACTACATGTAAAATATTTTGCCTTATGTTTTTAGATTTGTTTTATTATAAGCACTGTCCATGTCATGACTTAATTTTCACAACATTATATGAACTTGTGAATAATATTTTAACTATTGAGATGGCTGTTGGCTGCTTGTTTAGGGAACATACGTCTCCAATGTTTCACAGTTACAAACAGTCCCTAGCCTGCCATCCTATAGAATTTAGAGTTTCTTCCAAAGGCAATGGGAGGTCCTGACATTTATTTGAGGCAGTCAAATGACATAATCAAGTTTTTATTTCAGAAAGATCTGGCGTGCTCACCTTCAGGGTGAGGCTGAAGGAGGGAGAACTAGAAAGCCAGGACTGAAGTGAAAACCTCCCCAGTTTCCCATTTCACAGAAATCTGAATCCATATCCCAGCTCTCACCTTCACTCTCTGAGATTGTAGACTCGAGCAGCCTGGAAATCTGGGAGTTCCGCTTTCTGTTTTACAGATGTGAGTAAGGTTCAGCCATGTAAGTAAGCTTCACAGAGGATAGCAAATACCATGACTTAAATGTCCTTCGAAGACTCAGCACTGTGTTAACTTGAAGAGGAGTTTATAATCGTGTAGCAAAGACAGGTATCCATGATGGCAGCAGTGGCGACAGAGATAGTGATGCTGGCAATGATTCTTTATAAGGACAAATACTTCTACCACTGTGCTCTCGTTTGATTATCAACATAACTGAAAGAACAGTGCCCTGGAATCATTTCCAAGCTAGACATCGTATGAGTTACTTTATACACATGACCTCATTTGATACCACAACCCTATGAAATTGATATCATTATTCTCCCCATTTTACAGATTGGGTAACTATGGCACAGATAAGTGAAATGAGTCACCCAAGTAATAAAACTGGAATCAGAACTCGGTTCTTACTGTGAGTTGGGCAGAATTATTTCCAGGATTAACTATTCAGACAACACTTTTCTCTAAACTACTGAAGGTTATGGCTGAAAAGAAGGTACTCAGGCTGGCTGACCAGGCCAAGGGTGTGGCTGTTAAGAATGAGCTGATGACTCTTTCTAAAGAGGAAGCCTCCTGAGGGACACACAAGACAGAGGTAGAACTCTACAGAGCAACATTCTCCACAAATAACTGTGACCAGAGCCAGAGGCCACCCAACAGGCCTGGGGCTGCCCTGTCAGAGCCACACTTGTGCTCCTTATCATTAAGAATGCCATCTCCAAATGCAAAGGGCACAAGATGTGACAGGAACATGAGCCAATAAAGGGCAGAACTATTTTTCAACCTTGGAGTCCACTAAAAGTGCATCATTTCTCCTAGGTGCCTATCAGTCTATATCGAACACTTGGTGCTACAGGCAGCCGAGTCTGTGAGCTGACAAAACTGCCCAATGCAGGTACGCTCTGAAAATGTGACAGCAAATATTCATCACTGGGTTATTTCAACATGAACTTATTTGAACAGCTGTTCAGGTTCATAAAAGCAGCTCACAATTAATTTACCATCCATGATTGATTTACTGGGAAAAATGCAGGGCACTGAGAGAATAAATGTCACATTTGTTTTTATTTCCTGCCATAAACAAACCATCAGTTTATTTGTCTCACACTGCTGTGCTAGAGATATTTACCCTCCTATAGCTTCCTGAGATAGGAGGAAGAGTGGGACGATTGCCAAAGGGACTGAAAGTGAGGAAGTAATTCCTTCTTTGAAAAATAAATTCTCATCCTTATTCAATGAAGGAGAAAACCAAGGACTAGCTAAAGCACATGTCCATATTTCATTTCAGTCACGACTGCAAAGTGGGGTTTCTCTGCCATTGGTTTCACCTGACATGTAGTAACGGGTTTCCTCTTCCCCATCCTACTCGCAGATATCAGCGTAGCTCACCCTTTCCCTCCTTCAGGTCTTTATCAAAGATGATGTTCTAGGTCCTCCTTAATTCTCTACCTACAAGAGACCACAATTCTGTGTCTGAAATAAAAATTGTTTAAAATCTCTTATTCGTCCCTCCTGAATTTTCACTTCTTAGCATTTATTTCACACACTCTGTCACTGACTTACCTACTTGGTGATTGCTGTGTCTCACTGCCTATTGGTTCCACAGATGAAGAAATAAATCCATTTCTTCAATAAAGTTGTTGAGAAACTACTAAGAGTTGTAACCAAGGAATAATGGACAAAAAATATCACTTCTTCTGCCTCTATTTTCTACTGGGCACTGAGCACTTCCCGTGTCTAAGGCAGAAAGCCCCCAATACTACAGAATGGCTGCACGTTGTCCTCCCTGCCTTGGGCGGCAGGGCAGAATTCATCCTAGGACTAACTCTTCTGTTGAAAATGTTTAATGACCTCACGACTACACACACTGAGAAGCAGATTCAAGCTTCTCTTCAGAAGTGAAGAAAATCATGACTATGACTTCCTTGGACAGCATTTTTAGTTAATTTTTTAGTTCTCACGGACACAAGTTTCAGTGGGGAGGGAATTCTAGGCTTGAGCGGGAAAGCATATTTGAGAAGGAACTTGGTTTGAGGGAAGAGACTCCCAGAATCAGGACAACTAGCTGAGCCCAAGCTGGGAGACTGCCAACAAGGAGCTCCTTCTAGACTTACAGGGACGTTTGAGACCGAATTTTAAGTCACCCCAGCAATATTCCCAATCCGTCAGCAAAGATGTTGCACGAGACTGTTTAACAAGCATATTCTGTATGGATGCACTAGATAATCAAATATTTCAATATTTCATACTGGTAAATAACCTCTGTCCTGAGGCCTTCTTTCCTCATTCCCACTGCCATTTCCTTGAGCACCCTGGCTCCAGCCCCAAGCCCCCTTAACCTCCCCAATGATTCAGACACTAATGGGTTATGCCTAACGCATTCTTTAGGAGTGACTAGCTATTCCCTGGGTCACAGTTGTTAAATATTTTGACTCTCACCTCTTCCTACACACACACACCTGGCTGTTTTGGAGGTAAGTGGAGTGAATAAAGGAAGAGTCTGTGTCCAAACTTGGGGTGAAGCAATAGAGAAAGAGAGCAGTAGTATGAAAAAGAATATGCTATAGTCCAAAAGGAAGATGCCATGGAGTGGGAAATGAGGGTAATGACAAGCAGCACTCAGGGCAAGAATCTAGCTGAACCTCTGCAGAAATATCCACAAGGAACTGATTTCCTGAACTCACACAGAGCAGGTATTCAGACTATTAAATCTGGATATTAAAACAAAATTGCTTCTAGAAGACCAGGAACTTGGGGTCACTGTGAATACATATCTGACAGAAGGAATGGCCTGTTTTGTGTTAATTCTGATAGTTTCAATTTTATAGCAAAGAATTGTTTGTGTCAGCAAAGAGCCAATTGGAAAAAAAACACACACACAGAATAATTCCCTGTGTATTTAATCAGATGTTCAGCTGCACAGGGGGTATGCATGGCTGTGGCTGGCTCCACAATGCCAGTTTCAAAATCTGACACATTCCACAGGCGCGAGCATTCCGGGGCGGGGGAGGAACGTGGGGACCTGCTGTGTTTATTAGACTCTTGGCTCAACCCCAAGACATCTTAATATCAGAAAAATGAATGGGAAGCTATGAGGCAGAAAGAAAAGCAGTCGTTTTCAAGAGACTCAAGCAGACATTGTGGATACTGGTCTACCATCTTGTCTTCATCACTCCACAGTTGCACAAGCTTTTTGTCCTAGAATTCTTTCTTCCTTTCTTTATTGCACCTCTCTTTATCCTTTATTTATTGCACCTTCCTTCTCACACTGGTATCTTTACCTGATTGATGAGTTCACAGCCCATTCACTGACAACACAGTTGGTCTTATGCCAGGTACTGCTCAGAGAATGCTCAAGGGCCTGAGCCAGGCAGACAGATGGCACCCATCTTATTGAGTAAAAGCCACTTTTGACCTGAGAAGCCAGAGAATGAAAATAGCAGTTCACCCTAATAGCTAGGACTCAAGAGAGCTAGCAAAAGCCTATGAGCAGGTGGTTCCTTCATGCCCCTTGCCTTAGAGGACAGCCAACATCTTTAAGAAAACATTTCATTTGAGACCAAAGAGTTATGTCTGCTGTGCCTTGTAATACTCATTCAGGATATTCCAGAGTGATGTATCTCCTCTGCCTTTTGGATCTTCTTGCCTACAGCCACCTCCTCTCTCCATTCTGGTTACATTAATAATACCTTGTGGTTCCTAGGATCTGCCAAATACATTCTTACCTCTGCTCTGTACTCCCATATTCCCTCTAAAACGCTCTAGATGTCTATGTGTAATTCCCCCTCACTTTCTTAAGGTCCCACTCACATAGCACTTTCTCAGAGATCCTCCATGATCACCATATCAGAAATAACATACTGTTAGTCACTCATTACCCTTGTCAGGCTGATTTTCCTTTCTAGCACTTTTCCCCATCAGACACATCTAATATTTATTTAATTTCCCTCTTTCCCCATTAGTAGGTTAGCTCTAGAGCTAAGACATGTGTCTGCTTTGTTTGTGGCAGAGACCTTAGTACCCAGAAGAGCACTTGGCACAAACAAGATGCTCATTAAAAACTGTTGAATATATGACTTGATGGTCTCCAACTCTTTTGCCAAATTCTGTTTTAGTACTAATTTTCTTCCTTGAAATCTTAGAAATTCTTATATCCTTGAAAGTTTTTCTGTGTTTCTCAAAAGCAGAAATTAACATGCCCTCACAAACTTGCCATCATTCCAGTCAGGAGGGTCACTTGTAGACCTTGTTAGCTTCATCCCAGATAAAAGTAAAATTTACATTAGCCTTTCCAGTCCCCATACCCAGGGGACAGGAGTGCCCAGTCTGGGGATTTCAGCTTCACTCCTTCAGTAATACCACTTCTTCCCACACAGTGTGTGTGTGTGTACCTGTTATATACTATGTATATATATATATACACACACCACACATGTATATAGACACATGTATGTACATGTATGTATAAGTATATACACATGTGTATGTATGTGCATATATGTGTATACACACACCTGTTAACACCCCAATTCAGACTGAAGAAGAACTGAACTAAAGAACATCCCATTTGATCATCCACATCAAATTTCCAAACACATATTTCGTCGGCACTTACTAAGTACTGAGAATGCAATAGACAGCAGATGGGAAGCTTGCAGAGTGAAGGCTTTTCAACTTGAATTAAAAGTGACCTAGAAACCTAGACTCTTCAGAGACAAGAACCCATGTTAAAACTCTTAGGCTCAAAGGCCTCAGCACTGTGGAGCGGGCTGGTGGCTGCACGACATCATGAGGGTATTTAAAGCTGCTAATTGTGCACTTCACATGGTTGAACTGGCCAACGTGATGTGTATTTCAGCACAAAGAGGATGTTTTCATTCTCTTTCCAGGGTTAGGCCTTAAACATGTACGTGTGGGTCCCAAACCTACACTGCTTTGACTTACATTTCTTTGGTAACCTAGAAAAAGAGTTCATGTGAAGGATTTGGGGCACTCACATAGCTTTCAGGAAAACAGGTTTGGGGCTGTGTTTTGAGGAATCATAGTCGTAGCTTCCAGGCAGTAGATGCCACACTTCACAGCACTGCGGCTGAACTGGGAGCTTTCTTCATTACCACAGTGACTGTCCTGCACCAGCACTTCTGCACCAGAACCTGGTATTTCACTGCCACTGCCCTGCCAAAAATTCCCTCTAACATCTTCACCAGAAAACAGATTCTGGCTGGCACTGACATTCTTACACTTCCTACTTTCAAAAAGAAGTCTTGTGTGGGCAGAGCGTCTCATTGGCCGGGCCCAGATCACAGTCCTGTGCAGTAGCTGCAAGGGAGTCTGCAAAAACATTTTCAGAATTCTGCTGTGGGATTCAGAGTTCTTGAGGCAGGACCTTCTCCGATTACAGGAAGGGGATTCAGTAGGTGCTGTGCAGCCAGGAAATGTGACAAACGGCCCCTACAGATTGGCTCTTTTATTTTTTCTCCTAATCACATTTTCACTTCTCTAAAACTTTCTTCAGAACTTTATAGAGTAGGCATTAGACTCATTTGGAACTTCCTCCAAATTTGACTGTGCGTGGATGCACTGGGCTTTGGGCTCATGATAGACTGACTGGAAGAGAATCAGAACAGAGTGACTTCTCTGCAAGTCAAACTCCCAAAAGTCTTAATCCCTAGGCAAAGTTCTGAGGGTTTGTGACAGACTGTAGGACGGAGAGACAGACAAAGGTGAGCTGAGTTGAATGATAATCATTACCATGGAAAAATATTTTTAACTTACCAGGTACTGAGAAATATCTCCAATTGATGTTCATTCATCAATTCAACATTCTTGTACTTATTGAGCACCTACTGGACTCAATGGGTCAGGCTCTCTTTTAGGTGCTGGGGAGCCAGGACTTGATAAAATAGAAAAAAAAATTCACTGCCATTGTGTACATTCCAATGGGGAGAGGTTGATGATAGGAAATAAAAATATAATGCATTAGATGGTGGTAAATGCTATTTTTAAAACAGTAAGGAAAGGGATGCATTAGTTTGCTAGGGCTGCCATAGCAAAGTACCACCCACTGGGTTGCTTCAGCAACAAAAATTTATTTTATCACATTTTTGGAGACTAGAAGTTGAAAATAAAGCTGTCAGCACAGATAGTTTCTTCAGAGACTGCTCTCCTTGGCTTGGAGATGGCCAGCTTCCCCTTGTGTCATCACATGGCATTTAACTTCATATGGTATTTACCCAGTGTGTGCCTAAGTCCTAGGCACCCTTTTTAAAAAGACACCAGTCACACTGGATTAGTGTCTCACCTGTAGGGCCTCATTTTACCTTAACTACCTCTTTAAAGACCTTTATACCAATACAGAAACATTCTAACATATTTTGGGTTAGGACTTCAGCATATGGATTTTTAGGGACCACAATTCAACCCGTAACAGGGGGGAGGGGAGTGTAAGAGTATTGGATGTTGCAATTTTAATTTTTGTTTGCTCATGTTTATTTGGGGATTTATCTTAAAATTTATTATGAAAATGTCTAAGCAAACTCAAGGGGGAAAATATATCTACATACACACATACGTTTACCTACAGTCAAGTGGTGCTTAACAGAGATACATTCTGAGAAACGTATCGTTAAGTGATTTCATTATTATGCAAATATTAGAGAATGTAATTACACAGACCTAAATGATATCGCCTACTACATACCTAGGCTTATGATATAGCCTATTGGGACCACCATTATATATGTAGTCCATCCTTGGCTAAAACATCATTAAGTAACACATGACAGCTCCAAGCACCAATTTCAACAAACAACACATTTTGCCATTTTCCTCTAGCCTCCCCACCCCTGGTTTTGGGGCAGTAGTTATCATTTTATTTGTTGCAGGAATAATTTAAAGATATTCCAGACAGCATGTCACTTTTAAAACTTCAGCATGAATCCCCCCAAAAGGATATATTCCATATCATTATCATGCTGTCATCCATCTATCAAAGTTAATAATAATTTCTCAATATTATCTACCAGGCCACATTAAACTTTTTTCAATTATCAAAATTCTTTTTACGCAGGCATACTTTGTTTTATTGTACTTCACTTACTGTGCTTTGCAGATACTTTTTCCCACAAAAACATTTACAAAGCTTTATGGCAACCCCGTGTCAAGCAAGGCTATTGGCGCCATTTTTCCAACAGTATGTGCTCATGTTATGTCTCTGTGACACATTTTGGTGATTCTTGAAGTATTCCAAACTTTTTCATATTATATCTGTTATGGTTATCAGGTATCTTTGGTGTTACTATTACAATTGTCTGGGGGCAACACAAGCCATGCCAACATAAGACAACACATTTAATTGATAAATGCTGCGTGTGCTCTGACGGCTCTACTGACTGACCAATCCCCCATCTCTCTCCCTCTCTTTCTCCTCAGGCCTCCCTATTTCCTGAGACACAATATTCAAATTAGACTCTTTAATAACCCTCCAGTGGCCTTTAACTGTTCAAGTGAAAGGAAGAGTTGCAGAACTCCTTCCCTAAATCAAAAGCTGGAGATGATTAAGTTTAATGAAGAAGCAAGTCAAAAGCCAAGATAGGCACAAAGAAAGTCTTTTGCATCAAACAATTAGCCAAGTTGTGACTGTAAAGGAAAAGTTCTTGAAGGACATAAAAGGTGCTATTCCAGTCAATATGTGAATGATAAGAAAGGAAAACAAGGCTTGTTGCTGATATGGGGAAATACTTAGTTTTCTGGATAGAAGAACAAGCCAGCCATAACATTCCCTTAAGCATTTTCCTAATCCAGAGCAAGGCCCTAACTCTCTTCAATTCTGTGAAAGCCAAGAGAGGTGAGGAAGCTACAAAGAAAAGTTTAAGGTTAGTAGAGTTTGGTTCATGGGGCTGAAGGACAGATGCCATCTCAATAACATAAACATGCAAGGTGAAGCAATGTAAGTGCTGATATAGAAGCTGCAGGCAATTATCCAGAAGTTCCAAGTCACGGATAAAGGTGACTACACAGAGCAACAGATTGTCACTACAGATGAAACATTCTTCTCTTGGAAGAAGATGCCATCAAGGGTAGTCAATGCTTAAGAACAGAAGCCAATGACAGTCTACAAAGCTACAGATGACAGGTTAACTCTTTTTAAGGCCTCATGCAGCAGATAATTTAAACTTGAAACCATTGCTCACTTACCATCCCAATAATCATAGGAGTCTTAAGAATTATACTAAATCTACTGTATCTGTACTCTGTGACTAGAACAACAAAACCTAGGTGACAGCACATCCTTTACAGTCTTTTAAGTAGTTGAGACCTAAGCTCAGAAAAATTCCTTTCAAAATAGTTACTGCTCATTTGTAATGCACTTGGTCACCTAAGAACTCTGATGGAGTTAGTGTTGTGTTCAAATTATTGGTACAACATTCATTCATGGGTCAAGGAGTCATTTCAACTTTCAAGTCTTATTAAGAAATATATTTTGTAAGGATATAGCTGCTATATATAGTGATTCCTCTCATGAATCTGGGCAAGTTCTATTGAAAACTTTCTGGAAAGAATCTACCATTCTGGATACTAAAAGAACATTCATCACTCACGGGAGGAGGTCAGCATATCAACATTAAGAGGAGTTTGGATAAGTCAGTGCAAACCTTCATGGATTGAGGGATTCAAGAATTTAGCGAGGCAGAAACTGCGGTAGATGTGGTAGAAATAGCAAGAGAACCAGGATTAGAAGTGGAGCCTGAAGATGTGACTGAACTGCTGCAACCATGTGGTAAAACTTGAAAAGATGGAGAGTTGCTTTTTTCTTTTAAGTTTTAGTGTAGAAACACTGCATTATAACATTGGATTTAGGTGTAAATCATTGCAAATCGGCATCTGAATATAACACAGTAAGTTCACCACAACAGTCCAATTCTATTCATTATATACTTCGCCCCCTTTACCCAACTTACACCACCACCACCCCCACCCCAGTTTCCTCTGGCAACCACTAATTTGGACCTATAGACTAAGTCTATTTTTTCAGTTAATTTGTCTATTTGGTTTCTCTACATGCTACATCTGAGTTAAATCATATGATGTGTGCCTTCCCCTGATTTGTTTCAATAAACATCTTTTCCTCTAGGTTCATCCCTGTTGTTGCAAATGGCAGGGTTTCATAATTTCTTTTATAGTGAGTAGAATTCCATTGTGTATATATACTACATCCTCTTTATCCACGCCTCTCTCAAAGGGCACTTATGTTGTTCCATCTCTTGGCTATTGTGAATAGTGCTGCAATAACATGGAAGTGCATAGATCTTTTCAAATGAGTGTTTTTGAGGTAAATACCCAGAAGTGAAATAATGGAATTTCTGTTTTCAATTTTTTGAGGCATCTTCAGATTGCTTTCCGTAACAGTTCACCAATTTACACCCCCCCCACACACACACTTGCAATAATGTGTAAGAGTTCCCTTTTCTCAATCTCCTCGCAAACATTTATTGTTTCCATTCATTTGAATAATAGCCATTTTCACAGTTGAGAGATGATAGCTCATTGCTGTTTTGCTTAAAACCTATTTTAAATTGAAAGCAAGTTAGTGCCAAGCTCATTCTATCTACATTTTTACTCTCCTCCCTATGATACTTTATAGTTTTGATGTCTTACAGCTCCTAAGTGGAGTTTATTTTCATTTTATAGAAATATTCTTTAGTCTTTCTTGCAAGTCTGGTTTATCATGATTAACTCCTTTAACTTTTGTTTATCTATAAAGCACTTTATCACTCCTTCATTTCTAAGTAACAGCCTCTCAGGGTAGAATATTCTTGGAGGAAGTTCTTTTCTTTCATCACTTTTAATATATCATGCCATTCCTTCTGGCCTGGAGTGTTTCTGCCAAAAAAATCTGCAGCCTTATGGGAATTCCCTTGTAAGTAACTCTTTTGAAGATTTTCTCTTTATCTTGAATTTTTGGCATTTTAATTATAATATGTCTTGGCGTGTGTCTGTATGGGTTTATTTTGTTTGGAATTCTTCGCATCTAGATGTCAGTTTTCTTTTCCAGGTCAGAGAAGTTCTCACCTAGGGAAGAAGCAGGTAGCCTGGCCTGCAATCCCTGGTAGGTGGATGAACTATAATGGGGAGAATTAACTGTCTCTGAAAGCATGGATGATAACAGAGGGGTAGGGAGTTTCACTCTCCAACCCTGACTCCGGTATAGCAAACGTCAGGGCAACAGGAAAAAAGAGCCTGAGGAGGACACCCAGCAGTTTCTCTGTCCACTGGAAGGCTATCCCTCATGCTTACTATTCCCACTGAAGTTTTTGGTTTAAACGGAAATCCTCCAGTTAAGTATGCACACACTTCTTCTGTCATCTCCCCCAGCTCTGTGTCCTGAAATCTCTGCTCCCCAGAGTCCTACTGTTCTCCAAAGGAAAATTCCTCTGCTTTTCCAGCCCAGAATATGTGTGCTTCCCTCTTGAGTGTAGCTCCCAGAAGCTTGGGCACCAATGTGGGAGTGAGCCCTTTCGTCCCTGGGAAGAAGTCCATGTCAATGGTGCCTCCTAACCTTGTGACTTTGCCTCCCAACCTTGTGACTTTGCCTCCCCTTTCCAATGTGGCCTATCACTTTTCCTTGGAGAGATGCTGGACTTCTAACCCTTATTTTCAAAGGCTTTAGTCTGCATCTAGATGGCAGGTTTTTGTGTGTGTCTCTGGGGAAGACGGTGAGCTGAAGATCTTGCTGGTCAGCCACCTTGGGTGGAATCCAACTACACAGATGAGGAGTCGTTTCTTATAGATGAGCAACAAAAGTGGTTTCTTGAAAAGGAATTCATTCCTGGAGAAGACGTTGGGAACGTTATTGGGACAACAAAGGATTTAGAATATTATATTAACATAGTTGATAAAACAGAGGCATGGTTTGAAAGGACTGGCTCCAGCTTTGAAAACAGCTCTGCTATGGGAAAATTTTTATCAAACAGCATCGCATGCTACAGAGAAATCTTCATGAAAGGAAGAATAGATCTATGTGACAAACTTCGTTCTTCTATTTTAAGTAATTGCCACAGTACCCCCAAACTTCAGTAACCATCATTCTGATCAGTCAGCAGTCATCCACAGAGAAGCAAGACCCTCTACCAGCAAGAAGATTGTGACTCTGAAGGCTCGGATGAGGGGTAGCTCTCCTTTATTTATTTATTAATCTTTTTTTTTAGCAGTACTTTTAAGTACATTGTTCTTTGGAAACATTTCTGTCACACACATAATAGCCTACCATACAGTGTTAACATAACTTTTATAGTCTTTGGGAAACAAAACAAAAAAATTTGATGTGACTTGCTTTATTCCACTATTTGCTTTATTGAAGTGGTCTAGAACCAGTCCTGCAATGTCTCCAAGGTGAGCCTGTGGTTATTTGCTTAAATCAGGATTCAAACAAATCATTTGTTGTGTTTGATAGTCACATCTCTTAAGTGTTCTTTACTACTTTTAAGAAGAGTCAACCCTGCATTTTTCGTGACTTGCTGAAGAAACCAAACCAGCTTCTCTAGAGTTGCTTACGTTCTAGCTTTCAGATTCATTTTTCATGATGCCAGTTTAACACATCCTCTTCTCCAGTCTATTTTCTATAGACTAGAAGCTAGAATTAATGGCTGGATTTGATTCAACTTTTTTTTTTTCCAAATATACTTCGCTGGTGATATTAGTCATTTCATTTTTACATTATCTCTGGAGGTGCCTAATGAATGTCTGGTTGCATTTTTAATGATGCTAAGATTGATCAGTGATTTCTACAGTGACAGCATGAGCTCTCCCTTGTAAAGTACCTCATTAGCCTCTATTTTTGCTTCTATTGATGACCACCACCTGTTTCTTTTCATTAGGACTGCAAAATGACAATATCCTAACACTCATTTCCTCCATAATTCAATCCCTCCATAATTTCTATGTAGAAGAACTTTTCTTCATCCACTTGAACCTGGAATACAGTTCATACTGAAAAGACAGGACAAATTCTGGGGCTATTCCAAAACATTCCATGAAGTCAATATGTTAATTGAGTTACGTTTAGAATGTATGAGAGGCGTTGGATGTTGAAAGGACATCTACATTGAATCTTTAGAAAATAAGCTGGTAAGCCTTTGGTATTCACTTAATCCTCCAATTACCAGCTTCACAAGCCTGGCTATACATACAGAATTGGTTTTCCATAAGGGAAGCACAGAGTTTTTTCAACAAAAAAATCCATGGAAATGTACTGACCAACTTACTGTGGGGTTTGGGTCGCTCAAAGAATCCACAACAGAGTTAGATGAGTGAGCAAGCAGAGATTTAATTAGAGGGTAAAGGGATGGAGCTGACTGACCAAGGGAGGTTCAGACCCCATGGGGTCGCTCCACATATCAGACAGGGGCATCAAGTAAACAAGTTGGGGGTCCATTAGTGGGGAGCAGAGAGAAAGGATGGAGCCAGACAAGGGAGGCTGACTCCAGTTGCCTTGCAGGCAGCCTGAGTTTTTAAGGGAAAATCCCACATGGTGAGGAAGGAGGATGGAGAGAGGAGTCTGCAGACCAGGTTTCAGTTCCTGATTGGGCAAGGTGACATTGTCCTTTGAAGTTATTGGTGGTCTTCTTCAACTGGTGTCATTCCTTTGTTTCTTGGTGGAGGGTCTGTCCTGATGACTACTGCACATCTCACAGGTCAAACTCATCCATTGGCTTTCCTTATCGATCCGGATGTATCCATGACTGGGTGCTGGAGCCACAGGCAAGTCACTGTCCTGATAGCTGGACTTCAATCCCTGGTCTAAGCCTTGCTCTTGTGGGGACTCTGACACTTAGTGTTAGAATAATGAATTGACAGTCTAGTATAGTGGTTCCCTACATTCACATGACCAACGACAACCAACACTTCCTAAGGGTGACAATGTAGAAGCACTAGCGATGTTTCAGGCACTGTACTAAGTGTTCTACACACATGAACACATTTAATCCTCAGCATGACTCTCTGAGGAAGATACTCTTATTATTCTCCATCCTCCAGATGAGGAATCTGAGGTAAAGAAGTTAAAGTCAGGGTGTGCCCTGGTGGCCTAGCCGTCTAGTGCCCCTAGGAACAGTCCTACATACATCCCAACGTACCAGGTTTAAGACCCAGGATCGGGGAACAACCAGTGTGAACAATTAAATAAAAATAAATAAATGCTTCTTCCTCCTCTCTTTTCCTACCTACTTGCCGTCATTCCTGCCTGCACCTTTCCATTAAAAAAAAAAAAAGAGGAAGATAAAGGCAGTTGCCCTAGAGAATAAAGCAAGTAACAGAGGGAGCCAGGAGTAAACTCAGACATCAGAGTTCATGTGCTGATGAGCACAGCACACATCAGAGCTGGAAAACACAGCCATTCCCAGAGAACAGGCTAGCACTATCTTCCTCTGCTGTTCGGAGAGCAAATCTAAATCCATTCCAATTTACTTCTTTTAAAAGACATAAATCAATGGAAAATGTTTACCCTTTATGCAGTAAACACTTTGCAACACACATCACATTGATCTTGAAGGACGCGTGGGGACTTGGATTTAAGGATGCTCAGGAAGGATGGTTACTTCTGACTGCAGGTGTGGTTCAAGTCCAAGCGAATGTTCTGGGGGCATTTCGGGAGTGAATCAGGTTGCCTAATAGTAATAGTTACTCTTTCAGTAAAGTGTGCAGGATGCTGGACGCTGTTCTAAGCAATTTAAACCTATTAACACCCCCCATATACTTAAAGGGACTTTTTCCCAGTCCAGACCCTAGTCTAAACCTACACCCTAGAGAATAACCCCAGGAGATCCTGGAGGACCCAGGTAAGTTGTGTTTATACAGTTTCTTGGCGGGCCTGTCAGCTCAGTTCTTCCTCATAGAAGTCAATTCCTGAGTGAATAGTCTCAGGACACTTTGGTGCACTGAAGTAGCATCTGAGAGTGAGAACATCATTCTCTCTCCCCGAAGCAATTTGCCACCGCCCTCCACACCCAGGGGTGCACTGTTGGGCGAATGCTAGGACACTACTGGACAGCCATCTGCATACGGCTCTGTCCTCTGACACCCTAATAGAAGAACACAAAATCCCGAGACAAAGCTGACAGCGTGCTGTATTCTGACTTGACAGCTTTCATGTCTGTGTCAACCTGTCTCTCCCTGTGACTCCTGCCTCGCTTCCACCAGTTGGGAAAACACCCACAGGGACTCAGGCCATCTGTGGCTGCTGTCCCAGCTACACCTTGTGTGGGTCCCTTGTAAGCCCTGTGTCCCCGCCACACCAAGCCTGGGCACCAGCTCCTCCTGACAAGGCCTTTCCTCCTGTGACTTCTTGCCAAAACTGCTCTTCGCCTGGGCTAATTAGCACCCACCACCCCACCCCATCCTCTGCTCTCTCGCCCACTCAGGCAGAATGGAGGAGACTTCCAGAGCTGCGAAAAATGAGCCAGGCTTGGAAAACAGGACAAAGTGCAAACGAGGAGCCCTTCTTGTGCCAATTTTAGGGCAGCCCCTGGTATGAGAGCAATAAAGAAATAGCAATTGATGCAATTTAGAAGCAAATGGCCCTTTCATCTGGAGTGACTGTTTCATGCAAAGCACACACTCCACCACGGAGGCGGAGCAGGCAGCAGCTCGAAGCGTGGGCATCCATGAAGCAGAGAAAAGGCTGCCTTGCTGAGCCGTGGCTCATGCAGCAGCTGGAGGCGGAGTGGTAGAGCAGAAAATCGCCTGGTGAATACGAGATTTCATTTTACACTTTTGTATCTCGTGAATGTTCTCTTCCAGGGGGCCTACTCCGGGCCCAGTCACAGAAGGCAGGAAGGAATGCTGGCCGGAACATTAGTTATTGCCTGGCTGTGTGATGGATGGAGAGGGACAATAAGAGACATTGATAACAGCATTCAATCACTGGGCTCATTTTCAAAAATAAAACTGAAAATTTGCTGTCAACAGGAAAACAAAACAAAACAAACCACCCTTCTCAATATAATGGCCACTCAAAGCAATGCCCTCTGCTCCGCCCATCATTGTTCTAAATCAGCTAAGTCATTGCTATTGAGTGTGGTTCGGAGACCATGTTAGCATTGGAATCACCTGTGCGCTTACTAGAACTGCCGACTCAGGCTTCCCAGAGCTAGGAGTGCCACTCTGCATTAGAACCAGGGCCCCCAGTGATTCTCCTGCACACACTGGTGGAGCATTGCCAATCTAGGCATCCGTCTTTGTTGTGAGGAGCAAGAGGCCGGAGAGGGGGGTGAAAGAGATGAGCTGTGAAGGCTCAGCTACTTTCTTTTGCAGGGAGAAAGTGACCTGTGAGAATCCAAGTCTTCCTTCCTTCGGGGAAACATTCAGCATGCCACCAGGTGAGTCACCATCAAGATTCTTCCTTCTAAGTTCTACCAGGTTCCTCCTCTCTCCAGCTAGGTGAAACACCAGGGTGCAGTGGCCTATGCAAAGGTCTTTATGGGGGCTCTGCTCTCTTTCTAAAGAAGCTCTATGGGTTCAAGACTGTCACCACCCTCCTCTTTCTGGTGCAGGCCTTATCCTCAGCCAAGCAGGTCAACCTGAACCACCGAGGCCCCTGGTGAACAGCCAAAGAGGCGCCCCCTTTAATATTTTTATCATGTTCCACCCCTGTCCCCATGCCAGGATTGAAGAAAAGTTCTATTATAAAATTCAAAGAAAACTCCCAAGCCTTTTTTCAATCTTGCAAACATTTCAAGAATGTCCTTGCTGTCAAGACTGTGAGGCATGCCTGCATCAGCATCCATCAGCATCATTTAAAAAAATCAATCTCCAAAGTGATGATTGTGAAAAGTGGAGTCTAGGAAGGAGAAATGGGGTTTATCTTTTTGTAATAAAACATTGGAGTGCACATGCTGTATCTTCTTCCATGAGAACATGCTTCTGGCACCAGTCCCTTCTAGCCAGCCCTCCTTTCTCTGTTTGCTTCAAGATGGGAATGTTCATTTAATTAAACAGAAATATGTCAAAGTCAGATTAAAAAAAAATACACTGCTGATGAGAAAAACTAGCCAAGGGAAGAAGTAGCAAGGATGAGGCCCTCTGGAGAGTGCTCAGGGAACAAAAATCACACCACCAAGTTGACCCCATCTTGAGGTAAGGAACCATCAATAGTCAGTGAGTCATTGACAGGGGATAGAAAAGGGGGTGGGTTGGAGGAAGTATACCAATGATAAAGGGTACCTGGGTGGGACACCAACAGCATCTACTGCATTCCCAAATCTATTTTAAGGTACACTTGAATCTACTAGTCAAGGCTTTGTAATAAACTTATAAATTAATTTTTGCGGGTGCATAAAATTTAGGAGAAATGCTAACACCCCTCCACCCTGACCTCCCTATCTTGTTCTATTTTTTCCCACCACATGTATCACCATCTAGCATGCTATATAATACATTTATTTTTAAATTTATTAGCAGTTCATCTATTTGTTTCCACATGCTAAAACATAAGCTCCATGAGGATAGGCATTGTTATCACTTTTGACTGATATCCTAAGAATTGTGTCTGACATGTAGAAAGTGCTCAGTAAATATGTGTTCCTTAATGAGTCTTCTGAAGAACATATCCTGCTTGGTGTTGTGTGGAAATTTTTGTGATGATTCTTTGGGTTCAAAGCAATCAAATTTTGACCTGCATGAATGAGCAGGGAACTCTCACAGGAGGAATGGGGATCACAGGTCCCATGAGTCTCAGACTCGTGTATTTATCTGGGGATTTGTTTCACAGTGTGATTCTTGATTCCCATCCCCAAAGATTCCAATTTAGTAGTTCAGGAAAGGGTCCAGGAATATGCACTTTAAAAATGCATGATCATTGATTTTGATATAGGTGACCTGAGCACATATTCTGAGTCTGAAACACTGGCCCAGACAGTTAAAAATATCTTTCCCAGACCACCCAGAGGATCAGCTACAGAGCTGGAGTTAAACCTGTCTCTTCTCAACCTCAGTGTAACATGTTTTCTACTCAGTCTCTCTTGAAATCCGTTTGTGAGGTTTGTCTGTACCTTGGTTACCATGGGAGCATAGGAGCCTGATGAAATCCTACAACTGTCACAACTTACACTTGAGACATTGGTTAATAGCTGACTTTAGAAAAATTTGATTTCACAACTTACTGTGACTAGTATTGTCTGTATATGCCTGTAGCTGCTTTTAGATTTGTAAATGTGTTTTTATGACCTGCTGTTAAATCATGATCTTCTGACTGCACGGAGCAAAAAATGAACCAGGAACTAAGATCCTTGCTCAAATGATTTGGGGGGCGTATTGAAAAGTCATGGGGCAGTTGTAGGAAAAAAACTGTGGAATGCACTGTGTGATTTAATGGATGGTGAAGGGTTTCAGGGCAGCTCAAAAGGAGTATGTTAACTGATTTGAAGTCGATAAACTAAAAATAAGTTATTGCCAGGAGGAATTTCTCTAATCCTGAATGAATGAACGAATGAATGAATGAGGGTTGACTTAAAAGAATTGCAATGAAGAAAATTTCTTTCACCGTAAATACTCTGGTTAAGAGCATTGACCATCCTCAGAATGTGCTTGGGGTGAGTTAGATTCCAAAGAGACAACAGTGGTTAATAAATTCTCTGGCAAGAGTAAATCCTTAACGTAAAAACTATAGTAACATCTATGGCACTAACAGTGTGCCAGATCCTGTTTTAAGTTTTATGCATGACCTAATTTGACCTTCATCATAATGCTTTGGCATAGATAGTATTATCTGCATATTAAAGATGAGGAAACAGAGTTCTGTGGGTTGCCTAAATTCACACATTTACAAAGTAACTGACTAGGAATTGATCTAGGTAATCGGGGTCCAGACCTATGCTTTTTACTAACCACTTCTATCTATCTGAAAGCTATCAGTTAAGACTTTTGTCTGCTAGAACATTGCCCTGAGGGTTAATGATAAGCTGACCATATTTCTTAAGACAAAAATGGGACACTGGGATGGCAAAAAAGGGGATAGGGTTATGCACCAGTGACTGAGGAGAGGGGAGGAGGCAGAGCAATCCTAGCAGGAGCAGAGCAGCCAGGCCAGCAACAAGTAAGTACTAAGCGATGCCAATTAGTGATCTCAGAGTAAGCACATGTGGTCCAGTGGGACTTCACACAAGAAGCCATGGGTGGTGCAAGAAATGCTCAATAACCCCCACAGTGCCAGAGATAACCCTCACAGAACTTACCTGCAGCTCAGCCAAACTGTGGTGTTCTGTTCCCTTTGAAGAAGCAGGTATGGGACTGGGGAGAGGGGATCCTCTCCTGCAGCTCCTGTTTCCTCACTGCAGGTGGGGATAGCAGTAGTGGCTGTCTTTACTGTGAGGCAAAGGGGACAGCTGCTTTGGGATCCCCCTCAACAGACTGTCTCTGGTTCAACCGTCCTGTTTGCCCACATTAAAGAGAGCCCTGGTTTATTAAAAACGGGACAAAATTGACATTTATACAGAACTATCCAGACTGGATTTTTAGTCTTTTACACTGGAGTTGTAGAACCTGAACTCTCTTCTCTCTGACATTAGCAGAACGTTTACCCAGCTCAGTATTGTTAACTGGATTCTCTTCTGGGGAGGAGCTTGAAGGAGGAAACCAGGAGCCAGTTGCTCCCTGGTTTCACTGAGAGAAGGTGCTGGTTTAAGGAGCATGGGGTTTCTCAAGATCTTTGTCTTATTTTGTGTGCTCAGCTCAGGGGTCACCAAGCTAGGGCCCCACACAGCAAAGAGCGCTAGAACTGGGAGGGGCACAGTCTTGACCCCAAAGTCTGCGGGCCCTGGTGGGAAGGCTTTTTTGCCTTGGCAATCCCTATTGCGTGAGAGAGAGGACTGTGGAGGAGACAGCTGTGGGCCAGAAACTGAAACCAAAGTCAGTAACAATAGCTTGGACCAAACCTCAAACCAAAGAGCAAAGAACCTCATTTTCACAAACTTGCCATGAGGTAGAGGCCCTGAGGGATTTCCCCAGACTTCACCCTAAATAGAAAGGTAGAAGGGAAAAAGAAAAGAGAAGCGAGTCTAATTCATGCTAGTACAGACCTTCTCCCCATCCCTTGATTCTCTCCCTCCTGCACCCCTCTCCCTTTTCCTCCTCCTACTCCTGTTTCTCCCTTCCTCTTGCTCCTCTTCCTCCCTCCCCCTCCCCTACCCCTCCTCCTCTTTCTCTAGTTCTGCCACTTCCTGCCCCTCCTCTGTACTCAACTAACTTGTGAGAAAGGCAAATGCCATAAAGGTATGAAGAACACTCTGGAAATATCTACACCCAAATTTGTCAGAGAATTTATCAGTGCAATTTGTCAGAGAATTCCTAAAGGGTGGCTGAGGGTCTACGGGTGGGGGAGATGTGGTAGGGACCATGTGTGGGTGTGACACTGCTGCTGCTTCTTAATTACACAGGCAGCCCTGTGCACCACCCCCCTCCCACACGCACACACAGCAGCCTCTTCAGACACACCCTGAAAATGCACAGGAGAGCCCCTGAGGGATGGCTGCCTGGGCAGGGTTCTGAAGGAGGAGTGGAGTTCTCCAGGTGAGGAAGGTGCTTGTGCCTGTCACGGCTAGAGGAGGAGCAGGCAGGGACACTGCCACCAGGGCAGCAGCTTCAGCATGACTTAGTGACCCTCATCCACATCAGCTAAGCCCTTGCTGAGCACTGCTACCTCAGTGTGGTCTGATATTGATCTTCACCGTGTGGCTTCTTGGAAGACTGGTACAAGGTAGCCAAGACCCTCTCAACAAACTGTGACCCCTCTGAGCCTAGTAATGTTCAAACTCTAACGTTACTGTTACCGCCTAGGTACCAGCAGGCTACAGAGAGCTGGAGGTAGTTTGCCTTTTTATTTTGCAATGCAAACCGTGTCCCTGATCTTTTTCAGTCTGTGTGACCTAACGCCTCAGTGACACAGCTCATTGGCGTCGTCTCACTGCCCCTCCCCCCATCGCAGTGATAAGACCTCTGCTCTGTGAGCCTCAGTGTCCTGCTGGCCACCTTCATCATGTTGTCACTGCAGCACCACATCTTGCACCCGTGCCACTTACCAGCCTGTAGGTGACCACATAGCTGTACAAGGGTTGTAGGTAGGCATAAATAGTAGGGTTTATTTATTGATTTTTTTTCCAAGTCCGCCTTACTTTTGAAGAGTGAGATTGAATATTTTCCGCAGCATGACATTGAGGGTTTGGAAAGATGACTTTCAATTCCTGATGGGCCAGACTTGGGGAGTGGCAGGGACCATTTATTGGGAGACAGAAAACAAAGGTGTCAGGATTCAGGGCTGGTGCTGGAGACAACCTCTCCAGAGAAAAAGAGCAGTCAAGCAAAGGGGAGGACCCTAGGACTCCCAAGTCTCCCTTAGAGGGTGACACAGGGTGTGACAGGGAAGGGGAAGCATGGGATGGGCACCATAAGACAAAACAGGGTCTGCTGGCCCAACCCCTGGAATGTGCTTTGATGACTGACCTTCCCCCTCCCTCTCACCCCTCCGTTCCCAGTAACCTCCATCTCCGTATGTGCCTGGTTTCTGCCTGTTTGTGCATTTCTCACTTTCTAAATCGGTGTGACCTTATGCACCAGGTAAGGAATAATCTCAGTGGTTCAAGGAGAAATTGTTCAAAAGCCTGAGGTGACATTCAGCAAGTACAGTTGGTCTGTTTAAACATTGTTTAGCAGTTGTTAATTATCTCCCTGTCCTCCCCCTTTCCCCTTTCTTGGCCATGCTGTTGAATGCAAAGTAAATGACACATGCTTTTGATGTGTCTAAGCTGTATGTCACCTTGATCTTTATACCAGTATATGTCTGGTCTGAGCTTTCCCGCTGGTTGCTCATCCTTGACTCAGCTTGGAACCCTGTATTCTCACCACTCCCCCACCTGCATCAGCACTATGGACACTAACTTGTGATGCTCTATTTTGAAATAAGTGCCAGTATCAACATCTTCAGGCTTTGTCATCTTGTAACATCCAGGCCCAGCAGGAACTCCTATCTCAATATCCATTCATGAAAACAACAGATGTTTCAGATCCTCTCATGAACATTATGTTTTACCACTGATACATTTTGGTTACAAGTAGGATTGCCAGATTTAGTAAATAAAAATACAGAACATCCAGTTAAATGTCAATTTCAGATAAACAATATTTTTTTGGTATAGGTATGTCCCATGCAATATTTGGAACATGTCTAGAATAAAAAAAAGTCATCTTTTGTTTATTTGAATTTCAAGTTTCAATGGGTGTCCTGTAATTTATCTGACAAACCTAGCTATAAGTCATACAGCAACTACAATAGCAAACTGGAATTTTTTGCCCATAGCTGACTGAGAAATTTAGAGGCCACCATACCATCTGACACTGGGGCCTAAGTGTTATCACCAGAAAAATGTGACTTTCTTTCTCTCTTCCATCTAAGTCAGCCTCCTCTAGACTGGCTACGTTGTCAGATAAGATTCTGTCCTTGTGGTGGCAAAAGAGTTAGTTTGGTTTTTCCAGCCTCATTTTTTTAAAAGGAAAGGTGCAGACAGGAATGAAGACAAGTGGGCAGGCAGGCATGGAGAGGAGAAAGATAGGAGAATATAGGAGCAAAACTAGGACCTGGTGGAAGGCAGGCCTTTCCCATTCATATTGCAATGCCACCAACTGCTTCCGAGAGTCATACTTCCAGAGTAATCCTCTAGTCCTTCGCATTTCCTTGCTGTTTCCTGATTATCCCTGATGTGAGGAAATGCATGAGTCTCTGTAAGAGGTTATGGACTAAATACCACCATCCCCACCAAATTCATATGTCGTTGAAGCTCTGACCATCATGTGACTGTATTTGGAAATGGACTTCTAAGGAAGTAATGACGATTAAATAAGGTCGTAAGGGTGGGGCCCTAATCTCGTAGGATTGGTGTCTTTATAAGATGAGAGAATACTGCCCCACATTAGCACCCTAGCACACACCAGAAGTAAGAGAACTGTCTATGAGCCAGAAAAGAGCTCTCACCAGAAACTGAATTTTCGAACACCTTGGTCATGGACTTCTAGCCTCCAGATAAATAAATGTCCACTGTTCAAACAAACCAGTCTGTGGCGATTTGTTACGGCAGCCTGAACAGACTAATACAAAGGGTGTGGCTGAATCTCAGAAGTGCAACGTTTTCATCATGTAACACTACTGATAAAAAAAAATTTCAGGATCTCAACAACAGATGGTTTCCTGTGTATGTGTTTCCTAGGACAGATAGCATAGAATGTTGTTTGTTCTTCACCTGAGTTCTGGTCACCTTTTAAACTGCTTCAGATTAGTTAAGAATTTTTTAAGAAGCATTTTATTTATTTTATTTAGTTATTTACCTCACTTGGCTCGCACCGGTCCCAGATGCAAACTTGGGATGCTGGGATCTGTGTGGACTGTGCCTAACCCCTATTCTACCAGGGTGGATCTGCTTAAGAATTTTTAATGACATTGTTCAAAAGATTGCTTCTTTTAAAAATCATATATGGAAGAGTAGGAATTACTGCAATAAAGATTCTATGTTAAGAACGAAATGGGGAAATGAACCATTAGTAAGTTTCTTAGTGTTTTACTTTTTAAAAAACGTCCAGTGACTAAAGATCTAAAAAATTTTAGACATTAACTTCGCTTTCATGTAAAAGAAGTCTGAAGGGAAGTATCCAGAACTGATGAAGTGTCTTCACAAAGTCACCAGCAACCTAACCTTTTCACTACTCTCCATTCTTAACATATTCTACCTCATGATACAAGATGGCTGCTGCTGCGTCAACAGCGTATCTGCATTATAGCCAACAGGAAGGATAAGGGACAAAGATCACACCTCTGTTTTAAAGGACATTTCCTTAAATTTATACATTTATTTTATTTACATTCTCTTGGCCAGAACTTAACCACCTGTCCACAATTATCAGCAAAGAAGCAAAGAGATACAGTCTTTCTTCCTGGTGGCTTTTTCCCAAATGAATAGTGGAGATTCTTGTAAGTAATAAAGAAAAAGATGGTGTTAGGAGCAAATCAGAAATCTTGAAGACAGAGGCAATTGGAAAACTTTTCAGATTATCATGAGAGTATAGAATGCTTTTACCAAAGACATTTAAAATGAGATTTTGAGCAAAATTCCTAAACATGAACTAAATAAACATTAAACTAAATATTTATAATATTTCAAGTTTTCCTTCTATGTTTGTTAAATATATGCTTAATAATCAGTGTCTACACATTAGTTGAGTGATTGTAATCAAATGTGACTTCATAAAACATCTTGTTTCATCAGAATGCCCGTATTTGTAGTTTTTAACACCCATTTGCTGTTCTGTCACATTAATTTAATGTTGTTTTAAAATGTGGAGGAAGGGTAGATAAAATGAGAACAGTCAGTTGTTGATCACTGTTGAACTTTACTGATAGTGCTGGTTGTTCATTATTTTATTATCTCTACTTCTATGCATGTTTCTAAATGTCCATCTTTTTTTTTTTTTTTATGTATAGATCACAGTTTCCTTAGAGAAGATAAATGTTTAAAGAAGACCAGAGGTTGTTAAACTTTCTATTAGTAGTCAAAATACTGGGAAAGTAGAGGGAAGATAATGGAGAGCCCTCTTGTGACTTCCAGCTTTCCTCTACCTAAAACAGGTTTCATTCAGAAGGTTGATTTCAATCCCAAAAAGCTCATTATAAAACTCTTTTGTTCAATAACAGCAATGCTGTATCATACTTTAAGAGGATTGGTTTCAACAGAGGACTGCAATCTTACCAGAAAACAAAACTGGAGAGGCACAGTCTTGTGTTAAGCAGCTGAAGAAATTAAGCTGTAGCCCATCAGAGCCCGGCAATGTATCAAGAACCTGGTCTGAGAGCCCTGTGGGAATACGGAATGAGGAAATCATTGACCCTGCCCTCAAGCTGTTCATGTTCTTTGGGAGAAATGGGCACATAAATAGGTAGTTAAAAATGACGTGGTTAGTGTACTGACCAAGCTACAAAGAGCATATCATGACTATAAAAAGCATTTCGTGAAAAATGTTTCATTTTGAAAATGCTATTTTCATTGAAAGAAATTCACTACAGAGTGGCATTGTGTAGTTGAATAGATGCCAGCAGTGACCCCACTAACATAAACTACAAAGATGCTTTTGAAATGAATGGAATTCACAAATGTAAATATATTCTAAGTATTTTATATGGTAATAGGACTTTACCACAACTTGCTCCATGCACCCAAAAGAAATGCGATGTTTAATGAGGAAAAGTTCTTTAAGTCAGTGAAAGAGGTTATTTTGTAACATGATGCTTGTATTCACAGAAAATATTCTTAAAAAGATGTGACTTATTTAGATTGTTAAATATGTCTTTGGATATAGACATTAGTGCAATAGCTGGGACATAAAACGTGAATGAATGAACAAATGAACAAAAAATAACAAGAGCACTTGGGTTAGTACTAGCTTTGTCACAAAGTAATCAAGTGCCTTACATAGATACGTCAGTTAGCTTCCCTGGGAATTTGTTTCTTAACCAGTTAAATTAGAGAGTTGAATTTATTGACAATTTTAAACTTTATTGAGCTCTATCACCCTTTGTTCAAAAGAATACTTGGATGGTGCAAGGTGGAGATTCATGTGCGCATGTGCACACATGTGTGGTACATTATTCTTGGTTTCTTTTCAGATTACCCTCCCCTAGTGATAACAGAGTTACCTCTTCCAAAGAGCAAAGTCTGAACAGTGCTTGCTGGTCCAGTGGTTGAGTCTCTATGGCTCCATAAAGCCCGAGGGCCTGGGTTTATGGCCAGGGAAAGGGGAAAACAGCCAACAAGAACAACTAAATGGATACATAAATGTTTCTTCCTCTGTCTGCCTGCCTGCCTCCTTGCTTCCATTCAATTGAAAAAATAGAAAGAGCAGCATCTGAGAGCTACTGGTGTGGAGGATACCTGAGGTCCTTTCCTGGGCTCACACTGAATGATCCTGTTACAGAAAATCACTTGCCCGTGGAATACTAGAGGGAATGTCAAAGAATGTATGCAGAGAGAAAGCAGGAGAAAATGGCGCATTTTGAACAGATCAAACTTGGTAGCATGTCTAAGAAGCTAGGAACAAAAGACAGAGCTGCTATGCATTCTGATTCTCTTGTAGGTTCTATTTTGAAATGAAGAGAATATAAATTAACTTAGGCCTGGAGCTGGGCCCTCTAGAAGAATCCAAGGAGCATTAACACCATCACAGGAACTTGGCTTTTCTCAGTCTTCTCTGTTTATTGATCTCAGCCAAAGATATCACAGAAGAAAACTCCAGTCTTAAGAAAGTCATTCCTATTAATACTAACACAGTCAGCCCTACTGATAACAGATGTGGTTATAATGGGAGCTGAGTGAACAAAAGCACATTTCCCCAACTTCAAACCTCAAGCACATTTCTATCATCTGTAGCAGACTGAAATACTGGCTCAGAATAGCTGCTTTTCTTTGCTCATTTGTGGACATTTCAGTGAGCCTTCATTGGGACAGGAGAATCTGAGTTCTCTACTGGCAAGAGTTTGAAGATGGAAGGACTGGAGAGAATTCCTTTCCATTGCTTATAGGAACTGATTTGAGACTAGCACTACAAAGGCCTTTTTGTTGATGCAAATCATCCCTGAGATAACACTAAGTACACATTTCTCAGAGAAAGACTCCAGGAACACTGAATACCACAGAACTGAGCTTAACAGTCTTATGACTTAGGTCTTGGCCCAAACCACCTTCATAATGCTAAGCCATGAACTTCATCCTGTGTTAATACAAAACCACAAGCATCTGGAAATAGCCTTGAGGACCTCATGCAATGAGACTGAACCCCAAAATTTTACCCTTTCAAAGTCAAGTAACCCATAACTGATTACTGTATTAACCCTGACAGGTTTTTTTTTATTTTTTATTTTTTCCTTTCCTGGAAAAGAGATTGAGAAATATTATTGTGAGGACTGTATAAGTCAGCAGAAGAGACCTGATTTGAGCTCCTGGTTTCCAATTTTGCACTCAATAAACATACCCAGCCACTTCTTTCTACAAATTCATTTCTGAAAACTGTAGAGGGAAATCATTATCAAAATTATGCATTTTGTAGACAAGTTCCAAGCCCCATAACATTTAATTTTTCTCAGCACAGCCCTCAGAGTTGAAAGACTAACTGTGGCTCTCTGAAGAGCATTTGTAGCCTTCATTTGCGTTCTGGCAGGAAGGATTTTGATTTTCTGATGGATCAGTATTAGCTAAAATGTTTGTCATTATATATCCCCTGGAGTTTTCTATTCTTTGTTGGGTCAGCTCTCGTCCTCTCTGGCAGTAGACTGAAATCATTGTTAGGGAGCTTGAGTTACACCCTAGCTGTGAAGTCACCCCGGAAAGCTCTTGTTTAGATTGGAATTAAAGACTTTCACTGGATACTTAAGCTTTCCTTTCCCTTTGTCCAAACTCCCAAGGACAGAGCTGCTAGCCAGCACCGTGTCACATCTGTATTATGTCTTCTAACGATGAGCTTTAGTTGCCCAGAGCAGCATCCTTTAAACATCGTGTTGTCTGACTATCGGCAATGTCTGCTGTCTGGTTCATGTTTGATTATAATATATAGGTTAAGAGTAGAAGGAAATTCCTCAGTCCATCATAATGTTTCCCAGGATGGTGAAAATCTAGATGAATGTTCTTCCTTTATCTTCTATATTTGCCAAAATTCCTACAATGAACAGATATTACCCTTAGAGTAGGAGGAGGAGAGAGAATTTTGAAGTGATCTGGCTATCATGCTGTAACCAGAATAGAGTTTGCTCTTTCCCCTTCCTGCCCTGAAGCTGAAAATTCACATATGACTTTTTACTCCCTGCAAATTTTGCTAATAACTTGCTGTCGACCAGTTGATTAGCATCTATTTTGTATTTTATATCTTTCATATGCTATAATCTTATAATAAAGTGAGCCAGAGAAAAGGAAATGTTAGGAAAACCATAAGGGAGAGAAAATATGATTATAGTACCACATTGTATCAATAGACACTGTAAATTCACATTGTCTCTTTATATGAAAATCGTGTACAAGTGGACCTACCCAGTTCAAGCCTGCATTTTTCAAGAGCAAAATGTATTTCTCTCCTTTCACTGAGCTGATACTAAAAGTTGCCCAGGGCCATGACTGTAAAATGCGGGGCCTGGGAAATTTCTTTTCTAGTTGTCTAGACGGGATCTTGAACGTCTCTCTTTCTCAGCAAATCAGGGGGACAGGAATGGGGCTGCATGGTTTTGTTTTCCAGCCTAGTTTAACTCAAAGAAAAAAAAAATTGTATGAAGCTGTCCAAATAAGTTGGATATTATGCCTAGATTCTGATTATACAAGATCAATGGTTTAGAGACAGAATGTGAACAAATAATAAAAAATATGGTGTGCAGAACACTTTGATAGAAGCTGAGACTATAGTCAACAGAGTAGGAGAAGGAAAACCCAGGAAAGCTTTTGCATGGCACTACTGGATTCCTTCAGCTGCTGCTTCTTCAGAGTGCTGGCCCTTAGAATCGGCCAGGGCAGGTTTAAATCCAGCTCTCTCATTCACTTGCTATATAATAGTGAAGACAATCATGAAGGTATAAAGTCACAGGGACAGCACACTTTTTCGTAGGATTCATAAGGAAATGAGATAAATCAGCCAAGTGTTTGCTACACAATGACACTCCAGATGTTGGGGGCATGACCACCAGGCTCCCCTTCCTGCAACTGTGTCCCACCAGCTTCCTCCCCGTGGTTTTTTAATTGGTGCTATCTTCAGTCCTGAGGACGTGAACGAGGAAGTCAAGAGGGAGGCTCTGATGATGTCATCTAAGCAGGTTAGCTGAAGGATGAAGTGGATGCTTCACAGAACTTGAATCTGTTTCCTCAGCTGGGGCTCAGCCTACGTGGAAGACAAGAGCAGAGAATGATGGCAACACAGATTTGAACAGGACTCACTTACTGTGGGTTCAGGGATGAACACTCAGCACTGGTATGGCTTTTGCCTCTACTGCAAACTTGACAAGTACAAGTAATGCAGAAGCTATTGACACAGGCATTAGTAATGCCAATTAAGCGCTTTCATTCATGAGCATCATTGTACTGGGATTCTATATATACTATCACTTCATTTGTTCAGACAGAAGAGTGAAGAGAGGAGAATTGGTATTTTTGTGCATTGAGACATGTTCACACAGTGTTCCACGGAATATACAGAACCATCCTACAAGATTTGTAGGTATAGTAACACCTCAACCCTGCAGAGGAGGATGCTGAGTTTGCTAATTTGAAGAAACTTGCCCCAGCCCACACAGTTAGTGATGTCTGAAATGATTCCTATCTAACTGGTACCAAAGACTATTTCCCTAAAACATACATAATAGTTTGAATGATCCAGAGCAGCACCAGAAGTCCGAAAATCCTTTAAAAGGCTGCTAAAGTAAACAGCATTGACTTGATGTGCTAAAGTGAATATATTTTATTCATAGGTAATCTCCCAGGGCCTTGCTCAGAGGATTTTTCTCCTGACTGTAGCAGGGGAGACAGTGAGTTTCCTCTAAGACGTAAGTCAATCTCATTGACTCCAAAAGATGCTTCCCAACGAGAAGCGTTTAGTTCAGACATGCCTTTGAACCACTTAGAACCTATTTTGTCTTGGCCTCCTTAATCCTCCACCCTACATGTCACCAACGATAAGGATCTTATACAGAGATAGGATCATATTTTGAGTTCTACCGCTAAGGGAAACAAGAGAAAAGGTTTTCCTTGATTCTCAGCCCTAAAATTGAAGCAGTGTATTTGAGAACTCAAGTGTTAGGGTGATCAGAACTAGCTCAAATTTGCATTTGAAAGCTGAATCCCTTTGTGAGGAAAGTTACCTAACTTTCTAGGAAGAAGTGTTTTGAAAAACCCACAAACATGATTTAAAAGTAAAAATGTATTATTTTATTTTCCATTCCAAAAATAAGTGTGGCAACTCCATTTAGTATTCAGTGTTTATTTCTACGGATGAAGCTAAATGACTTTCTCTCCTTCTCTTGATGCAATGGCCTTGTGTTAAGAGATAGAAATATTTACCCCGAATGATGGAACAAAACAAAACTCCAGAGAAAAAGCTCAATGAACAGAATTATGTAAATTGACTAGAAAAATTTTAAAATAACTGTCTTAATGATGCTCACTGAAATTAGGACAATCAATAAACAAAATATATCTAGGATAGACAGAGAAAATATGATAAAGTTCCAAATAGAAATCATAGCACTAAAGAACACAATAGCTGAACTAAACACACAAAAAACAAACAAAAAAAAACACAATAGAGGGCCTGAGCAGTCGACTGGAAGAGGTTTCTGATCAAATCAGTGAGCTAAAAGAGAGGGCAGGGCAAAGCAGCTGAGAAGACCAGCGAAGAGAAAAGAGAATGGAAAGAAATAAAGATAGCATGAAAGTTTAAATCTGATGCTAAATTGATCTTTTTTCTTTATGTTCACAGAACTCTGTTGTTCTCATACACATCATACTTATTGACCAACAATAAGACAGCGTTGTTAAGAGTTCCGCTAGATCTTTCAAGAGAAATACTTTTTAAAGCATTTGGGAATCATTCCCAATAATACCCATTAAAGCATTTCAGAAGAGATGGGTTTTGGCACTTAGAAAATCTAGTCCCACCATAATGATGACGAGTGAAGTCTACTAGAGTACAGCTTCAATAGCAGTGAGTTACAACGGAAAAACACCACAGAACAGCCTAGAAAACCAAGACATTTGGTGAGAAAAATGACTTTAAAAAGCCACCATTGAGAGTCAGTGTTGTTTAAATGTCTTCACATGAATGTAAATAGGAAAAAAAATTTCAGTTCTCCTAGGTTAGGTTTTAATACTTTAATTTAGGCAGCTAGCAAAGAGATTTTATTAGATTCAAAACTGGCATTAATCAGAATTTTCCATTAAAGTTATTTTCTTCTCTATGCGGCACTCAGATTGCTTAGACATTAACCAGTTGTTATGAGGCCTGCATTTGTTATTCTTTTATATCATTACATTGTTGGCTGCAGGATTTTTTCACTGTAAAATTTTGGAAATTTATAGTTCCCTGATACTCAGCCTTGCCAAATTTGGGCCTATTTCAGCCCTTTCCCCAGAGTAGATCTTTATTAGGATAATTTGGTATAATGACATTTTATAAGAGAGTAAGTTTTCATGAGACTTAATTTTGAAAACAGGCAAATTTACCCAGATGTTGTGCTGCCTTTTGAATTCCTAAATCTTTTCCTGTTTTAACTCCATTTGATTTTAGTAGTTATTAAGTAACCCTGAAATACACGCCAGAGTTTTCCTCAGGATTTCATAAATCATAGACACAAAAACAAAATACTTAAACAAAAATTATGATAGAAGCACTAGAAAAACAAACAAATAAAAACAGGGAACCAGAAGATAATGTGGTCAGAGCAGATATTTTCAAAACCCTTCTTTGTCAGAAAAGGTGGGAATCAGGCAAAGGAGGCTAAATTTTTACTATAATAATAGTATTCTTTGTCTATAAAGATGTTTCTAGAAGTAATGAGTCTGAATGGATCCTCCCACATACACTGATCCTGTATCTTTTGCCACTAAGGAATATGTTTTTGCCAGTTAGAATGAAACAGAGAAGAGGAAGATACAAGCCTAGAGTCTGCAGCCCCAGAAAAGACGAACATCTTCTTGAACTTGACCATTTGACTTAACAAGATACACAATGGCTAGAATAACCACTAGTCCATGGTGCCGCCCCCACTCCCCGCCCCAGCCAAGAAACTTTGTGACATATAATTGGGTTTAAAGATAACATGGGGAAAAAGTCATGCTCCTTGAGCAAACAGCTCCTTTTTGTGTCCTGTAAGAGCCTGAAATGTTGCATTTTTGTACTCACATGGACAAGGATAGAGATTAGAAAGAAAATATGTATTAGAAGAGCACTAGTGTAAATGATTAAGAGCAGAAAGTTTCAGGACAGAAGAATTGAATTAAATCAATCAGAGCTGTCTAGCCTTGGGCAAGCTGTCTTAATATCTTTGTGCCTTAGTTTCCTCCTCTGTAAAATAGGGACTCATAATACTAACTGCTTCACAGAGTTCTTGTGAAGATTAAAGAGATATGTGCAGGCACACCCTGGTGGAGGAGCACAAGGTCACATACCCCTGGGTCCAAAGTCCTAGGTCCAAGGGAGAAACGATCAGTGTGAAGGACTAAATAAAATAAATCACTTCTTTCTCCTCTCTCTGTCTGCCTTCCTGCCTACTTACTTTCATTCATGCCTGCACCTTTCCTTTAAAAAAAACAAAAAGTGATATGTGCAAAGCTCTAAGTCCACGGTAGCATTCTGTGTAAATGATTATATATTGAATAACCTATAGGTGCCAGATCCCATGTTAAGTTCTTTAATATAATGTGCTATTTAATTTTTCTAAAAAGTTTTTAAGGCAGGTCATATTTTCAATTTACACCTAAAGATATTCAGTCTCAGGAAGGTTAAGAAAATTGCTCAGGTGTACAAAGTAAGCAGCCTGATCGGAAGCTGTCACATCAAAATATGTCTGTTCCAAACACCATTGGTGATGGGACTCACTTCACTGCTATCTGGTCAACACCTCATAGTCTAGACGATTACATTTCTAATCAGTTTTAATGATTAGAAAATTATTCCTCTCTCCATCCTTATTTGTCTAACTCATTAAAATTAGCAGACGGCGTTAGAAAAAAATGTGTTCGACACCTGAAACTGAGTCACCTGAACCCTGGTAGAAAGCCCTGTGCGCCGTGGCTCTGGTGCATTTGGAGAGAAAGAGAAAAGTGCTCCTTCCTTCCTTCCTCCCTCCAGCTCCGGACAGGAAGGGTCAGGGAATACACCGCTGCCTCTCAACAAAGTAACAGCCTAGGCCGCCTTCTTGCTTGAGCTGGGGAGTGTCCACCAGTTCAGGGACCAGGCAGTCATTCCCATCCAGGTCATCCTGTGGGGGCCCCCAGGCACGCAGGAATTTGGGAACAGGGCTTTCCTCCCCGTGAATACTCAGGCAGGAAGCAGGCCTTCCTGAGAGGCGGCCCTGCTCAGTTTCCTGGTTATACAAGAGGGAGAAGGAAGTAAAAGCAACAGAAAAACATCAGTTAGAAAATTAAAAAAAACTAAGCGGCAGTGTTGAAATGGCTCAATGATTTAAAAATCGAACTTACAAGAAGTATTGTCCTAGTTGACATTCCTCTTTTTTATCTGCCAAATGTTGACTAAGTCCTTTGGAATCTTCTCTAGGCTTCTTCTGGTTTCCTGGGCTGGTGGGAGAAGAGAAACCGGGGTAGGAGAAGGGCATGGGCATTGCTGGAATCCAGAGAGGCAGTATCTAGAAAGCGCTGCAGATAGGACGCAATAACTCCACCATCAGAGAGGCTGGAAAGGGCTTGGTCTTTGCAGGATGCTGGGACTGAGTATGGCTGGAGAAACAGACAAGTTCACTGATGCCTGCAGACATGAACTTGTGGCCTTGAATTCATAGGCTTCTGTGGCTTAACCAAGGTTACTAACTAAAGCATTGCTTTAACACACAATCTGATGTTTTAAGATTAAAATAGTGGATAGCAGAAGGGGTCAACTTTCACTATTTGAGAAATGCCTCTAGTTGATTTCTTTATGCACATGCCCTCTTTGAAGCAAGGATAATGTGTATGTATCTTGATGCATAGATATGACTGGCTAATTATTTATGTTACAAAATTTTTTCTCATCACAAAAACATCTTCCTGTCTTCTCTTAAATGGCAAGTTCTTTTTAAAATATATGTCTCCTCCCAGGTACACGATTGCCATTCTCCTTGGTTTGCCCCAGTGATTCTGAATTAGAATCCTACAAGACCGTATCCGAATTATCTGGGTGTTTATTAAAAACAAATTCCTAAGCTCTTTCCCAATTCCAACTCTGAGTCTCTGGAAATGGGACTGTGGAATCTCTTTTTTAACAAGTGTATCAGGTGGTTCTGCTGTGCAGGTGGAACTGGAAACCATCTCTTAGCACAATAGATTTCTAAAGTGCTACACAGTCTGAGGTGGTATTAAAAAGAAAACGGCAAGTAGTTGAGACTACAGACCCTTTCTTTATTTTGCTTTTGAAAAACAATGACCTAATCATGAGCTCTTTGAAACATGTGGAAGAGTACACAACATAATAAACTCTTATGTACCCTAACTCCATTCCTCATCCATTTCATTGACAAGTTTCCCCACCAATGGTGTATTGGTAAGAACTCTCTTTTCTTTGACTATTTACATCACATCTAAACATCTTGAGATTATTTTATGAATTTGTTTTCTTAATGTTATTTTTCAGACACCATATTTCCTGCTAGATTGATGTTCTAAGAGGACAGAATACATATCCATCTTAATCATTCACCATTGTATTCTTGGCATCTAGCACATAGTAGGTGCTCAATAAATATCTCCTGAACAAATGAATGTGAGAATGTCCCTCCTTTTATGTTAAAATTCCCATTTATAAAATAACAATACTATTCGACAGTAGGGTTTAAAAAAAAACAAACGACAGTTCTTAGTTGACAAAATTCAGTGGATTCCTAAACTTTCAAAGTAGCTACAAATTGTTTCTATAGTTTGTGTGTTTTTATCATGAAATGTTTTGGGACTTTGCCTTTTCCACACTGATTAAGATTATCATGTCGTTTTTTTCCCCTTCGTTCTGTAGATAGGGTATAATAGACTGATAAATTGTCATGTATTGAATCATCATTGCATGCCAACAAACTGCATATATAATGAAACTACCTCAACATAATAAGAGCCACAGATGAAAAGCCCACAGTGAACATACTGCTGAGGGCTGGAGGAAGGGAAGAACAATGGGATATTGTTAAGGGGATATTAAATTTACATTTTACAAGATAAAAAGGGCTTCTGGGAATGAACGGTAAGTATGTTTACACAATAATGTGAATGTATATAATACCACTGACATGCACACTGAAAACTATTAAGAAGGCAAATTTTATGTTATATGCATTTTATAATAAAAATTAACTAAAAATGTAAGAGTATTGTTGGACTCTTAGTTCTAGTCCAATGAGCAACTAAACTATGCTGTTTTGAATGTTACAACTGGAGGTTTTGAAATCAGGAAATGTGAGTTCTCTAGCTTGTTTTTCTTCTACAAGTTTGTTTTGGCTCTTCTGTGTCCCTTAAATTTCCAGGTGAATTTTAGAATTCGCTTGTCAATATCTGCAAAGAGGCAGCTGGCATTTTAAACAGGGATTGCACGGAATATGTAGAAAAATTTGAAAGTGTCGAAACAATATTTTTATGTTAGCAGAGGAAAAATGTTAACCCCCACCCCACCCTAAACTCTGCCACTTAAAAAGTCAGCATGTATGGCTTTGGGTCTGAGCCTGACTCTGACATCTACTAACAGAAAAAAGTAGTGCCTGTCGCAGTGGTTGCCAAATAACTAAGTGAAGCAATCTACGTGAAAGCACCGTGAGAACTGTAAAACACTGTGAAAATTGCAGGTGTTATTAAATCATTTTTGTAGGAAGTCATTCATTCATTCTTTTGACTGAATTTTAATGGAATTTGGAAACTGTGCTGATAAACTGACAAGTGAAGAAAATTTAAACATTAAAATACATATTTATTGTTCCTTTCAAGCTGATGATCTTGAAAGATTATACATTTATTGTGAGGATGCTACTTTTGCTTGAACTATTTCTTTCAGCTTCAAATTTTCTCCTTTACTAATTTAGCAATTTTTCACTTGATACAGGCACCTATTTAAAATTAGTCAATACATAAAATCTACATTTATAAGGATCACATTTATATATAAAATAAATGTGTTTATTCAGAAAGCAAACTCTGATAAAAAAAAATAGAAGTTAGAAATAATTGCAATTTTTGTCCTATAATACAAAAATAGTACAAATATAGTACAAATACTTTCCTGATCTAACCAACTCAAGGAATTAAAATTTAATGTAATTTTCACCAGTTATTTGTACTTAAAATCTCATTAAAGTAGAAGAGTTCATATAACACATTCATTTACATATCCTCAGTGATGGTAAATCATTGTTTTTGAAAGAAAATTCCATTATTTTTAAAATTTGATTTTATTGAAGGAATATTGCATTATAATATTAAATAGGTTTACAGTATACATAATAGTTAATCAATATTTGTATATGGTATGGTAAATTCACTATTTCGGTTTTTCCCTCACTGTACAATTAATCCCTTTACCCCATTTGCCGCCCTCCACCACCGCCTTCTCTTCTTGCAATCATTAATTTGTGCTTTTTTTTTTCTTGGCTAATAGACTATTGATTGATTTAGCTCATTTTTAAAATCTGTTTTTGTTTAATTTGGTTAATTCATTTGCTTGATATCTCTATTCACCATATATGAGTGACATCATATGATGTCTGTCTTTCTCCTTCTGGCTTATCTCACTAAAGCATAATTCCCTCCAGGCACATCCATGCTGCTGCAAATGGCATGCTTTTATCTTTTTCATAGCTGTGTAGTATTCCATTGTGTATGTATACAACATCTTTTTTATTCACTCATCTGCTCATGGGCACCTAGGTTGTTTCCAGCTCTTGGCTATTACAAATAATGCTGCAGTGAACATGGGGGTGCTTATCTATGAATTAGTATTGTTTTGTTTTTAGGGTAGAAAATGCAATCTCTTAAAATAATCAGAAGTCATTGGGAGCCACATCCTAGGGCTCAATAGAGGCAGTGATCAGTCTGGGTGATGTTTTTCTTTTTTCAAAAGTGAAGTGTTATTAACGTTAAGTAATAATGTCTTTCTCTAATTAATATATTTAAATGTGTGTGTTTAAATGAGAGTCCTTGGTCTACTGCAGAGAAGTCCTTGGCTGGAGCCATTTACTACCTGTGACATAACAAACCGATTGTGAGAAAATAATAGTGTGTTGTTTCCAGTTATGACTGAAAAGCACTTTTTTGCTCCATCTTGTCCCTCACCCCTAACCCACTCCCTAGAACCTGGTTGTTTAACTTTGTCAATGTTGACATTTGGAACCAGGTAATCCTCTGTTGTTAGGGCTCTCTTATACATTATACATTGTGGGATGTTTAGCATCATCCCTGCTGCTACCCAGTAGATGCCAGTCACGCCCCTTCCTCCCTCCCAGTCAGTGACCATCAAAAATACCTCCAGATCAAGCCAAATCTGGGACCAAAATCATCCCTGGTTTAAACCACTGCCCTCGTTGTATCCTAAAAATTTAGGCTTCCCTTTCTCCAAAAGGATAGATTTTTACTCTCAATACTCTAAGCAAAGGATCTCAAATGTGAATGTTTCCAGGGACAAGCAGATCATTAACACGGGTGAAACAGATGAGATATTTAAAAAGTATTTTTGATTCTGGTTTGAGTACAAGACATACTTCACTTTTCTCTTGGCCATAACATAAGGAAAAGTGTGTGTGTGACAGATGATGCTGTGAATGGTCAACCCCAGGGGCAAGAGCAACAGGAACTGGTAAAGACTGTGAAGTGACGAGCTCACGCCCATCTAACTGCAGGCAGCCACTGTGCAGCTCCAGCCAGTCACTGTCATGTGGGCATGTGGCCTAATGTTGCAGAGCTTTTGGGGGGGAAAAGCCAGAAACTGTTCTTTTTTAAAATGTGTGCACTCTCCCAAATTTCATATATTGTTAATTCATTGAAAACACTGAAAAACTGCATGTGAACCTGGTGGCTGACCACTGGCCCCAGTCAGACATGCCAATGTATTGTGCCAAGACAAGGGGATAGAAGCTACCAGAGAAGGAAGGAGAGATGGTCTGCCTCCCAGAAACACTTGATCCCAAAGAACTGGATTCTAGAAAGATGGGGTCAAACCCTTTCCATGTAGTACCTCCATCTGCATGATGCCTGGAGACCAGGTCTATGTGGCCAAGTTGGTGTGATGGTGTGGATGCACTGGCCTTCATATGGGCAATGTGGCCTCAGTAATGAGTGTCTCCATGTCAGTGATGACCAGAATGCACTCCCGGGTGCCATGCACCTCATTGATCTAGTACTATTTCCACCCAGAAGTGAGGCGCCATCTCTCTGCAAGCCTCACCCTTCACCTCTGACACATGAGTGAGATTGACTCTCCCAAGTAGCCTGATATCATATTGTCTGTAGGTTGTTAAAACAATTTAACGCATGCCTCCCTGGACCTGAGTTCAAGACCTGGGGCAGAGGCAGGGGCAAAATAAATAAATAAAAAAGAAAAGAACGCCCCTTCCATGGTTCAGACTTTGAAAGTCGTGGACCCGGGTTCAAGATGCACGGTGGGGGCGGGGGCAGGGGCGGGGGAGAATGAAATGCAACAGTTCCACACTGACAGTATTTGTTAGTTTTATTATAAACCCTAGGGGCAGTTAATTGGCATTTGAAGTATGTGAACTAGAATATACACTCTATGATAGTTTGTGAGCAGTTGATAGTCTAATTAGAGACCCACTTTCCCATGGGCTTTGTCTCAAAACACCAGAGGCTTGTTAATTGGCAAAAATGATGTTGGAAAGGATTGTTCACTGAAGAAATCAATGGTGAACAGATGGGTGAACCAGCTAGAAATCTTCTGCAGAGACACCTGCCTAGGCACAAGCAAGTTATGAGAAGCAACTGAGCCCAATACTCTGTCCCTACACCCTTCAGTTTGGCACCTGGTGAGGATTTTGCTCTGGCCCTATCATGTTCCTTGGAGACTCCAGGCAGAAGGTTAGCTGACTTTTGCCACAAAATGCTGTCACATTCACCTCTAGTGAAACTTTCAAAGAGAATCATTTCTGTGACCTTAAAAGTCAGAAATCTGGGACTCTACCAAGTCAGCAAAACAAGCTTATGGTTGTTTTTGTATCTGTTTGTTCATAAGTGTCTTGCGTACGGCGGAATCCAGTGAGAAACTCATATTTGTTTTCAGGAGAGGGTGCGGTTGTGGTTGTCACCAATTTAGTCACTGACGACAATAATAGCTACCAATAAGAAGCAGTAATTGTGAATTTCCAAATTGGCTTAGGTCAGTTTACCACACCTGCCAACCCTGGGAGATGGAGAATGAGTCAGATTTCATCTGATTTTGCAAATTAAAAGAACGTGGCATTTCTTTCCACAGTGCCAGAGAACAAATGCATAATTATTACAAGCTTGTTCCATTCTTATTGCCAATGCCAACATTTGGAGTTTCTCTTTTACAATCACTGTTAGCAAAAAGTCTATCTTTTTAATTGTCACTCCTGGCATGTGAGAGCCACACCTTGCTGGAATTATGTGTCTGCAATCTCAGCAAAAATTGGCTGGCTGGCAGGGATGGGAGAGAAATCTCTTAAATCTTCTGTGTTTCACATGACTCGACATGTTTTTTCCTTGATGTTTTCATATATCCCTTCATTTCTATTCAATTAACAAAAATGAAGCCCCCACAAAGGGTTGATGTTCTCTGCTAGGCCTGGCAAGGATTGGAGATGTGAATTAAATGTGAACCCCAAATCCACTGATGTTTTCATTTGCTGATAAATAAATAAATATGGGCAAACATTGATAAAATAAACCAGAATATGATGATTTGAAAACAGATGAATAAAGTAACAAGCTAGGGGAACTCTGAGAAGAGGGCAAGTTGAGTCTTGAAGAATGAGAAAGAATTGAGGAAAGAATGAGAAGATTTCTCCATGTGTGAAGACAGCCCCAGGCCCCAGAGAGGAAAGTTCTAGTGTATTCAGGGAAGACTGAGTAGAAGGACACTTCAGAAGTCAAAAAGGTTGGGAACCAACTCTTCCTATCTAGTTGTGCAGTAAGGAATCCCGCCACATGGGGAAGGAAACCCACCTTCTATCATTCACAGCTGAGCAGCAGCCACCCAGAAGAAGGGTGGTCTTTTTTATTTTATTGCTATTCTTTTTTAATGTTTTTCTTTTTTAGGTAACATTGCTTTATAGCAGTGTGTTAGTTTTAGATATGTAAGTTCACTCTTTATTATATATAATAACACACATGCCCAACGCCCTATTACCAGTGGTGCTCCGCCACTCTCCATGGACCCCATGCCCTTTGCTTCCTCCACAACCCCTGCCCTCTGGCAACGTTGATTCTGTTGTTGTCCAAGAGTTAGTTTTGGTTCTGTCTGTTTATTTGCTTTGTTTCTTAAAATTCCTCATATCAATGAAATTATTCAGTGTTTGTCTTTCTCCTGACTTATTTCACTTAGCACAATATCTCTAGCTCTGTTCATGTTTTCACAAATGGCATGATTTCATTTTTTAATAGTTCAGTAGTGTTCCATTGTGTGTGTGTGTGTGTGTGTGTGTGTGTGTGTGTGTGTGTATCAACCTTCTGTTGATGGGCACTTGGTTTGTTTCTGCTTCTTGACTATTGTAAATAGTGCTTTAGTGAACATGGAGTAAGTATGTCTTCTTGAATGAATATTTTTGCATGAGTCCTCTAGGTACCTAGAAGTGGGATTTCTGGATTATATGGTAGTTCTATATTTCGCTTTTGGAGGAAACGCCATAGAGTTTTCTGAAGTGGCTGCACTATTTATATTCCCACCGACTGGGCACCAGGGCTCCCTTGTCCCACCCTTGCTACCCCCTGCTTCTAGTTTTTTTTTATATAGGCCATTCTCACAGGTGTGAGGTTTAGCTCAGTGTGGTTTTTATTTGCATTTTCCTAATAAAAGATGATGAGAATTCTTTCATATGCCTGTTGGCCATCTCTATGTCTTCTTTGGAGAAGTATCTATTCAGATATTCTGCTGATTTTGTGATTAGCCTGTTAAGTTTTTTGTTGTTGAGTTACATGAGTCCTTTTTATTACACAGAGTATTTTATCATGCAAGTTAGTAAACAAAATGGATAGTTAAGGTATCCAAAATCCTTTAATATCCCTGAACTTCATAAAAGCACAGTTAACAGTCTTTCTGGAGGTCAGTATAGTAGAGCTATCAAAAGTCTTTTAGATATTTTTTAGGGCTCTTTTCTAATTTTCACAAAGATACCATCTGGGCTAATGGAGCTTGTCTTGATCATCTTGAATGTCATTCCAGTGAGTCTGGGTTTGTTCTGTACATAATGGGACACCATTGAAGATTTTTGACAGTTTGAAAGGTCTTTTCAAAATAATGAGAACAAGAGCAAAATACGGATATTAAGCATGCTTTTCTGTGGTGCACGCTCTGAGCCAGATATATAGTGGGGTATTCACAAAGGTCTCTGAAAGGTAAATTTTTCTAACATGTGAGTGAATGAATCACATAACAGGTGAAAATTTTAAGAACCTATTTCAGGCACAGATCTAAAGCCTGGCTCTTGAAATACAGCCTAGAACCCTTATTTTCCCTGGATTGTATCATGCTATGCCCTCACAAATAAGGATCACTAGTGTAACATATGATTAAGTATTTAACCAAAAGTGCAAAATAAAATAAAAACAAACACATACACATGTAACATAAGAGTCAAACGAAACTCAAGTTTTTCCTTGTCTTTTGACATTCTTCATTTTTCCATTTGTAGCTAAAATTCTTTAGACCTTTGTGATAAAGCTAAACCTGTAGTGTATTGGTAGGTACTTTACCCAACGAAGTTCAAAATTAAGAGCAAAAATGGCTAACAACTTTCCCTTTTGCAAATTCTGACATATTTCAATTTGTCTCAATAAACCACATTGATCTGACTATCATTAAAGGTCATAGGTCCCCAGGAAGCAGCAGTGTCTTTTACCTTCCTGGATTCAGACCAGATTTCCATTCCAGAGAGCACAGAAAAGTGTGCAAATTCCAAAGGAGGACATTTCCTGGAGTAGCTCCACCCTTGTCCAGGTGGGGGCTTCCCTCTCTTGTTTTCAACAAAGGCAAGACCCCTGGGTGAGCGGGACACTCATAGAATACATTGGAAACATTAAATACAAGTGGAAGGAAGCAAGGTTTCTTAACCCACACATGTCTTATCTATTGAACAAAAATTGAGGTCCAGAGAGCTAATCGACTTTCCAGTTATTAGGTTCCTGACTCCTTGTCCACTGCTTTTACTTACCACACTATGCAGCCTCACTAAATATGTACTATTCTATTTGTTTGTACATTGCTACAGTCGTTGTTTATTTATTCAATTATCTTCTCCCATATACGGTATTTTAAAATTTTTCGATATATATCCTGTAACATACAATTCACCATTTTAAAGTGTCAACTTCACACTTCACCAAAGAAGACAAACAGATGGCCAAAAGGAACATGAAAAGTTGTTCCACATCTCTTGTAATTAAGGAACTGCAAATCAAAACTACAAAGAAATCACTTCAGACCTGAGAGAAGGGCTATTTTTCAAAAAACTGGAAGCAAGGGTAGTGAGGATGTGGAGAAAAGGGAACATTTATACACTATTAAGAGGAATGTAAATTGGTGCAACCATTATGGAAAGCAGTATGGAGTTTCCTTTAAAAATTGAGAATGGAAATTCCACGTGATCCCATTATCCCACTTCTAGGTATTTACGCAGAGAATTCAAAAACACTAATTCACAGAAATGCATGCACCCGTATGTTCATTGCAGCACTATTTATAATAACCAAGAGCTGGAAACAACTTAAGTGCCCATCAGATGAGTGGATAAAGAAGTGAATACATTACACAATGTAATATTACCAACTATTTAAAAAAGTTGAAACTGTTCTATGTGCAACAACTGCATGGCCTGGAGGGAATTAAGTCAAAAGGAGGACCATATGCTGTCACTCATATGTGATTTATAAAGAAATCAAACAAACAAATGAATCAAATCAAACCAAAATAGATTTTTAGTGTAGAGATTGAAATTAGAGGTTACCAAACAGGAAGGGGAAAGGAGGTGAGCAAACTAAATTAAAGTGGTCAGTTATACGGTGAAGGAAGGACTGGATGGTTGGTGGTAAACTTAATGAATTGTATACACTTGTTGATTTATAATGATCGAAACCTTAAACCTATATAATGTTATGATTCAATGTTCAATAAAATTTAAATGATAATTTTAAAAGTCAGGTTTTTCAAGTGGCTGTTTTACTGTGGAGAAGAACCACTTTTCCTGCCAACCTGTAAAGAGACGGCACAAGAAATTTAAGATGGTAGCCTTTGTCAATAAACAACCTAAAGAGAATTTCTAAAACAGTCTTAAAAAGTAAAATGTCTACTTCAGAGGTTTCTAGTATATTCACTGTGTTGTACAGGTATTACCACTTTCTAATTCCAGAACATTCCATCGCCCCAAAAAGCAAACCTGTAATTACTCCCCGTTTTTCCCTTCTCCTAGCAACAACTAATTCACTTCCTATCTCTACGGATTTGCCTTTGCTAACCATTTCATAGAAAGAGAATCAAATGCTATGTGGCCTTTTGAGTCTGACTTCTTTCATTTAGCATAATGTTGTCAGGATTCCTCTCTATTGTAGCACACATCAATGCTGTGTTTCTTTTTATCACCACATATGTGGACTTTCTAAAGTAGATTCCAGACTGAAGAAATAAGTCTTTTCTTCAGAAGATTTTTTTCTTAGAGGTAGAACTTGGGCATATCCGAGATGGGGAGCAGATAGCCCTTTTCCAGGAGACAATTTCCTCATACAGCTCACCGGATGACCCCATTTCCTCCCTCCCCTCTCACACTCTTCCCTTTACTCATTCAGGTTGACAGGGTCCCTTCTCGAGGCATGCTAGCTTTCACACTCAGGATATCATCAGCTTAGCAGTAGTGAAACTCAGAAGTGCAAGCAGACAAGTGGTTGTCCTGTCATTAATCCTTTGCTGAAATATCATAGCAACACAGAGGAGAATTCTGCTAAGACGTTTTTCTCCTTTCACCTGAATGCAGCCCAGAGCTATCAAGTTCAGTTTTCAAGCACAGCTCACTTAGTAGCTGACCCTGCTCCCCTCACAGCTTGGAATCAAAGCTAAATCAGCCCCATTTAAAAGCTACAGCTACTTACCACTCATGGCTGCTTCAGAGCTTGGGGCAGGTGGCGGTGGGTAGGGAGAGTGGATGACAGATGCCAACACTCCTTTTCAGCTGCAAAGTGCTAAGCTTCCTTGTATTAAAAAATATTTCCCAAGCACACAGGTTCTAAAGTTGGAAGAGCTGCAGTCCCCCTGGATTCACTGTAGATATATGTATTTTCTACCACAGTATAATAGAAGGGGGGGGGCTTTATTTTTTTTAATTCACATCTCTTTTAATAGGTAAATTAGGCATTAGAACTTGACAGTTTTGTAGTTTTCTTTTTTGTGTGTTACTTTCTAGACATTCCTTTGCTAGCTGATTTTCATTCTTTCTTAGAATAAATTAAATGTTCAGAAACCAGGAATTTTTTTTTGCTCATCCAAGTTCCTGGACAGTTTGGCATTTTTCGTAGAGTTTAGGTAGGATATAATTGAGACTATTTGAGTGTTTGATAGAGGGAAGAAGGAGATAAGCTGCAGGGTTACACTCATGGGAGACCTCAGCATTTTTTTCCTGTAAAACATGAAGTTCTAGTCATGATTCTAATTTGAACGTGGACTAAAAAAGCATATCCAATAGCAGTGATTGGATTAAAGAATTCATTGCAAGGAGATCAACAAGGCATGAGTACTACAAGTCATCTACTCCTATACACATGTTTAGTAACACTGACATGCACTTCCCATTCTCTCTTTCCTCTCTCCATCATTATATGCGCACTTTCTCAGGCTTCTTTGCAGCTAAGAAAGGTCATGTGACAGTTAAACTTGGAAAGCTTTTGCTTTTCTGGTAAAGGAGGAAAATGTTGCCACTGTGACCCATGAAAGAAGTGTGATGACTGGAGCTACAGCAGCCTTTTCGCTGTGATAAGGGAAGACCATGAGAATTGCAGTGATGCTAGCCCTGACATTTCAATGAGCTGATAAATTAATACTATTAACTGCCTCTTTCCACTCTTCAGATTGTATAGGATCTGTAACACCTATTTGTTAAAGTCACTTATTGTTAGCTTTTTGTTATTTGAATGCACTACTGATGCAAACAATTTATGGAAAGAACTTTATTACCCACCCATCCACTGTTTTACTGATATTAACTCTAATACTGCTACCTAAATATCTACCATTTCCCTCTTTTTCTCTCTATTGTGCCTTTCAGTACTGTCTAAAATCTCTGATTTTCCGACCTATTCTTTTCATGGAAACTTGGTAGAGCCTGCAGTTTTAAATTTGAGGGGAAAAGATGTACAAAATCCATTTTGAAAGAAGTATATTCATGAGTACTTTCATTTTCAAAATCTAATGTGTGTGACTCCTTTTAGATAAAAATGTTTCCTGGGGTAGTTGCAACCCACATATGGCAAAGCCAGTTGGTGTGGGAGAGCTAGAAAGGGAAACTGTGACTGTGTCTGTAAGTACAAAGCTGTCTGATTACAGACAATGCTTTTAGAAACCCATAACCTTTAGCAACTTCAAATACCAAAAGCAGAGTGTGAAATAACCAGAGTAGAAAAACAATTGGGGACTTATCATTGATCTTCCTTGAAGTAACATAATAGGTGAAGTTTTAAAGAAACATCTATTTTAAAAGAAAAAAAAAAGGAATCTCTACTTCTAATCATTTTCAAATGAATCCCTTGTATGTGTGCCTGTGGTCTGTTTAGGAGACGTCAGCAGCTAACATAGTGTTTTGTCTATTAAGGATATTATCCATTGTATTGTGTAGTTTCCTGTTTATTAGGACCATTGGGGTTAAAAATCTTCCATTTGATCATAGAACTAAGAATATTTATAGCTGAGCAATAGGTTTATTTTTATCTCATGAAAATTATAGCTGCTTTATAATTGTTAAAAGGCTGCTGGGTTTTTTGGTTTTGTTTTTGAGGGTGCTTTATGAAAACACTTTAAAGGTACAAATTCTCACAGCATTCATTCCCATTCAAAATGAATGGATTGATTAGGCCAGATTATCATGCTCTGATGAAGAATGATTGGCCAATAATGACAGCCCAAACCTCCATTTGTTATTTCCTGACATTGACTCAGGATATGCAGCATTAACTAACATTACATGAATTTTCAAAATTCTGTTTATTGCTATCATCAACTACAAGGATTTTCATTATAATCTTGATAAATGGAGATTAGTGGGCATTTTAATTAAAGTAACAAACAACTCCAAAAATATATCACTGTTTGAACATCATTATGAAATTTATTTTTGACTCAGGTTAAGTCCAAAATGGATGTCCCTCATCAACATGTAGTATCCCACAGATTGCTGGTTACCAGAGGTGGCAGGGAGGGAGTGGGTGAAATGGAGAAGGGTAAGGTTAAAAAGTACTAACTTGGCATGCCCTGTTGGAGTAGCAGTTAGGTCAATCACCTCTGAAGGAGCACAGGCCACATACCCCTGGATTCGAGTCCCATGTCCTCAGAGGAAACAACTGCTTTGAGCAACTAAATAAAAATGCTTCTTCCTCTCTCTTCCTTCTTGCCTGCCTGCCTAGTCACCTTCATTTCCTGACTGTACCTTGCCTTAAAAAAAAAAAAAAAAAAAAAAAGCGCCAACTTATAAAATAAATCATATGGGTGTAAGGTACTGTATGGAGACTGTGGCTAATAATGCTATTTTGTGTATTTGAAATTTCCTAAGAGAATAGATCTTGAAAGTTTTTATCACAAGAAAAAAAAAATGGGTAACTGTGGAGATGAATATTAATTAGACATTGTGGTGACCATTTCACAATATATAAAAATATTGTTATGTACACCTGAAATTATTGTTTTGTGTCGATAATATTTAAATTTATACATATATATATACACACACATATATATATTTAAATATCTCCTCCAATCCAGACTCCTTCCAGTGTGCGACTCCGCCATTTTGAATATGTCACTTTCAAGCTTCCCCTACTGCTCTCCACCAAGCACGCAAAAGAAAATCCTGGAGGAGAGAGCCCGGGAATAGCATATAGGCCCAGTTATTCATATTTGATTGGTCAAAACTCAGTCACATGGCCACACCTGGCTACTTGAGAAACTAGGAAAGGAAGTCTAGCTTTGTGCCCCGGAAGAAGAAGAAACAGGTTAGATGAAGACCTAGTCAGTCTTTACCACAATGAAGTAGATAATAAAGTAAGAGAGAGAGAGTTTTATAACCTAAAGAAGGTTGGAAAATTCAATTAACTTGAATCATTTGGTGAAAAGATAGGCTACCGCCCATGGGAGCCTGCAAAATCCTATCTATCCAAATCATGTGTTGAAAAGTGAAAGAGGCTATGATAAAAATAGGATAAGAGTGACATTTATAAGACACTCTGGGGACCCACGGCACACTCCTCTAGTGACAGTGTAGACAGAACCAGTCTAACTACAAAAAGTAGCTCAGTGTGTTAATCTCTTGCTCAGATAGACTCATCCTGGAAATTTTCTAGGCTTTATTATAACTCTTTAAAACTGTGTTGCCAAACACCTCCAGCTTCTTACCATGACGTCCCGCTTCCCTTAGCTGGTGAAGCTGACAAGAGGTGTGTAAAGAGCTCGCCGACAGGGAAGCCAATCCGACTCATAGTATCAGGAGTAAGTTCGTAACTGTTGTGATGTTCAGCTTGTGTTTGTGTTTGAAGTTAAGGAGAGAATCTAACAGATTTTCCTTGTGACTTTATTTGAAAAGATAAATTGGTGATGGTTTATTATTTACATTTGAAATTTGCAAATTCATTGAATATGTGTGTAAGTAGTGCTTGCATGTGTAAGAGAAGCCAATTTATTGTCAGTATAAGTTAGCTGTGTTCAATTTATCAGCGTAAATTGAGATGTAGAGAGATTTTGCTTGCCAGCTTTCTAAGTGTTGCCTCAGCAGGCATTGTGTTTCAGAAAATTGAATAAATTCAATGTGTAAGGATAGTTTTAAGTATTTTACAAGATTTAATTACATGCAGAAAACTGGTCAATTGTTTAAAGAAATTTGGTCTTTTTAAAAGTTTGAGTTAATCAAACACTAATCAATAAAAGAGCAATTGTTCTCATTTTTATGTAAAAATCGCTACATTTACAAATTAAAAAAACTAAATTAATAGTTTGATAATAAGAACACTCTAAAAACTAAGATCAAATAGTCAACTTTAACAAAGTTAATGTTAATTAGAACATATATAAGTAGTTCACTTTGCTCACAAATTTCTCGTAAATAGTTATGAGTGAGAGAGAGTGGTAGCCATTTAATTAAAAATAGGACCAACATACTTAAATAACTTAGTTTCTTTCAAACTGAGGTATGACTGGAAATTGGGGTGAACAAATCTTCAGATATCACAATACCATCATGTGGAAGTCAAAAAAGGTGGTTTTGCTATGTGATATGCACATTACATTCTCATAAAGTCAAACTGCATAAACTTGGTAATGCCAAAAGAAGGTAATTTTGTCTCCATATCCTAAAAATTGGCTTTAGGCTCTGCCCAAATGGCTGCCTGACCTGGGCCTCTGTGCTGCAGTTTGCCCACAGAAGGGAGTTGTGTCAAGCTGAGCCTAACTGGGTAACTCTAAGGAAGCTAAAGATGACAAAATGGTGAGGAAGTGAGGAGTGTCAAGGGAACTGAAGTCTGAACTGTGGCCCCAAGAGAAAGGGTCTTGCTTTGGGAGCCCACTTCCTCACTGGGAAACAGGGTTTGGAGACATGGGGAGAACCAGTGGAATTGACAGGCAGAATCAGGGCCCATCCAGGATTTTTGTTCAGAGCAGGCAATAGCGAACAAGGGCACATCCCAGCTTCAGGGAATGGGTCTAAACGGGATTCAGGATGGCCACCAGACCTTGTGTTGGAGGCAGTCTGAGAGTATTTAAGAGGATAAGGAAAAGCCCTTTAGGAAGTGGCTACTTCCATAGTGGAAATGTCTGGCCAAGTGGTGCTAAATACAACCAGTACCTCTGCTGGCCATGGTGCAGGAGAAGAGACAGGAGAGACCTGTGGGGAGGTAGAAGCTCCTTAAGAACAGATACAACTGAGTGGTGTCCTGATGCTTTCACATCTGTGATAATCATCATCATCTTAACTGAGACCCAGGTGAAGACGGGAAGGAACCGGATATTTGAAAATCTGAGGTGTGAGATGAGAGTACAGTGCTGAGAAAATTGCTGGTGGTTGTTGTGAGGTATGGAAAAGAAAAAGGTGAAAATGAAGGTGTTCTACAGCACCCCAGCCTCTACCCTCTCGATGACAGATTCACTCCCTTATATTGGGATAATCCAAAATGTCTGCAGATATTATCCAGCGCCCCCTGGGGAACAACATTATCTGTGGCCAAGCACCACGTGTAAATTCCATGAAAGCTAAAACTCTTCCTTCTGTATTTCCAGCACCCATAAAGGGCATAACTATTTAGTCAATGAATGAGTGACTTAAAGATGATAACAGAGCAAAATGGAAAAGTAGTGATAACATAACAAAAATATTCTGAAACCTGGCTGGATTAACACAGATTGAAATAGACTAATATTACAGAGCCGAGGTAGATTTATTCCAGTTAAATAAGAAATAAGTGCTACACATAGAATGGAATACTGTTCAGTCAGCAAAAAAGAAAGAAATGCTGCCATATGCAACAATGTGAATGAGCCTTGGGGACATTATGCTGACTGAAATAAGTCAATCACAGAAGGACCAACACGGCATGATTCTAGTCATATGAGAACTGTGAAATAGTCACACTCATAAAAGCAGAGTATAGAATAGAGGTTGCCAATGACTTGGGGCGGGAGGAGGAAAGGTGTATTGCTCTTCAACAGCATGATGTTCTAGAGGTTTGCTCTACATCACTGTGCCTGTATTAGCAGGACTACACACACATTTTTGTTAGGATGGTAAATCTCCTATCACATGTTCTTAACAATTAAAAATGGTTGTTTATATTTAAAGCTTTAAAATTCTATTTCTAATTGGTATATAGTTTGACTTCCTTCTGCGAATAATGAATATGATTGGTTGTCATTGTAAATATGTTTTAATACATTTTAAACATGTGTGTCATTTTTCTAGAGTTCTTAACATTCTTGGAAAATTGCTTGTGCTTAAACCAAGAGCCTCATTAGAGTAATTAAGTGAGCAGACATTAATCCACCCAGTGACAGCAGCAAAATGCAAATGGCTCAGAGTGAAGGGGCCGTTTGTGACATTTTCCCAGAAATACCAGGCTGTAATAGGAATGTCTCAGGGGAAAATCTGGTTGACTTGGTAGAATGGGTGAGTTTGGGTGGATTTGGGAAGCCAGGCCAAGGAGTTCTTTTAATGTCATGAACACTGGAGAGCTGTGAGCTGCATGCTGCACACGGTCCCTGAGCCATGTCCTCAGGAGATTCATCAGGCTGTGGCAGGCAGGGTGGACATCGCCCGATATCGCCCGATCTTAACTAATAGGCTGAAAAAGCAACAATGTGGACTTCAGAGGGGAGAGATGCACTAGAATGGGCTCATGTGAAGTGAACCAAGGATATTAACTGCTGGAGCTCAGAGTCAAAGGAATGGAGTGTGGAAATCAGTGCAAATCTATATTTTGGTTGAGGAAGGACAAAGTCTGCATAAGGCTCACATCGCTGGTTTACAGTTTGCAGAATTTAACAATGTAATAAAGGCAATGAATTTCTTTTCCTTTTAAAAGTGTCTCTGAGGGTTACTAAGGCAGAGTCATGAAGACTTGAGCAAACCAGTGCTCTCCAGGCTTTAGATCGCCTTGGCTGTGCAGTCACATCCAGTGTTTTGTCTCAAGGGGTAATCAGCTTTAAAATAAGATTCTAGGATGGAATCTTCACTTGAGAAATTCTTTTCATTAAGATCTAGAGAATATATTTTTTCAGATATTATGAAGTTATAACATCTTCACCTTGCTTTTTAAATTTGTATCATATATTATTTCAGAAAAGAAAAAGAATTCCCTATATCCATTGTCTTAATCTCTCACATCAGCAGAATCTTTGGTTTTCCAGGTGAGAAAATGGATAACAAGACAGCACATCTTATTTCTTAGCTTCCCTTGCTAGATGTGACCCTGTTGCTAAATTCAGACTAGTGAGATGGTAACAAAAATATCCTGTAGAAGATTCTAGGAATTTTTCTTAAAAGACACCCAGTGTCTGCTCTTTATCCTCTCTTTTCTTGAGCCTTCCTCCATCTTGTTGCTAGAACCCAGATGTGCCATCTTGGGCCACGAGGAGGCAGGTCACCCCTAGGGATGGCAGAGTGGGGAGCTAAGGGAGCTATGAGGACTTTTCAGAGCAGCCTTACCAGCTCTAGACCGCCTAACTGGGCCTTCTCAAGCCAGGAACAATTTCATAGTCTGTGTGAATCTCTCTTTGGATAATTTTCTGTTCCTTGTAGTCAAAACTAATCCCCAGAAATACAAGGAACAAAATTCTGTTCTATTACCTCTTACTCACCCTACTGAAGATATGTTTTATTGTCTCTCCTCATTCATTTTTTCTTCCCCACAATTCGTCCCACGTGTTGTTAATAAATCATCTCTTCAAGTCCTAGATGAATCATATCACCTCCCACTCCTTGCAGCCTATGTCTGAGAATCTGCACTTTCTCTCCATTTCTATCTAAACATGTTATACTTCCGGAACCTGGTACATAAAGGCTCAGCAATCTGCCCCCATGCCATCATTTCAAACTCCTCTTCTACCTCTCCCTCTGCTTATCTTGAAAGAAATTCTTCTGAAATATCTATCCTCATCTTTGCCTGTCAAAGTTCTTTCAAGGTCCATCTAAATGTCACCTTTAGTATGCAGATTTTCTTCCTTCCCTTCAACAAGAGGGGGGATCCCTCTATGCTACACCCATCGTACTGTGTCTGTCTCACCTGCTGTCTCTCACCTGTCAGTTAAAGTCACACCTCACTTAATGACAGGGATATATTCTAAGAAAGCATCATGAGGTGATTTCATCATTATAAACATTTTAGAGTGTAATTATCCAAGCCTACACGGTATGTCCTATATGGAATAGCCTATTTGGACTACAGTCATATATGCAAATCTTAAGTCATGTGTGACTGTTCAATATTCCCCACCGCCCTGCCTTAACCATGATTTCACTTTCCATAGCTTTATTTCAGTTACCCATAGTCAACTGCACTCAGAAAATAATGTTTAATAAGATACCATTGAGAGGGGTCATATACATGTAACTCTTGTTATAATATATTGTTATAATTATTGTTTGATTTCTTGTTATTGTTAATCTCTTACTGTATCTAATTTATATATTAGGCTTTTTTAATAAGTATATATGTATTGGGGGAAAGATGGCATATATAGGATTCAGCATGATCCCTGATTTCAGGTGTCCACTGGGGGTTTTGGAACTTACCCTTAGAGGATAAGAGGGCACTATTGTATGCTCTGTGGTGCTCTTAGTATTCTGTCCTTATTTTATCCTCATCCCAGATAAGAAATTTTGTGAAAACAGAAGCTGTGTTTCTTCATCTGTGTAATCTCTACAGCCCATTGCATAATGATTGTTTAAGTTAGATGTTTGATAGTTATTTGCAGAATTGAATGGCCAAGGCTTCTTGGCATAGGAAGAAACCAATATGAATCACTGCTGATTTGTTTGCTTTAGATTTTACTGTTCAATCTCTCTCACATCTACTTCCCTTTTCAGTGATGAGGATAATCTGATACTGTTCTGCATATTTATTGCCATGCTCATTAAAATTGTAGTCCCTTAATATCAGAGTTTATGTTTAAATTTTATTTCTATTTCTTTCCCAGTCATCTCCCTGCCCCATCTCTAATAGTTCTTAACTCATTACCATACTCACTGAATCATTTAAAGCACTTGTAATAAATGTAATAAATGAATGAAGTCAAGGTACATACCTCTTCCTAAACATTGCTCATGTTTTTTGTTCCCAAAGTCTGTTTTTTCTTTACCACTTCCAAAACCTGCCACTCATTCTGATGCGCTCAGCTTTCCAAAGTTCAGTTGTTCCAGTATTATTCTTCAGGAATAATTTCCAGCTCTTCCAGAGCTTCCAGATAGATGTCCTCTAACCAAAGAGAAATAATTCAGCATTTCTTTAGTCTCTGTATAAGGAAAAGAGTGTGCTGCACCAAAGGTTTGAAGTGCTAAATTATTTTTAAAGGACATTATCATAATATAGGCAGGGTTTTTGGATATCTATATGCATACATTTAAATCAAAACCTGCTGAGGCCAATAAATATGATGCTATGAGGTCAACACTCCAAGTTGAATAATGTTTTTATAGTCAGCCAGGTCTGTTCTTGTTTGATTTTTGATGAGTACATCTTACCACCTTCCAACTTGGAATTAAAGTAGATTAAGATCTGTTCATTTTCTGATTTCAGGCTTGTAACATATCCCCAGGGAGCATGGGGTTAGGAATGATGCCCAGGACAGCACCCCCAACAGAAATCTCTGAAGCCAGCAGACTTCCCACGGGTACTACTAAGTAGAAGAATTTCTTTTTCAAAGATCATGCTGTTTCCTAACATAGTCTTCTCCATATACTCTCTCTTATATTCCTCTTTGATAGTGTCTTATCTGATTAAAAATACCCAGTGGGTGAGCATCCCAAGAAGTACATAGTTTCATTCCTTAAGCTACTTCGACAGAGCTTCATAGAGTTCACTTTTAAAAAATATTTTTTGAGGTTATAGTTCAAATTTTATAGTTGACACCAGATTTACTTCTTCATTACATTCTTTCTCCCAGCCCAACCAAGAGTCCTTGACTTCCTTCTGTCACTGAAGAATAAATTCCTACTATGTAGGCTTCTGGGTCATGATCTCACATTGAGACCAGACTACACACCATATGGCCTTGGGTATCTGAAGTGGAAATTCTCTCCTGGTTTCCTGTTCACATAAATTTCCCCAAACTCCCTTCTTCCTTTTATGAACTACATCTCCACTTAGCTCCCCTAAGCTATTGTTCCTCCTCTTCTATTTAATCATTCTTAAAGGCCATTACCAACAATCACTCAACCTGCATTGAATCACGGGGCTGTCAGCTCTCTTCATTTTTGAAACTGTGTTCAATTCAACAGACTCTATTAACAGATTAAGGCAGGTTTCCTTCTTTCAAAAGATGGGGCTTGTGACTTCTCTCTTTATATACATAGCACTTTTCCAATCACTGGTCCACGTGGATAGAACATTTCCTGGGAATCCCCATGTTTTTCAGGGATGGGAGCTATACTACATAACCCTACTATTCAAGCTGGCAAAATACAATCAGATGCATGTCCATCAGGGGAAAGAACATATCTCTTCCATTCCCTTTTCCTTACCCCAACAATTTTGATGAGAAATGGCTTACTTTGACTTATCCTGTATACTGTCAGAAACATTTGGAAGAGAAAGGACTTCTTGTTGCTTTGAAACAAAGTGAAATTTGGTCCTGGGACGTTTGAGACACTGGTTGGTTCCTATTGTTTCATCTTAACAAGATGACCTGAGTTTTTTCCATGAAAATCTGGTAAGGAAGAGAATGTCCTCCAACAGAAATAGAAATGATAGACTAGGGTATACAGCTGTCCCATGGAGAGCAAGGAAGAGAGGATGCAAAGAAATCGTGAGAACTACAAATCTTTGAAAAGTTGTGTTTGCTTTACTTTTGATTTTCCCTCCTTGGGAGTTTACTCCTCATCTTTGATCCAGAGGAAGTATCTGTAGCCTTCTCTGGGCAAGGAGAAGTCTACCAAGGAGCCAATGTTACTGTTTGTCTATAAAGCGAGCTCCACAAGCAGTTCCCTCTCCACTGGTGACTCTCACTAAAGGTGTCATTTTTCTGGTTAATCTGCCATTAGTGTTCACTTGATCCATATGCCTTTCTGTTAAACTAATAGTCAGACTTTACTATGCTTTTAAAATATCTCACTTCTTTCTGATTTTGAGTTGTGTTACAAAGCCTCCTATGAACTTAACCATGCCTGATTCCTTCCTGATGGACTTTTCCATTGATTACATAGGCATGTAAGTGGGAAGATGTAGGACAATTCCCTCAAATGAGAACTGACAGAAAAGGATGAAAATCAGCAACAATGACAACTGGAGAATTTTCAGATTTCTTGAAGTTTTGTTATCCCCATGGTTTACTGTTGTTGCTATTTTTTATTGGATTCTATTTTTACCAAGCAGGGAAGATTCTTAAAAAGCAAAAAGGAGATGCCTTGTCTAGCAGGATGAAGGTGAGGGGTGGGGTGCAGAGCCTCTACATTACTCTGAAAGTCAACCCACGCTGAGAGGGGAGCTCAAAGAGAGGATTTGCTGGACCCTGGGCAGGACAGAGCAAGAGAAATCCTTGGGACCTGCATTACCAGTAAGAATGGAAAGAATTCACAAGAGCCAAGACATGGAATTAACCAAAAAGATGAATGACTGGATAAAGGAATGTGGTACTGGCACTCAATGAAATTCTCCTCAGCTATTGAAAAAGATAAAATGGTGCCTTTTACAGCCATCCGGATGGAATTGTAGGTAATTATGTAAGCAAACTAAGGCAGAAAGACAAAGAAAAACATCAAATGATTGCACTCATATGTGGACTATAAAGAAACAAATGAATAAGTTAGTAAGACACAACAAAACTCTCAGGACTCTGAATTCAAGACTATGATTACCACAGGGAGGGCATGGGGACAGGAAAGGGGACCTGGGGTTAAACGAGTGAAATGAGGGTGGTGACTGGTGCTAGGACCCTGGTGGTGCATGCAGTGTGACATACACATTGTTGAGGTGTGAATCTGTTTCCAAGAAATGTATGTATTATATTGTAAACTAAAAATAGTACAAAGGGGGAAAAATTAAAAGACTAAGAAAAGACCTTGTCTGGGACTGAGATATGGGGGTTTTCATCTAGAGAAAGGCCCAGCTCCACAATACTTGTCATTGGTCTTCAGCATTTCTGTGCATTAGAGTAATGATAGATCAATTAATAGATTTAGTAGATGAGTTGAAAGGTCAGGCACTATAAATAAAGACTTTGGGGCTTTTTTTCCTGCCAATTCCACTGTGTTTCATGCCAGATGTCCGAAATTGAGATCCTGGATCTTGATATCCTGGTTGTGTAGTCCTGAATCTGCTTCCTGTATTACCTGGGCTCTCAGTTTCTGCATCTGTGTGAGGATTAATAGCATCTGCCTGCCTGCCCCTCCATCAGGAGAGATCTGCTGGTACCATCACACTCCAGGCACCAAGCTAGATGCTAGGATCCAACGATGAACGAGCCGCAGTTGCTTCCTACTGTCCTGTAGTTTATTACATACTAGCTGGAAATGTGGTGTGAACAGTGACTTCAAATGGGATGAGGTCACCACGGAAAAACACATGGACTCATGGGCACATTCACCAGCGCACCTAACCTAGCCTGGAAGGTCAGGGTAGATTTCCTTGAGCAAGCAAAGTCTGAGCTGAGATGCAAAGGAACAAAGGATGAGTAAAAGTCAGACAGAAGTGGGGAGTGAGAGCTGCTCATGTTGAATGAACAGCAGTGAAAAGTCTGAGATGAGGAGACTCTGGCATATTGGACCAGAGAAGGACAGAATGGTCAGGAAAGTGGAATAGACAGTGCTCAGCCTCAGGAGCTGCAGCAGATGAATTCTAGGAGATAAAGATGAATAATGAAGTGTTCACATTTCTTGGGTAGAGTTCCATGGTGATCCCCTTACATGGATCATCTCATTTCTTGCTCCCAGTAACCAAAAGGTCACATCATATTAAATGATGGAGTTGGAACTCAGTCCCAGGCAGCCTACCCCAGCACCCTCACGTGACAATGTGCTTTCTATAAAAACGCTGTAGATCTGAAAGATTCAAAGGCAACACGCCAAAGTCACAGATGCGTAGTTTAGACCCAAGAGGAATTGTTTCTCCTCAAATCTTATTTGGATATTTCTATTTTTGTAAGAGGTGTTTCCCAAGGCCATAGAGAATGTGAAAAAAAAAAATGAAATAAGCCTTTTTTTTAAGAAATTCGTGGAGAATAAATGGCCCTTGGTCAGGCTCTTCCTTCCTCTCTCAACATCCTGGCAGGAAACTTCCAAGCACCAGAGACTTGAGAAGGAAGGAGTGTTTGCTCTTGCCTGTCGGTTGGTTTCCTGTTTAGCGTTCCAAAATTTGCTTAGACATTTTTTGATGCTTTTTGAAAAAGTGGTTTTTTTAAATATTTTCCTTGGTGCAAGATTTATATTGGTAACCGATCAGCCACAGGAATGGCACGGGTTCAGCCCAAGTTGCTGGGTATAAACTCTGCTGTATCTTCTGTGAATTCTATTCTGTGTCCTGTTCACTTAAGAATATCCTCTCTGGCCCCCTCCTGTGATTCAGGTGGCTAAGTATAGGCTATGAAAGCCATGGGCCCAGGTTCACAGCCCTAGGGGGCCTAGGGGTGGCAAAAAAATCAAAATCAAAAAAAGGATATCCTCTCTTTCCTTTGTGTTCTCACTCTGGCCCCACACATTCCTCTGGACCTTTGTCAAACTTATTTGCTGATCTGCCTTTTACTCTACTAGATTAACAGCACTTTGGAGGTGGGAACTGACTCATCTGTTTATCCTAGTGCTACATGATGCCTCACATACAACAGTCACTTAATAGATGTTTATAGAACGAAGGAACAAACATGACTGCTCAAAGAAAGTCAGCACTTACTGAGAACTGACTGTGATAAGCACTATGCCAGTGGCTTGCATCATTGATCGTCTGATTAAATAAATTCTTCTTATCCTGCTAGGCAGTTACCATCCCACTTTTTTCAGACAAGAAAACTGGGGCTTAAGGCGTGAAAATGAATGGCCCAGATAGAAGTCCAGCTCAGATACACTGCTTTCCCATTACACCTCTTTACCTCCTCCTGCAAGGAGTGGGGTGGAGGAAGTTAGTAACTAGCTGATCCTTTTTGCAAAGTTCTCTCCTCTTTTGCACAGTAAGGCTTGCTTTGGGGGCAGTTCCAGCACAATGAGGTTTTGGGGGACAATAAGTACCTTCATTTTCTTCCATCTTTCTTCAAAGCAGGAATGGGGGAAGGAAGGAGGCTATGGACCAGCCAGGCCAGGGTTCAAGTTCCGGTTCTGTCACTTCCCAGCTACGTGCCTCTGGCAAGGTATTTTGCATCTCTGCATCTCTTCTAGAGGGACAGTCACGTCTCCTACACAGGAGAGTGAACAGTAAGTCACAAATTTCAAGTAAAGTAGCCAGTGCACCGTGAGTGCTTTATACAAAGTTTTTAATGTGAAAGTTCCTTTTCAGTGCAATGTTACTGCATCAGTGGACGTAGGTACCAGGAGTCATATACAACCTTATCCCTCTTCCTGCCGCATCCTCTTCCTTTTCCAGCTGGATGACGCAGTCATCCACAGGATGCTTTCCATTAGCACCTTTAACCCAGCTGTGTGGCTTCCTTGTTATGTAGTTAGTTGCTTGTTATTTGGCTGGATGGCAGGGGCATGAACTTGGCAGAGTCAGGTCCACAAACTAGAATTTGCAGCACAAATTCATCTATTATGCCCTCCCCCCCCCCCCGTTTTTGTTTGGCTTCTGAAATTTAAAAAGAAAATTTTTTAATGGCTGAAAAAATAAAAAGAAGAATACTATTTCCTGACAAATAAAAATCATATCAAATTTAAATTTCAGGGTTCACAAATAAAGGTTTACTGGAACAAAGACATACTCATTCATTTACATATTATCCAAGCTGCTTTCCTGTTATAAGGCAGAGCTGAGTCATTGCAACAAAGGCTGTATGACCCATAACCTATTTCCTGCTTCCCTTTGCCCCTCTGCACCCCATTCCCAAGTGTAGTCTCAGGTTAGAACTTCTTTTGGATGAACAAACTAAAATATTCCCAGAGAATTTTACTGGTTCACACCATTCTTCAAATTTCTGTTTTATTTGACTTAATCACATCTCTGCTCAGCAAAGCAGGGAGAAAGGACAGGTAAAACCAGAAGAGGAGAAAGAGCAAAAAATGGAGAGGAGGGAGGGAGGGAGAAGGGTAAGCATATCATAAATTTTTTCCAAATAAGAAACGCCACAAAAAGCTGGGAAAGGGAAAGTTTTCACTTGTATAAATTCTGCTTTCTCTATAACAGACACAATCATCTCTCTTCTTACAAAAATCTGTTTTGACATAATGACAACAAAAGGCAGTAACACCATTTAGAGAAGATACTTAATCCAGGACCAGTTGTTCAAAAACTTTTAGTATTTACTCAATTTAAGAACTGGCTAGTTGACAGAGATGAACTCAAAATTCCTAGTCAATTTTGGCTGTCCTAGCAAATCAACCAAGGAGTCAGATTACCTGAAAGGAGTTACTGAACCTCTTCAAATCAAAGAAGCAGCAATTTTAGCTGTGAAACCTTAGAGTTGGAAGACTAATCAATAAGTAAAGCCCCAGGGGAGAAAAGAGAAGTAAAAATAAAAAGGCCTGCATATTCACTTGATTAGCATAAATTTAACTGTACTAATAGGAAAGTTCTGGTGATGCTGATACTGGAGAAGATGTGGTTTTTTCCTGATGCCTGCAGACCAGATAGCCAGATTTCCCGGCACAGGCATAGGGCTTATTAAAATCCCACAATAAGCCTAGCAAAGCACTTCTCCATCTAAGACAAGACCAGAGATAAAGACCACAGAATGCAATGGCTGCCAAAGTCCAGTTCCATTGGCTTTTATTTATTTATTTTTTTTTCCAATCGTGCACATGATACAAGGATTTCTTCTAAACAGGACTTACAGACAGATGTGAAATGCTGAAAAATCTCATTTCTTCACCTCCAAAGCATTTGCAAGTAATAAAAAAGAGAAAGCAGAAAAGCAAAAAGCATCCTTCTCTACACTCTGGCTCACTTAGCATTTGTTGATGCCCCTGGAGCCCCCATCCAAGGGCTCCATATTTCCCTTTGGTGGGGGGAGCTTTTTCACAAGGTTATACAAAAACTGTGGAGGACACTCCAGTGCTTCATTGACCATTCAGTAGAAAGCAAAAAGAGTCAAGGGGGAATTAAAAGAAATTTGAATCAGTGCTCCTCAAAACTGTCAGGGTCTTGAAAAACAAAGCTAGCTTGAGAAACTCGCAGCCAGAAGGAACTTCAGATGATACAACAAATGTGTAAGTTTCCTTGTTACTGAAAATGGTCTCTGCACCTGGGGCCAAATCAGGAATGAAGAGACAGAGTTTTGGTGGATAAAGAAAAAGAAGTTTATTGCTTTGGCAGGCAAAGGAGGTCACAGTGTTTCATGCCTTAGATGACTGTGGATCTCATAAAGGGAGGGAGTCAGTAGTTTTTATAGGGGTAGCACAGCCTTGTCTTCTATATTCTTGAAATCCAGTTTTTGTCCTCGTGGTGGCTACCAGTTAAGTTTTATCTTAACAGCACTTCAGCACAGTCTTATGACACAGTTTTATTTCTCAACTTCTTTTATATCTTCCTGGTGCCATTAGCTTCATTGCTTCTGTCTGTCCTTCCAGTGAGGAAGGTTAGAGATTATATCAATCACATGGGGTAATAAGCATAAGGTTCTATTCGCTAACAATGCTCTAATAGTCATCAGTTTCATCAGCTTTTACATTTTGCACATCATCCTATTTTCCCTATATCATCCTGAAAGGGATCCCAGAATAGAAAAAAGGTATTAGGTACAAATGAAAGAAATATGAATAAAATATGAACTTCAGTTAATAATCATGTATCAGAAGTGGATTTGTTTACTGTGACAGATCTACCCTACTAATATAAGATGCTAATTAATACAGGGGGATAGGAGAACTATGTATTGGCTTCAGAACTGTTCTGTCAATCTAAAACTAAAATAAAAAATGAGGTTTCTTTGACAAAAGAAGAAAGTCTTCATTCGGTGACCATTAGTGAGTGAGTGCCATATGTCAAGCACTATGCCATGAGTCTCACATGAAACCCACACTTCCCTGTAATCTCACTACAAAATTGGATTGTTGGACTGAATACATTAGATACAGATGTTGATTCACAGCGATGCACATTTTCAGCCTAGAGATTGTTATGAGGCAATGTCCCTTCAATAAAATAAAAAGAAGGGCCTGTGGGAGTGTCCCCTTGACCTTGCAATGGTTTAAGTCCATGTTTCCCAAAGGGAAACTCTCTGTGAGATTTAACAGGGGCTATTTTTTTAAAGAGAGAGCAAAGAGGGGTCGGGGGAGAGAGTAGGAGAGGAAGGAAAGGAGAGAGAGAGAGAGAGAGAGAGAGAGAGAGAGAGAGAGAGAGAGAGAGAGAGAGAGAGAGAGAGAGAGAGAGATCTTTGGTTAAACAACTTTCAGAAAAGCTGGATTGAACACATTTCTTTACTGCAAGATCTCTGGGAGCCCTGGATATGTTTACAGTGCCAACTATCCTAAAGAGAGCTAGAGAATGATGCACTTCCCAAATGGCCTTGATTATGAACTCTTTTGTTTTCATTACAGCACACTTCTTGGCACTAGCTTTCCACCTTGAAGGTATTTTTGAAAGCACTAATTTATGCAACTTGAAAAAAGGACTGAAATGGTTGGTAATTGTTTAAGAAAAGGTCCAATACAGTAAAGTTAAAAGAAACACAGTAAAAATGATATAATTAGCTATTACTGATTTTTAGCAGGTTGCCTCAGGGATCTCAAAAGCAAGCAATTCTGCTAAACTAATTGCCGAAAAATTCTTATTTTATATCCAAGGCCTTAAACAAGAGCCCAAAGGGCTGTGTATCTTGTTACATGTAACTAGATGAGGAAACTATTAGCATTAGGCTCAGTTAATGGCCTCCATTGTGAAACGAAAGGCATTTGCATCTCAGTCCTTGGAAAAGTTTACACAAATTGGGGTGAAAGATGAATGTTTGGTTGAGATTAGTTAATGCAGAGATGTCCTGGAGAGCAAAAACAATTCAGTTTGCAAGTACTGCAGACACACAAGTGTATATTGAATAGATGGAATTTAGAACTCACATATGAGAAATTGTACACTTTACTTCTGTAGATGTGCCACTTTCTCAAATCTAAATTGCAATTTAATTTAATCATTTTAACTTAATCAGCAGTTGTATCTCTTCAGCTGAGATTAAAATAATAGCAATCTCTGACCATGCAGGGCTTTTCTGCAAATTTGTTTCAAAATATAGCAGTTGATAAAGGGATAGAACTTGAATCTTCAGACACAGCTTTTCTATGAGATATATCAGTAACATTTTTTATCAATCTCTGACTACTTCTAGCACAATCCTTGAGTAATTGGGAAAATCTTATTTGAAATTCATATAAAGTAGCTGGAAAAGTAATTGTTGAGGAAACGAAAGAACTGTTAGGAACCAGAATTTAGCAGAAAGAATACAGATATTTGGAGAGGATAGCAGATGTGGGTTTAAATCCTATATCCATCCTTTCAAAGCAGTAACCTATGGCAAGTCACATTTGGAATCTCAGCTTCCTAATGAATAAAATGGTAACAATGACATCACCTTTGCAAGGGTGTTGTAAGTACTGATATTCCCAAAATGTCTTTTGCAGTAACAGACATTATATTCTCAGTAAATGCTTCTTGTTAAGGCAGTACTATCACCTAGGTTTTTAAATGAAAACAGTGCAACCGTTTTTCTTTCTTTTTTGTTTTCTTTTAATATTATTGAAGTAACATGACATTCTAGCACTATATAGATTTAAGATATGCATTATTTTCAGTCAATATCTATATTTACTAGATTAAGTTCACCATATAATTGATCCCTTTTATCTGATTCCCCACTTTTGGTAACCATTCATTAGGGTGTTATAAACAGAAAGTCTATTTTTGTTTATTTGGTTTATTCCTTTTTTTGGTTTTTTTTCCCTGTACACCACATATATGGGTAATCATACGGTATTTGTCTTTCTCCCTCAGATTTATTTCACTTAACATAATTTCCTCTAGGTTCATCCAGGTTGAAAATGGCAGGATTTCATCTTTTTTATTTAATAGATGAGTAATATTCCTTTGTGTATCCTTATCCACTCTTCTGTAGACGGGAACTTAGGTAGTTTCCATCTCTGGGCTATTGTAAATAATGCTGCAGTAAATATGGAAATGAATATATTTCTTTGAATTAGTGTTCTTGTGTTTTCAGGTAAAAACCCAGAAGTGAGATAAATGGATTATATGGAATTTCTGTTGTCAATATTTTGAGGAACATCCATTCTATTTCCTATAATGGCTGCACCTATTTATACTCTCATCAGAAGTGTATAAGGGTTTCCTTCTCTCTACATCACCACCAACACTTGTTTTCAATCTTTTGGATAAAGTCATTCCCATAGATGTAAGGTAATATCTCAATGTTTATATGATTTGCATTTCCCTAATAATAAGAGAAGATGAACATCTTTTTATATACGTGTTGGCCATCAGCATGTCTTCTTTGGGGAAGTTTCTATTCAGATCTTCTACTCATGTTTTAATCAGATTGGTTTTTGTTGCTAAGTTTTATGAACTCTCTATATGTTGAACATTAACCCTTCTCTGATGTATAATATGCACATATCTTCTCCCACTAAATAGGCTGTCTTTCTGTTTTAATGATAGTTTCTTTCACTGTGCAGAGGCTTTTTGGTTTGGTGTAGTCCCATTTGTTTATTTGTGATTTTGTTTCCCTTAGCCTTGGAAGTGAATTCCAACGATATCTCTAAGGTCAATGTCAAGGAATATAGCAGCTATGTTTTCTTCTGTGAATTTCCTAGTTTCAGATATTATATCCAAGTCTTTAATTCATTTTGAATGGGTTTTTGTGTATGGCGTTAGCTAGTTGTCTAGTTCATTCTTTTGCACATGGCTGTCTGATGTCCCCAAAACCACTTATTGAAAAAGTTGTCCTTGCTCTGTTGTATACTTTTGGCTCCTTTGATATAAAGTTAATTGTCCATATACATTGGATTTATTTCTAGTCCTCTTGATTCTGTTCTGTTGATATGTCTGTTTTTATTTCAATACCCTGCTGATTTGATTGCTATTGCTTTGTAGTATAGTTTGAGGTCAGGGAGCATGATACCTCCATTTGTATTCCTTTTTTCTCAAGATTGTTTTTGCTATTGGCAGTTTTTTATAGTTCCAAATAAATTTCATTATTTTTTGTTCTATTCTGTGAGAAAGGGACTGGATTGAATCTATATTGCTTTAGGTAATATAGTCATTTTAACAGTGTTAGTTCTTCTCATTCACAAGCATGAAATATTTATTTCTTTGTGTCTTCTGATTCTTTAAATGATAGCTTATTGTTTTCAGTGTACAGGTATTTCACTTTTTTAGCTAAATTTATCTCAAGGTATGACTTTTTTGATGCAGTTACAGTGGGATTATTTTTCTGACTTTTCTTTCTGCTAGTTTATTATTTTCATATACAAATGCAACTGATTTCTATGTATTAATCTTATAGCTTGCCATTTTGTTATATTTGCTTATTTTCTAGCAGCTTTTTACTAGAATCTTTGGGGTTCTCTCTATATATATCATCATGTCATCTGCAAATAGTGACAGTTTTACCTCATTCTTTCCAATTTAGATATTTTCACAGCTATCTTTCTTATCTAATTTTGTTGGCCAGGATTCTACAATGAATGGTGGTGAAGATAGACATCTTGCCTTATTCACGATCTTAGAGAACCAGTGTTTCAGTTTTTCCCCATTGAGTATGACAATGGTAGACTTGTTATATATGGCCTTCAATACATTGAGGTGCACTCTATTTGTATCCCATTTTTATGCCTTTTCCGTGTCTATTGAGGAGATGTTATGCTTTTTGTCCATTCTTTTGTCGATGTGATAGATCACATTTATTTGTATATGTTGAATCCCTTGCACCTTTAGACTAAATCCCATATGATTACTGTGTATGATCCTTTTAAGGAGTTGTTTCATTAGTTTGCTAATATTCTGTTGAAGATTTTTACATCTATGCTCATGAGAGATATTGGTCTATAGGTTTATGTTTGTGCGTAATGTACTTGAGGTCTTGGAATCAGGGTAATATTGGCTTCATAAAATGTATTTGAAAGTTTTCCTTTCTTTTTAATTTTTTGGGGAAAAGTTTAAGGAAGATTGATATTAGTTCTTTGAAAATTTGATAGAATTCACTGATAAATCTTCTGATTCGACGCTTTTGTTTTGGAGGAAGCTTTTGATTGCAGTTTCAATTCCCTTGGTTATAAAAGCTCTATCCAGATTTTCTATTTCTCTGATTTATCCTTGGAAAGTTGTATGTCTGGAAATTTGTCCATTTCTCCCAGATTATCCACATTTTTGTCATATAAGTGCTCTTTATATTCTTTAGATCCTTTGCATTTCTGTCTAACTTCTTCTTTCCTTTCTGATTTTACTTGCTTTCTCTCTTCACCACCAATCTTAACCAGCAAAGTTTAGCAAGGATACAAGCAAATACAGGAATTTCAACAAAAACAACTGGAAGCCAGATTTATGGGAAACAGAGGAAGGAAAAATATTAGGTCAGTGAATGTTGTATGAAAAACATCTTTATTTGAATCAGCAAAATTTTGGGAAGGCAGCAAGATTAATAAATGTTTAGCCTTTTGGCACAATACAATTATAGTGGTTATGCGTAAGTCAGACTTGTAAAATGGGCTTCCCTGTCCTCTTCAGACAAAATATTCTAAATTTAGTAATTTTTTAGACTCAAACAAGAAAGTTATTGGATCCTCAAAAATGATAGAAGATAAATGAACAAATGAAATGTTTCCCAAAATATATTTTGGATATTATTCCAGGTCAAAATTATGAAATTAGATACAATAGGAGCTGTTGGGTTAAACAAAGTTAAGTCAGTTTCTTGGCTTCTTAAAAAGACAATATATATGTAAAATACAAGATAAAAATTCAAACAATAAAGGAGAGCTTAAAATGAAAAATTGTATTTCTTCTCACTCTACTTATGTCTCCTAACTCTTTGCAGAATTAACAATTGTTAACATTGTCTTATGTATCCTTCCAGAACCATTGTATACAATTATAATCATCATACTTAATCAAGATATAGATATAGGTGAATGGCTTATACCAGTATTAGCATACTAAACATAGGTCTGTGTCTTCCTTTATTCACATGATATGTTTTGGGGGAAATAGTCATTCATTTAGGTTAGTAATTCTAGAGAATTTTTTATGATCCTAACTTGCAGTAAGGTGCTGCTGGCAATTTATGGGTAGAATTCAGGGATCCTGCTAAACATCTCATAAGACAGCCCCCCATAACAAATTTTCTAGCCCAAATAGTACGATTGTTGAGAAAACTTGATTTAGATCTACTCTTCTTTTATTCACTTATTATTCCTCTATATGGATGAATCATGATTTATATAACCAGTACTGTATTGGTGGTCCTTTAGATGATCGCAAGTCTTTTACTAGGAAAAGAAGCCTGAAATATTCTTATCAAGTAAAGGGGGAAGGTGTCAAAATGTGTGGCATTTTTATCCTAAATATTTTCATATCTTCCCAAGACGATACAGTAATTACATTGCCTTCAACGATACATACATATTTGTTTCTCATGTCCTACCCAAAACAATTTAGTAACAATATTTTATATCTGCCAACCTAATTGGTTAAAAGAATGTTGTCTAACTTGGTGTTTATGTGTTCTAAATGAAGTGGGACTTTTCTTATACATTTAAAATACATTCTTATACATTTAAAACCCAGTCATTTTTTGGTATACTATCTGTTTTATTGACTATAGGGAATCTCAGACTCTTTACTATGTTCATCTACATGAACATATTAAGAGATAGCATTCAGCATTTCCCCATTTCTTGTCCTTATAATTCATTTTATAATACATCATTTTGAGTAATTTTGGTTCTGTAAAACACTCTTTGAGAAACACTGAACATGACACACCAGGATAACATTGACTTGTGAAAGGTTTTTGTAAAATTTCCAAGGAATGTGTTACAGTGACATAATTATTTGGTGGCATTTTTAGCAGAGAGGGTAACCCCTTGACCATGGTTAGAAATAAGATCAATCAAATTTGAGTTTTATAGCCCCTGTTATTCTTCCACCTCGTGTACCAATAAGGATTCTTTACCTTGCAGGTGACTAAAACTCAACTAACTCAAATTAAGTTAAAATCATCATCATCATCATCTTCTTCATCGTCATCATCAGCATCATCGTCATCATCATTATGTGCTCCGATAAATAAACTTTGGGAAATCTGTAATTCATGTTCTCTGCAAAATATAAGTGGCGTCAAGACTCAAACTGTGAGATTTTCCTCTCTTACTGAATTTTTCACACTCACTTTTCCATACTCCTAGCTAAAGTTTTATTCTCTCAGTTGCGCTACGCCTGGCGTTTCATTACTTCATCACCCAAGAGACAGAAACACCTGCTCTCAGGCCCCAGACCCCAGGCCCCAGCTCTCAGAGCTGGATTATTGCCCAACCTGCGTCAAATCATGGTGTGAGGATCATTAACTGTGAGAAGATGGAGCCCCCATTAGTACCATGTAATGGCAACAGGGGAAGTAGGAGCTAGATGGAGACTTGCCTGATCTTTGTGCACTTAAGTCCTCTGGACTCTGGCACACAGCTGGTGTTTAGTAAAATCTAGTTAACCTGCTGAAAGACAGCTAAGAGTCATCATTCTAGCTGCACTCCATGGTAAGAGGAAGTCAACGCACTTTACCTCACATTTCTAAGCCACACTAACCCTCACTCCTCCATCCTCTTCATCAAAACAAACAATAAGTACTTATCCCCGAGAAATAGCCACATATTCCATTTAATTTCAATCAAAACCAGGAACCCTGAGGCCCAGTATCCTATCTCACACTTTTCCTAATAGACTGTTTTTTAATTGTGACCTCTCAGAATATAGGGGACAGGGAGACAGGATTTGAATACCAGTGATGCCACAAATCAACCTGGGTAAGTGCTTTATGAGCAAGTCACAGCTTCTTGGAGGTTTAATATCCTCATCTGTAAGGTCAAAATGCTGGTACCTGCTTTCAGAGGCATCTTGGGGGGATAAAATGAGGAATTATATAAGAAAGTACTTTGAAATCTACAAAGACTTACAAAAAAATATTGACAATCCTCTCTTTCCTTTCTCTGGTTCACTTCTTGCCTTCCCCAAAACCCCACCACGCCTTCCTAAATTTAATTCTATGTTGATGACTCACACCTTTCATCTCTGCCTTTCGACGCTAGAATTTTACATCAAACTTTGCAAAAGAAATCATCACTGACTTTGCCCACAATCAGTCATGCCTCACCCCCTGCAATCTAGCTTCTGTTCTCAGAAATCTAATGAATCTGTACCCTTAAAGATCATCCGTCAATGAACTCAATTTGCTGAATGTAAGAATCTTTTTCCTTGATTTTCGTTCCACTTGGTACTTTCAATTACTTTTTCTTTCTGAGACAGAGACGGAGTAATAGTATAGTTCTTTTGTGTGCGTGATTTTTGATTTTTTTTTTTTTCTTATTTCTCAGACTCACGTTCTCAATATTTTGTCTCTACTTCTCTCTCCTCCCACCTCCTAATGAGACAGTCTTCAATGTTTAGACCTCCATTCTCTTTGGCTCCACTGTCCCCTCATGGACTCACCTACCTCATGTGTCCAGGGACCACTTTCTAAGTAGATGGTCCCCATTTGTAGCTCTGTCCAAAGCTCTCCCCAGAACTGTGGGATGCTCCCACACTTACGGCCTTCGATCAGCATGATCATCTCATGGCTAAAACAAAACTTACAATTTTTCCTCTAAAACCGATTATTTCTCCTTTATCCTCTATATGTAGTTAATAACCCAGTACTGGTCTTTTTTTTCCAAAATATGTTGTTCAAGTTCCAGTTACCTCATGGAGTGCTAGGGCACTGGTTCTGCATCTCTCTTGCATCCTTCTTGGGTTTTCCTCATGCATAAAAGGAGGGAGTGGTTTTAATTTGTGGTTTAATGACACAATGACTTTTAAATGTATGGTAAACTTTTCTCAATAACACATCTCTGCTAAACAAGTTGCATGCATTGTTTTAGGAGGAAGGTTTGAGTTTATTATTCTCATTTCATAGTAAAAAAGATACAATAAAATACTATACAAGAGGTTTTTCTCAACTCCACAGACTGGGAATGATATGGTTTCCCCCAAAGCAATGACAAAGACTTTCAACACTGTAAACTTCTACCCAATCCAAATTTACCCCTGACTAGTGAATCTCCAGGCACCCAGGTTACATGATGAAAGTTTGTTTCACATCTTGGTGTCTGGAGATCCTATTGGATCTCCTTAGTAATCCATACCCAACCCCTTGCTTTACCCCACCCACCCCAATGTCCTGCCTAGTGAATACACCAATTTCTGCCTAGTGAATGCACCAATTTCAGTAAAGTGTTTTCTTTTTTTCCTACCATGCACAACCTGCTCCTTTTCTGTACTGCATTGCCAGAATATCTTCCAAATGTCACCATTGCTGTAAACCCCTGCCTTCTGCCCCATTGAGAGGTAACATGATATTAGTTTCACTCAGGGACTAGAACCTAGAATACCTACAATGAGTACATTTTAATATGGTCATTTTGAGTGTGACTTTTTATGCTATTCGTATTTTATCATTTACTTTTCTTTTATAACCCTGAAAGGTAAACCATATGACTTTGTCTCTTTATTACTAAAGAACATGTGCTGTGGACACTATAATCCCATCTCTGGCCCTCCTCCCTGAATCCCCATCCCTGACATTTATCCCTCAGAATATCATACACCTCTTTGTGGGAAGAGTAGACCACACCTCCATCCTTCCTGAAGAGTAGAGGATTCTTCTTATAGGTTCTTCAGTCACATCTGTTACTTCTCCTATTTTCAGGTCCTGTACACCTTGCTTCACTTCTCTTGAAGGGGGATGTTTGCTCCCCAAAATCAGCTCCAATACTCTGTCATCTACTGCTCCCCTCTCTCCTTCCAGAAGCTTCCAGAGCATCCTCCCCAAGCTTCTTGACCAAATTATACTTCACAACATTTACTCCCCCTCGTTTAACGTTTCTCATTACAATTGTACTTTGTGTAAACCTAGCAAAATCATGGCAAAAAGTGTCACAATACTCCAATTCATTTGCTCCTAGGAGCTTACTCTGTTGAATTAACTGAAGATGCCAGTCTCTCTGGGATATATATTCTTAAACTCTTCGTCTATCATAGTCAGTACTTTGTGCTAGCTTTTCAGTAAAAATTGCAGGCATCGTTGCCCAAAGACCAATAGCAACAGTGAGACATAATTTATTAACCAACAACAGGGGGGCTCGTAGGAAGGGAAGACAAACCATCAGGGAAAAGAAAGACCTGTGGATAGACTTGCCCCTGCTTCAGGAACAGTCTGAGTCAGATAGACAATCACAAGAGTGTTAACTGGGGCACAAACAGGGTGAATCTCCTTCCATGCTAATTCACAAAGATGTTTATGCCCCAATTACCATTTAAAACATTTACTTACTTCTATGGGCTTTGAAGTCTATGACCTAGTTTTCTGTTTACTTTTTCTACCTGGGCTGCAGCCTTCACATTCAAAAGAACAAATTCCAGCTTATTCAAGGCAGGAATGGTCTTTCAAGACTTCTGAATAAGAGCCGAGACAATGGGAAGATTTCTTCCCCTCATCTCCCATCTCCTCCCCATCCTTTCCCACACAGCTTCTAGGCCCTAATCACTGAGAACTCTCCTCTCAGTTCTTCATCCTTGAGTATAAATCAAATGGGTTTTGTACTAAGTTGTAAGTGACTCACAAGAAGAGGTACACATTAAGTCTAGTCAGTCATTTGCATTTGTTAAATATTAGTGGCTGGTGTCTTTTTTTCAGTTTCTACAGGGCTGGTTTTAAGAAAGGGAAAAGAGCAAATGGATCATGGATACTGAGTAGGTAGAGAGATCACGGAAGACTAACATCTAGAGGCCTACATCACAATCTGGCCCAAAGCAGGGTCAAGGGCATTCCTATTTCCAATTCTGCCACATCCCCTCCATCCTACTTGGTATCTAAGGGGAGAATAGCTCACCACTCCAATCACTAAGAAATGGGAGGAAGACTGAGTAAGGGATTGTAAGTGGGGAGACAACGCATGCCCAAAGAGATCAAGTTAATGATTTGAAGTAAAGTGTCATTCCTGAAGTTTGGCCTTATTTTACAATTAGCCAATAACCAGTGCAAGTTCTTCTCTTCAATAGTTCTTTGTTGTCACTTTTCCAGGAACCAACTGATACTCAACCAAAACATAGTGATTCCTGGAGTGAGATGGCGAAGGAGGAAATAAGTAAGGTTTACTTTCAGAGGCAGCCATCACTTGGGACTTTGAATTTCATTTTTGATGGTATCTTAGTCCAGAGATATCTGTAACATGGATGGAAAAATAGCCATATCAAAACTATAGTTAGTTTTCACTCTTAAAGCAAGGAGATCTAAAGCGCCAGTCAGGACCAGCTATGTAATTTGCAGGGCTAACTGCAAAATTAAAATAGAAAACCACTGTTTATAAATTCATAGGAATTCCAAAACGGTGACAGCAGAGCACTTAAACAAACATTCCTTCTAAGTAGAGGAGCCTGTGGAACTGCATGGCTTGCAGTTTCCCGAAGCCAGCTGGTAGCCATTTAATTATTCAAATGTGGAGTATAGTCCCTCCTCTAACATGGAGATAGCTGAGGCCCAACTCCAAGGAGCTCCGACTTTCAGCAAAGCAGGAGTTTGGTCTGTGCCACTCCCTACCAATCTCCCAAGCCCAGAGCAGGTGCTCATTGAGGAAAAACTGAATCAATGAGCATAAAATCATTTTTATGCAATAGGTTGCTCCATCATTATAGATTTTACTTCTGTTCACTTTCAACTTTTCTATGCCTGAGGAGATATAAATATTCCTGAGGAAGCATTTACGCAAGAAAATCAAGAAGTTGTTTATATTAGAAGGTTTGCGAGAATCCGAGTACAGATTTTACCTGGAGTCAAGAGGACCAAGTGCAGCCCCAGTTAGGAGCAGGCCCTTCCTAATAATCATGAAAGGAACCCAGTACCATTCTTTCGTCCGAACCATTAGAAGCCTGGGGAGAGGGACATGTCTTGGAACTCTAACAGCACAGCAGTGTGCTCTTAAGAACATAAATGCCAAGCCAGACTAGCTTCATTATTATCTGCTACTTGATCTTGGGCAAATTACTATCTTTGTGGCCTCAGTTTCCTCATCTATCAAATGGAAAGATACTATAGTATTTGTCTCACAGAGTTGTTGAAAGATTAAACAAGTTCTATGTGTCAAGTCCTTAGAACAGTGCCTAGAACACAGTAAGTGCTATGCAGGTATTTGCTGCTTTTAATTCCCTTCTCTGGAAGGACCCCATTGTCCACGGCAGCCATGAGACTCCGTAAAGCACCAGCCCAGACAGTAATCACTCATGAAGGGAAGAGAAGCTGAAGAGGAGGAATAGGCTGGAGGACGCCAGCAGGAAAGTGTGAGAGCACTTGGTCTCCCATTCCTATCACAACATATTGCCAGGACTAGCCAGAGGAAAAGGGTTCTTTTGAAGGTAAGGAAGGGGTGTTGACGGAACAGTGAGCACAGGAACTTTGCGGGTACTAATGCTATGATGGGAGTCGACTTGTATGGTTAGAAGGGAGGCAGAAATGACAAGGGTTCTAAAGTCAGACAGCTTGGATTTGAGTCCTGACTCCACTCTGGGGTCAAAGCTAATTTCGTGTGTAACTAGAACTCAGCCTTGAATGATAATCCTTCTTCTAAAAGTTGAACTAGAATAAATCAGGCAAAACCTTCAGATCCTGAACTTGACAAGCCTCAGGCTGGATTTTACATTCCCACGACCAAAAGTCCTTGCAGAGAGCATAACCTTAACACATATACTAAAAGCACAGTTAACCAACTTAGTTACTATTTTAACTGGAACAAAGAAACAGAAGAAAAATGCTATTTAATTAAAAAATGATAAAGTCCGTAAATTTTTGCACCTATTCAAGACCAGAGAAACTGAATCTTGAAAGCTCTGGCCAATCTTATTCTCTTAAGGAAATCAGGATTCTAGCAGAAGACAAAATATATTATCATTCTTAGAAGGAAGCATAATGCTTTGCCAAACAGGAGTAGAATTGGAAAATTGTAGTTACTCTCACCAATCATATATGAGACTTAAAAGAACAGTAATAATATAATTGTTCCATGAATTCTTTTCTTTTTTTTTTCTTTTTTGAAGGAAAGGTACAGGCAGGAATGAAAGCAAGCAGGCAGGCAGGCAGGAAGAGAGAGGAGGAAGCTCTCCATTTATTTTATTTAGTTGTACATCTTGGTTGTTCCCTCTGGGCCCTGGGACATGAACCCGGGTTCTTGGGATATAGGTGGACTATGCTGCTACCAAATTGCTCCACCAGGGCACACTAACACGAATTATTTAAGCCAAAAAACTAATCGAAATAATAATTTGAGACATTTGTACAGTAAACTATCTCTGTAGTTTTAAAATAAGAATAGATACAGTAAAATAACTTATACAGGTAATTTGGATATAGTTGAGTTATGATGAAGTTAAGAGTAAGAGATGTTAAATCCTTGTATTAGGAGAGCAGAGGTGATTTGAAATTTGTATAGTTATTATCAGTTACGAATATTTTCCTGGCTTGTATTCTCCCATGATCTGTAATATTCCTGTCAAGAATGCTTCCCAAGACCAGGGATTTCTTTCCCTGGTAGTGTTGACAGGGAGCATGAGCTGCACTGAGTCAAGATACAGGGGTTTCGTTATTACCAAGCCACTAAGTAGCTGGACTCTTTGGCACAATATTCTCTCATTTCTCCAACTGGTAAACTTCTACTCACTTTCAAGACTTAGTTCAAATGACACCTCCTCTGGGAAGCCCTCAAGGATTTCCTGAGAAAGTCTCTGGGCTCTGATATATTTTGCTTATATCTTTTAGAGTATCCCTTCTGTTTCATAATTTAGGTTTTCTCTAAATAGTTTTCCAACTGAAATAAAACTTTCTCGAAGGCAGATAAGGTGATCTGCAATGTCTAATTCCTGGACACTATGCACCGTAGTGACTAAATTAACAATTACATGAATAAATGAGCTGTGTGACTCTAAGTGATTTGCACAATCTTTCCAGTTATTCTATTTGCCTCAACTGTAAAAGGAAGGTATCAGTGTGTTTTCTCAAGGTCCCATTCAGTTCAAATGCAACTTGAATACGTAATACCCAATTACTGAGATTCCATCCAGGGCTTTTCTAGGATTAGGGCAAACAGGGTTCTGAGGTTTTGTCATCTCCCCTTTATTCTTCTCCACCCATCTGATGCTCCTAGACATCCCAAACAGGACTCTTTTTCACAGGCCCTGGCTCTCAGCTTCTCACCAGTAGCATCAAGGTTAAGAGCACAGAGCTTGGAGACAGTCTGTCTGAATTCATGTACTGGCTCTAGCAATTATTAGCTATGTCATTTGGGGATGTTATTTAATCTCTCAGTGCCCTAATTTTAAAATAGGGATGATAGCAGTAACAATGTCATCTTTCTCATAGGATGTCTCAGACAGACTCCGATCAGCAGAATGGATGCCAGCTTCAAACCAGCACAGCTACAGTGCTGAGTCTGAGGCAGTCTCACTGTTATTTTTGAGACTGAGTGAAAGATTAGTAAAAGATGCTCCCTAGATATTTTATTTTATATTATTGATTTTTTTTAAAGGAAAGATGCAGGCAAAAGTGAAGGTGAGCAGAGGCAGACAGGGAAGAAGAGACAGGGGGAAGAAGCACTTTATTTAGTTGTGTTTTGGTCGTTCGCCTCAGTCCCGGGACACCAACACAGGTCATTGTGGTGGACTGCGCCCTCAGTCAAAGGTGGCTGACCCAACCGCTGCTCCACCAGGGCATGCTCCCCGTCTAAATGTTTTAAATAAGGCAGTGGAGAGTGCAGCAGTTCAGCTAACTGAAGTCCAGGCCCTCAAAGGCTCTTATTCAGACCAGCTTCCAAGCTTGGTTGATTTAACTTTGGCAGTGAGTAATGAGAATAGGCTTTGGAACTTACTTTTCCTGGTTTGTGAATAGAACATTTGTCTACTTACTACCAGAAGGTAGTATTAGGGGGTTTCTCAAGATTTGTAGTTCTCTGATCATCTCTGCAACATCTATGGAACTTATTCTTAACAATAGTGCTTAGAACAGCACTTTGTGCCTTTTCCTATAAATTGTTTCATAGATTTTCACCAGCCTGTCAGATGGGTCGAACAGTTCCTATCTGCTTCATTTAAAAAGTGATCACTAATTTATTATACTTGGGAGCATCTCATGTATAATTTTTTTTTTTAATAATTCCTTGAAAATGTATATCGACATTGAGGGACCAGTAGGAAAAGAAAAAGGGTAACTTGGACTTTTCTTCATCAACTTCCTGGAATCTAATTATCAGTCTTGGATGACTTTAGAGTCTAAGTACAACAACTCATATTAAGTGGGCCTTTGACTTGGAAATTGCTGCTGTGAAAAATATTCCTACTCCAAGAATACAAAGTAAGTGACTTTGATCTCACAGGTCAGGGTAGACATAGAGACCTACCAAGTACACATATTAGGTATGAAATGATATAGTAGCATCCCTGTGAAATCCAAAGCTGTAACAGATCATCTTTCCGTTATGAAAATAAATACAATATTTGACCACACATTAGAATTCCACTTGACTTGAAAGAATGCATAAATAAACAGAATAAATGAACTTTACTAGGGAAATGTATACTTATACTCACAATCCTCTCTCACTGTTCATTATAGTAATGTTGTCTTGAGTTTTAAGGGAATGTTTGACAACTATTAAAGCTGATGCCTTAAAAATGTGAGTTTGGATATAGATATGGATCTATGGAATAGATATCATTATACAGTAGCTGGATCTGATGTCTGAAATTCTAGATAAGTATCTGTTTGCTGATAGTCTTATTCAATAAGTCCAGAGGAAAATAACTATATCAACTCATCACTAAATGCAATTTCTGTAAAGTGTTCTTATTCCTGAGAGCAAATAAGGTAAACACTCTGTTTATTGAACAGATTAATGGAATAATGTTTGGGGGAAATTATAGGGAACAAGCAGATGGGAAATGGGAGAAAACTCTCATGGGTAAGGAAAATCATGAATTCTCAACACAACTATAAAATATGAAGGAAAATTCCCTTGGGAAGACCATGGGTCACTTGATTCAACAATAGCAGTTTATTTTCCATTCGGCAATGACTCTCAACTTTGAGAGTACAGGGAATTTTATGACATATGACTCTCAGCACCAGCTGTGACAGAGGACAAAACTGTTGATAGAATAATTCTGACTAAAATAATGAGATCCTTAGCTGGCTATATCTAAGAGCCTCACAGGAAATTTTAGGATGGAAGTCAGCCAACAAGCCCATCTTCATTTGCCCTTTCCTTTGAGTTGGCACAAACAGTAGACATTTATTTCTCTGAAAAATTAATTCCTATAAAAATGTTTAATGGAGTCATTTCACATGATAGTCCAACCTATATTTCAAACCAGGTAAAAGCTTTAAAAGAACTCCCTATATTGCCTGCTTATTCCCTCCATCCGTGTCCCCATTATGTCATTCTGCATGTTATACCTTTACTACCAACATGGACGGACCCAACAAACAGGAACCATTTGAGATATGAGTACAGGTAGGAAACAGCCCACATGTCCACACACAGAAAGATCTTGTGTGCTAGAAAAGGAGTAGGTAGTATCAAGTCACAGCTGGTTTCTAATTAGGAATGCTATAGATTGAACATCTGTGGCCGCCCCCGAAATTAATTTGTTGAAAACCTAACACCCAAGGTGATAGTATTAGGAGCCAGAGCCTTTGAGAGGTGATTAGGTCATGTATGTAGTCTTCATGATGGGATTAGTGTCCTAATAAAAGAAGCCAGAGTAAGCTCCTTTCCCACTTCTACCATGTGAGGTTATAGTGAAAAGATAGTTATCAGTGAGGAAGCGGGTCCTCACCAGACACAAAATCTATCATCGCTATGATCTCAGACATCCCCGCCACCAGAACTATGAGAAATAAGCATTGTTGTTTTTAAGTCATCTAGTATATGGTATTTTTGTTACAGCAGTCCAAATAGACTAAGACTGGGAACATGGCATAATCAGATTTGTGCTTAAAAAAATCAATATAGAAACACAGATTAGGCAGCAAAAATCATGCACCTTGTGATATCTCTTGGAAGGTTCTAGAAATAGACTGAGAGGAGAAATGCTGAGTGCCTGAACTAAGATAGTGCCTTTGAAAACAATTTCAACACTTAAGCATCAGATTCTTTTCCTTTTCTCTCTCTCTGAAATTTATCTACCAATTTAGTCAAATGTCCCAGTAATGTCTTTTATAGCATTTTCTTTTTCCTCCAGTCTACGATCCCGTCCAGGATCCATATTGCATTTGGTCGCTATATCACTTTAGTTCCCTTTAATCTGAAACAGTTCATTAGCTCTTCATTATCTTTCATTACATTGACATTTTTGAAAAGTACAGGTCAGTTCTTTTATAGGCTGTTCCTTGATTTTGGTTTGTCTATTTTCTCATGAACACTGTTGTGTCATTCTCAGGTCACATCTGGAGGCCACATGATCAGAGCATACTCAATCTAGGAAGGAAAGCTTGCTAAACAGCAGAACATTTAGAAATCTTAAAGTATTTCCCCACAGATTTCTTATTTGTCTCAAAGGAGGAAAATAGTTTCTATATAGTGGAGAAACCAGATAACAACCCAATGTGCTGATTGAAATCAACGTGGTCATTTGTGCCTCTTCTTTGAGGAATTGTCCATGTAATAGTCTTACTAACTTTATTTTTTCCACCTTTATTGTGATGTAATTGACATTGTGTAACTTTAATGTGTATAATTTAATGATATACATATATTGCAAAACTATTGCCACCATAATATTAGCTAATGATTCCCTGACCTCATATAATTACCAATTCTTTTCTGTCGGAAAAATATGTAAATAACTTTCTTAGCAACTTTTAAGTTTGTAACACAGTATTGTTAATTCTAATCACAATGCTGTATACTAGATTGCCAGAATTCATGCATATTTTAACTGGTAGTTAAAAAGTTAAGAATACTCAACAATAAGGGTAGACTCTACAATTGAGTTGGGGAAACTGGATAAACACATGCAGGAGAATTAAATTGGACCTTTATTTTATACCACTTACAAAAAATAACTCTAATGAGTTAGACATAAGATTTGAAATCTTAAAATCCCTAGAAGAAAACACAAGGAAAAAGCCTTTTGACATTGGTCTTGGCACTGATTTTTTTTTTTTTTTTTTTTTTTTTTTGCTATGGCATCAAAATCACAAGCAACAAAATAAAAAAATTAATAAGTGGGACTATATCAAACAAAAATGTTTCTGCACAGAAAAAAAATCAAACTGAAAAAGGATAGATTTTGACAGAATGGAAGAACGGCCATCCCCTTGGCCCCAGTAACCACCAGGCTTCTCTCTCTAGGAGTTTTGTTTTTCAGATTCCATAAATACATAGTATCATGTATTTGTCTGTCACTGACTTATTTCAAAATCCACTCATGTTTTCATGTTGTCGTAATGAAATATATCCTTCTTTCTCATGGCTGAATAATATTCACGTATATATTATATATATGATATATATACACACACACACGCACACACACACATACCTTGACTACTTGAATAATGTTAATATAGTGAGTTTGTTATTAATGTTTTGAGGACACTCCATACCGTTTTCTATACTGGTTGTATCAATTTACATTCCCACCAATAGTGCACAAGGGTTTCCCTTTTACACATCCTTGTCAAAACTTGCTGTCACTTGTCTTTTTGATAATAGCCATTCTTATAGGTGTGAGTTGGTGGCTCATAGTTTTGATTTGCGCTGCTTTGATGATTAGTGATATTGAGCACCTTTTCAAGTACCTGTTGGCTGTTTGTGTATCTTTTTTGGAAAAATGTCTCGTCAGATCATTTTCCCATTTTTAAATCTTTTTTTTTTTTTTTTTACTATTGAGTTGTAGAAGTTCTTTATATATTTTGGATAGTAACCCCTTATAATTTATATGATTGGCAAATGTTTTCTTCCATTCTGTCCATCCTTTTTCAGTTTGATTTTTTCTGTACAGAAACTTTTTGATATAGTACCACTTATTAATTTTTTATTTTGTTGCTTGTGATTTTGATGCCATAGCAAAAAAAAAAAAAAAAAAATCAGTGCCAAGTCCAATGTCAAAAGGTTTTTTCCCTGTGTTTTCTTCTAGGGATTTTATGATTTCAAATCTTATGTCTAGCTCACTTAGGGTTATTTTTTGTAAGTGGTGTAAAATAAAGGTCCGATTTAATTCTTCTACATGTGTTTCCCTAACACTATTATAGAGACTATTCTTATTGTTGAGTATTCTTAGATCCTTTGTTAAGTATCAGTTGACCATATATGCATTGTTTTATTTTTTGCCTCTCTATCTGTTCCATCAATCTATATGTCTTTCTTTTGTTTTTTACCAACATCAATACTATTTTGATTATAATAACTTTGGAGTATAGTTTAAAATCAGGAAGTGTAATGCCTTCAGCTTTGTTCTTTTTCTTTTCAGGATTTCTTCTGCTATTCAGTCTTTTTTGATTTCATACAAATTTTAGGATTTTTTTCCCATTTCTGTTTTTAAAAAATCCACTGGAATTTTTATAAGCATTGTGTTGAATCTACAAATGATTTTGGATAGTATGGATATTTTAACAGTATCTTTCTGGTCCATAAATGCAGAAGATCTTTCCATTAATTTACATCTTTTTCAGTTTCTTTCATCAAAGCCTTATATAGCTTTCAGTATACAAATATTTTACCTCTTTGGTTAAATTTAGTCTTAAGTATTTTATTGTTTTTGATGTTATTATGAAATAGTTGTTTTCTTTAATTTTTTTCACATATTTTATTGGTAGTGTGTAGAAATGCTACTGATTTCTGCATGTTGATTTTGTATCTTGCACATTTGCTGAATTCATTATTAGTTCTAACTTCGGGGGTGAGTTTTTAGGATTTCCTATATATAAGATCAAGTCTTCTGTAAACAAAGACACTTTCACTTGTTTCTTTCTGATTTGAATGTCTTTTTTTTCTTATCTAATTGCTCTAGGTAGAATTTATATTGTTGGATAAATTTTAAGAGAGTAGACATCCTTGTCTTGCTCCTTGTCTTAGAAGAAAAGCTTTCAGAGTCTCACACTGAATAGCATGTTAGATACAGTGTTCATATATAACCTTTATTATGTTGAGACAGGTTCCTTTTATAGTCAGTTTCTTGAGATATGTTACCATGAAAGGATGTTGTATTTTGTCAAAACGATGTTCTGCATCTATGGAGATAATCATATGATTTTTAATCTTTTATTCTCTTAATATGTTGTATCACATTTATTAATTTGTATATGTTAAACCATTGCTGTATATGAGAGATAAATCCCACTTCATCATAATGTAGGATACTTTTAATGCACTATTAAATTTAGTATGATAATATTTTGTTAAGAATTTTTGCGTGTAGGCCAATGGTGTATCAGAATTATTGGCCTATTGTGTTCTTATGGTCTTACTAATTTTAAGAACTGGGTGGTTTGTTTTCTTATTATTGAGATAGGAAAATGTATTTTCTAAATTCAAATACTTTAACAGATATGTTTGAAATATTTTCTCTAAATCTATGGTTAATCTTTTCATTTTCTTAACAGAAGAACAGGAGTTGTATATAGTACAACTTGTCATTTTTTTCCTTTTATTTTCACCTTTTGTGTCCTAAGAAATATTTGCCTACAGTCTTATGCTTTTTTTCTAAAAACTTTATAGCTTTAGACTTTACATATAAGTCTATGATCAAGGTGAAGTTAGTTTTTTGCATAGGGAGAGGATAAGGGATTTGAATATATTCATAATTTGAGAGAGAATGATGAAATGTATGTGATATAGCCAGATTAAAAAAGATGTAGAAGATTGGAGGAGTTTCTGATGATAGAAAGGAATCCCTTTTCTCATTAAAACTAAAAAGAAAGAAATTAAAATGAAATTTCTAAGTGCTGGAGTGTGAAGTTAAATGGTTTCACACTTCTTGGCCTCCATTTTTTCAAAGAAGGGGACAATGTCATCTCATTAAAAAAAAAGAAGAGACAGGACTGGGAAATAGGTTGAGAAGAATACCTGAGACTGGGACAGATGCTATAGAGAATGAAGAAGAAAAGTAGCAAATAAAAAAGTTGTGATGTTAAGTATCTAGGTGAGGCTGGACACACTGATATTCTAGCTACTCCAATCGCACAGTTTGGCAAATTCCTTAATTTTTTTGATCGGCATCATCAGTATAGGAGTGATATAGGCCAACACAAAGAGGAACTTGGCAAGGGTCAGGCAATGGATTCTCTGAGAAGCTGGAATTCTGGTTAGACAGAAAAGGATGTGAGTTCAAGAAGGACTGATAGAATGAGACAAGGACGGGCTACAGAAAGTAGAGGTATGGGTGAGGTGGAAGAGCAAACCTCAAACCCAGTGAGACTGGAGTCATTCAGGACTTCCAAAGCCCAAGACACAATCTGATGAAACATATGATGAAAATGCGCAAAACTATCCTTTGAGGCACGCCCTGGTGGAGTAGCAGTTTGACTAACACCTCCTTCAGCTGGAGCAGTCCACATACATCCCAACTATCCGGGTTCATGTCCCAGAGCTGGGGGAATAACAAAGTCGAACAAATAAATAAAAATAAAAGTGCTTCTTTCTCTTTAAAAAAACCCCAGAACTGTCCTGTGGGCCTTACCAACATATTCTTTTCCTTTATTTTAAGAAATCCTCCTATTTAATCTCTTATTTTTAATGAACATACATAAATACATTGCCAATACTCCTGAAAAATTTTTAACTTAGTACTTAATTTCCTTGACTTCAGTCCATAGTCACATATTAGATGATGCCCCTAAATTGCCTTCATCTGCTGAACTTGGATCCTTTGTGTCTTCAGCTAACAAATGATTATTCCAACTCCACGGGGGAAATGGACTGGTAGGTCACAGATCAGATTCAAACACATTGCCATCTTTCTCTGTCTCACAGTATTTGGGCAATTATTTGCTTAATTCCTTTATTTTATTAAAGATAAATATAAAATAAATGTTTTTACATGAACAGAAATAATAAAATAATTTTAATAAAGAAACAAAATAATAAAAATACATTTAAAAATTGTTACTAGTAGAAATAAGAAGCGTTGGTTTTATTAATTTAATGTAACCATGACAGTCGGAAAGGAATGAATCTTCAGTCTCCTCAGATGCTTTTTAGACTTAAACTAGTTAATTGATATTCAATTGTGATGGCAAATTACAGAACTGAAAATATAGTGAAAAATACTAATACTGTATGGTCAAATATTATAGTTAAAAGTTATATTAATACATAAAATATGTATATTATATAACTATTATGTAGTATATTCTGTATAAATATATATAAGCAATTCTATTAAACTTTCAAACATTTTATTTTGAAGTAACATTTGTGTATAACACATAGGTTTCATGTGCACAGCATTCTATTTTACCAGGTGTATACAGAATGTTATAATCACCACCAAAAATCAAGTTTCCATCCTCACCGTACAACTAACACCCTCTGCCTGAAGTTAAGCAGCCTCATTTTCTTCCCCTCAGTTCACAAATTCATCTATGAGAAGGAGACTCTTTCTTTCTCTTTACATGCAAAATTCTCCAATCCAGTGGTCTTATAAAGATAATTTCCCTCATTTCTCCTGAACGCCCACCTCAATACTTTTACTCTTAACAGAAGTCCAACTCTGTGGTTCTCTCTGTGTATGTAATCTTTTCTCTCTGCAACTCTTATCCTTCTAGCCCTTTCCAACCACTTGTACTTTTTCCTTTCCCCTAAAATGTTAACTAAATATCTGGATTATTTTTCTTCCCAAAGTGAACCTAAATGTCTTTAAAGCAAAAACATTAGGAATACAGTCAACATAAAAAAGTAAGAATTAAGAATAAAAGTCACAGTTGGCTATGCCCTCTGTTTCTTAGTATTTTATTACATGTGAGTTATTTCTTCTCTTACTCTTTAGACCATAAGAACTATTAAAATGCACCTGAGAATACTGTTGTAAGCACCAAATATAATATTAACAAAAAAATTTAGTAAGTAGTGCACAGAGAGGACCTAAATTTCAGTCTACCGTGTACCCTTTGTATAATAATAAACACATCAAATCTTTCTTCCTGTAGACTTAGTAGAGTGAAAAATAAAGTTAGATTTGCTAAAAGTCTGAATTAGAGACTTTTACCTTGGTTTAACTAGAGTAACTTAAATTGCTAAGGAGGATTTTCTAAATGAGAAGTCCTCTTTGCCTGCTTTAATGATGCAGTAGCACTTTGGGTAGCCAGTAGGATCTATTTACATATAAATGGGAAATGCATTTTTCTCCTTAAAGCCATTTCTTCTTTTAAATAGGGTAACATCTTAACTAACCTAACCAAATAATCACTGTTCCTTGCTTAGGGAACTAATTAGCTTATTTTAGATTGAATTAAGTTATTCTGACCAAAAATGGTTTCATTAGAGACTTGTATTTTATTTTAATCTTGATCATTAGATCCCTGACAAAATTAGAAAGGGTTTCCATTGGAGTACACGGAATTAAAATAGTATCTGTGACTTCAACTGTGAATTTATTGTGAGGGACAGGGTCAAACACTGTCTTTGGCTGTGGTGTCCATTGATCTATGACTATGAATTATAATCATAATTATATAATATAATATAATTATATCATAATTAGGTGTTAATTTTGTTATCTAATAAAATATAAAGCCCTTGGTTAGAAAACAAATCAAGATTATACTGAGGAGTTTATACCGGTAATTTACAGATTTTGAAGCACTTAGATACAGCCTTTAACTGATGCCACCCTCCTCCCCCTCATCCCCCTAGACAAGTCTTAAGAGAATAAAGAGCTATATGCACACCTAACAAGGTTTAGTGTGAAATGATTTTGTGTTAATCTGTTGACTTTGAATAAGTCATGTAACTCCCCTGAGCCTGTTTTCTAGCTACATACTAGAACCTCAAAACACAGTATTGAATTCAATGTAGGTGAGACCATGTTTTGAAACTGTTTTGTTGAAAACTGTTTCGTATCATTCAAATGCTAGACTAAAAATAGATAAACCTTTCATTTAGGTTATATTGCTTTAAAAATAGAATTGTTCTTGTCTTGGCCTAGGAGAAAATTGCCCTCTAATATTTGGCATCTGTTGAAAAATGAATAATAAAGTCTTCCACCCAGGGTTAATTCATAATTAATTTATACTTTCATGAAGGGATTGGAAGTCATGATTTTAGGCAAATTATCAAATCACTGCAATAGCCGTGGCTTTTTGGTCAGGAAACATCCCTGTTAAATACAATATGGAGTTCAATGTGGTTTTTTTCACTGAAACATCAAAAACAACTCTAAGCTAATATTGTTAAAAATTGTCTTGCATTATTTTGGCTTAACATGAACTAAAGGATTACAAAGCTAATTGAGTAAACGGATCCTGAGAAATAACAGGAAAAACAATGAAGGGAAGAATTGCCTTTAATATGTTTATATTTGCTAATGAATGAAAGCAGGAGTGACTGTTGACTAGACTAGATAAATGTAGGTAATATCACCAACAAACAATGTGTTTGTTGTTAGCAGCAATTTAGGTAGAGCAAAAAAGAAGAGGAAGAATGAATATGTAATTTATATTACTCCACAGAGTTCAGAAACATAGAGATTTTACTCTGGAGGAAATGCCAGTCATTTCCTCCCTGCCAAAATCTCCTCCGACAGCCTGCTCTTGTAGACTGAAAAGACATTCCTGAAGGGGAAGGGAACTTGCCCTGGTCTGACCAGTGAATTTGAACAGAAACAGATACTTGGCTCAAACTGGGTGAATCATATTCTCAGACAGGGAGGCTGAGTTGACGGGTACTGGCACTGAGGATGTAAGGTCATGAAGAGTTGTTGCCGAAGTCAGCAGCATGGCTGCCCAAAGTCATTTGCAAGCCAGTGTTTTGAGAGGAGGAAATGATCAAAAACCTTATAGAGAAGCAGAATAGCTAGACTGCAGAGAGGAAAAGAGAACAGATGTGAAACAAGGACAAAGAGAGGTTAGGAAACCAAGCAGCTAGAGGGAGAGAGGGGAAGAGAGACAGAATGAGAGGGAGAAGCTATCTGACCACACATACTTTCTTCAGTTGTGTTCTGCCTAATGTCTTAAAATAAATCTTTCCTTTACTTGTGTTGGCTCCAGTGTGTTTTGGTTCCTCAGAACTGAGGGCTACTTTAATAAGCCACTCACTGATTGGACTAGAGCCAAATGCGCAAAAGTAAACAAGAAAGGCATCTGAGCCATCCAATTCCATTTATAAAATACTATATATTAAAGTGCATGTGACATTAAAACGCATTGCTTATTTAATTTTTTATAACAGCTGTATTGAGATGTGATTCACATACTATAAAAATCCACCATTCTTGAATTGCCTGTTTACTTATACTTTTTAAAATTCCACTGAGCTTCCAGAGCTTGTGTCCAAGCCTAGAGTAGCCTTAACAACAAAGAATGGTGAGTAGAAACAAGCATGCTACCGTTATAACAAGTGACAGTTGAGAGCCTAACAGCAAAGGAGGAAACAGAAAAACTATAAATAAGAGAACAATATTTTCAAAGAGGAAAAAAGAACAATCTGGACCATGTACAGTGTTTTCCTTTGGCTCTTTTGGTTCCTAGGGACAGCTCAAGTTACATCTAATATTAGGGGAAGAAGTTACAAGGAATGAAGAAAACAAGGATCTCAGCCCCACAGGACCTCGTGGGAACCATGAAAGGCCAAATTACCAAGCCTCTGGAAAAACAGGCACTCAGAGAGAGCCAGACCTCGGGAAGACTGGAACCAGAGCGCCATCAAGAATCCAGAACCTCAGCATCAAGAGTGAGGGCACTGTCACCCCTGTGATCCATTATTTATGTGACTCAGCTCTCCCCTCCCCTGGGCTTTACAGTGTCTTTTGAATTCTCTGCCTGCCCCTAAGTGGTTTCCTCATCCTCTCTTTGGAATTTGTAAACTACCAGCTCTTGCCCTATTTCAACCTGCAGGCTCATTTCGTGTGGCTGTCACAGTGCTTTCACATTGTTTAGAATTCCAAGTCTTTGGGTAGGGAATGAACTTGGCAGTCTCCAGACCTCACTACCTTCTCTCTCCCCCCACACCCTCTTGGCTCTCATCTCTTCTTTACATAGCCTAACTGCTGGCTGCTGAAGATATTCTGGCTTCTGACTCCTGCTATCATTCTCTTTTCTACTTCACAGCTCATGCTTATCACCATAGTTGCTTCCTCTCAATTTTTGTTTATTCTGCACCCCCACCCTCTGCCCACCACCTTCCTATTCTCACTTTAAGTAATTTAAACTCCCACTGCTAACTAGTCATTCCTAGTTCAAATTCCCCAAAGGGAGACTCTGGACCATATCATCTATTTTTGGCTAAGCTTTCCCCACTAATCTATTTGTTAGACTGCTAGCTAGCGTACAGCATGGCTACTTTAGGTCAAGTGTCCACTCCACGTCATCAGATGAGGAACTGCAAGGCTGGCAAGCAACAGAGCACAGCTGTCTGGGACTGACACCTCAGCAGATCTATGAAAAACAGGATTATCTTTAGAAGGGGCCAAGGGAAGGGGGCCATTATAATTGCTCAGTTTAGCTGGTCAGAATGACTTAACTTTACAAACTTAAAAAAAGCCTGAGTGAATCAATCTCTCTCTAGCCTCCCCAAATAAAGTCTATGATGCTAACTAAAAAGGAGTCTTAAGAAAAGACTGACTTGTGTTCAGTACAGAAGAAAACAGTAATGTCTATAATATACTTTGGAATAATCTCCATTGAAAGTTATGAGTAATAAAAGATATTTAATGATGGAAGATATTGAACGTATACTCAGATATTTGAGAAACTTTGAATTTTTCTAAATTTTCTTTTCTTCTGAAATAGGAATTTGTCCTAGAAAGGTATTGAGAACAGAAGCTCTGTACATTTTTTAATCCTGGTCACTTACCATCAGCAAATTCTTCCATAATTAGTACCTCAAATTCCTCAGCTATAAAATGAAGGTAACAATAGTACCTGTCTCATAGGTTTGTCAGTTTCAATGAAACAATCCAAATACAACTTTTAGAATGAATACCTGTTGTTAATCCTTCTTATTGCTATTCTTAGTTTGTAATGAATATTTATATGCATATACACATATATATGGGAGCCATATACTAATGCATGAGTAAAATATTCATAATGGTTGATAGTGTTAAGCTTTTCCTATTCATACATACATATATACGCACACTAACATTTTATTCTAACTCTATCACACAAATTATGTGTTACATTTCCATATGAAACCAGCTACTTGCATCAAGTTGCTGCGGTGTATAACAACAGTATTTTGTTTGAGGTGATCTGAGCTTCTTTTAACCCTAGTTCTGGCCTGTCTGTCTACTAGCTTATCATGGCGCCTAGACAGGCAGCCATGCAAGACAAGCTTCAGAACAGGCTCCAGTGCAGACAGTTGTCAATTGGAAAGTAAACACCTTTGAAAAACAACAAAGGCTATAGCTGATGCCAAGGATTTATCTAAAGACTGTCTCTTTGGAATCGCTGGCTAGTTCTGGGATGACTTCCTGCCTGGAAACCTGACAGGAAAGTGCTGGAATGGTGCACACCAAAAGGGCTGGGCCCTGAAAGGAGCAGGGCTGGGTGAGAGAAATCATTAGAATCAGCTAGGGAGCTTTAGAAAACACATGATTGCTCGTCCTGCCTGAGACCAATTAAATTCTAAACCTCAGAGGTGGGGTGGGGTAAGAAAGACTGCAAACGGTCACATTCTTTAAAGCTCCCAAAATGCTTCTAATGTGCAGCCAGGGTGAGAACCCACTGTTCTAGTACTTCCTCTAAAATTTGCTTCTGCTAGTAGTCATGGCCTTCTCAGGACAGAGGCTTCCAGACAAGAACAGAGGAAAGGAGAACCTGCTTGTCATAGTGGCTTCCTCAGGAGATGAGCAGGCCTTGCTTTCTGCTGGGGACTGTGAGGAGAAAAGGAGACTGGGACTAGCAGTGCCTGCCTTCACAGGGCTTTCAGAATAGCTCAGGAGATGAGCACATAAGAAATGCTGGTGAACTCTGATGGCTTAAATCTAAGTCCTAGGACACAGTTGACATACTTCACAAGGACCAGGATTTGTAATCTGGGGGTGGAGCTTGCGGAGATTGTGTGTGTGTGTGTGTGTGTGTGTGTGTGTGTGTGTGTGTGTGTGTGTGTGTGTGTGTGTGTGTTGGGGGGAACAACCAAGATAGACAACTAAATAAAATAAAGTGCTTCTTACTCCCCTCTCTTCCTACATGCCTGCCTCTGCTCGCCTTTATTGCTGCCTGCTAAAAAAGAAGTGTTGGCAGAAACTTGAAGCATTAGGTGGTGACTGTGATGAAAATGACCTGCTCTGAAAGTTCAGCCAGGGGTGAAGCAGAGGTCAGCATGGAGATGTAACTCAAACATTTTGCGATGGGAAATAGGAAGCCACTGTATGGGGTCTTGAGCAATAGCATAGACAACGTTATTGAGTAATTTAACAGAATATTAGAGGAGACCAGCAGCATCAGGATGGTTAACACATTTACAAAAATTCCAGTCTGAGCATGCCCTGGTGAAGCAGGGGTTGCTTAGGTCAGTCACATCTGAAGGAGCAAGTCCCATGTTCTTGGGTTCAAGTCCTGGGTCCAGGGGATCCAGAGGGAAACAACCAGAGTGAGCAGCTAAATAAAAATAAAATAAAGATGCGTCTTCCTCCTCTCTCTTCCTGCCTGCCTGTCTACCTGCCTTCATTCCTGCTGGCACCTCTCCTTAAAAAAAAAAAAGAAAACTCCAACCTGGGAAAATAAAAAAGAAGAGCTATATGCTCACAACAGAAATAGATAACAAGAGTCAGTCCTAGATTTATATTCACTTCTTTTGTGCATTTATTTTTATCAGACTATTTAAGATTGCACATTATAAAATTTGAGAAATCTTGGAAAAGTAAAAAGGAGAAAAATATCATGTATAATCTCTCTACATATAGGTAACCACTGCTTTGACATATTTCTTTCCAGTTTTTAATACACTTGTGATCTCACTGCCTAAACAATTTGGCATTCCATCTTTAATATGATGGTGTGAATATTTCCCCATCCTTAACAGTTCTAAGCTTTATTTGGGTATCTGTGTGGCCTTCCTTTGTAAGAGACACACTATGATTTACTTGTAGGATAGAATTTTTCAAATTGTGAAAGCAGTGCTGTGTAAAAAAGCACATATCTACGTATTTTTTGTGTGTGCATCTTGTGGCTATATCCATAGGATAAATTCCTAGACATGTCATACCGTATTTGTTTTAATGAAAAATACTTGCTTCTTGCAGATAATTTGCTTTCCAAAAGCATTGAACTAATTTACACTCCTGCCAACAGAGTAAGAGTAAGCCAACAGGGCTTACTCTACTTATTTTTGCTAATTTATTGGAATAAAAAATAAAGTCTAATTTGGGTTTTAAAAATTATTTGTAGGCATGCCCTGGTGGAGTAGTAGCTTGGTCCACTACCTTCAGCTGTGAGCACGGGCCATATATCCCGGGTTCAATACCCAGGGCTGGGGTGAAAACCAAGATGAACAAAGAACCCATAAATAAAATTAAAGATTAAGTAGAAGTCTAAACAAAATCGCAACAATATGGCAGAAAAGAGGCTAATTTCCCCGAAATATAAAGAGCTTAGACCAATCAATAGAAGACCAACAACGTAATAGAAAAATGGATAAAGGATATGAACAAATAGCTTTAGGTAAGGAAATAAAAGTGGATTTAAAAACTCAAAAATAACCAATCTCACTCATGATAAAAATAAAAGTTAAAATAAAAGTAAGACAGTGTTTTCACTTAACAGATTTGCAAAGACCAAACATTCAATAAGAAACTTTGTCTAAGAAGTTGCTGGAAAGAAGGCATTCGTTTATTGTTAATAAGACTGTTAATTTATGTGCTCATTTTTGAGAATAATTGGACAATCTCTGTTAATATGGAACACGAACATATCCTTTGACTGTGCAATTTCACATTTAGGAATTTATCCTACCGATAATCCAAAATATATATGAAATAACATGTAGCCCATATAATTCTTGCAAAAATTTTATAGGAGCTGATTATTGGAAACAATCTAAGCTATATTAATAGGTGATTGTTTAGGTAATAAATTGTATGTTGAATCCCATGGAGCCATTGAAAAGAACAGAGTTCCTTCATGAATACTGATATAGCATTTCTCCAAGATATATTGTTGAGTAAAAATTGCAAGGTGAAATATTACCACTATGTAAAAAAGGTGCGGATGGGGAGGATATACAAATATTTGCTTATAGGTGTACAAACTTGTTTTGGATCAAATTACAAGACACTGATAATAATAGTTGCTGTGGGGAGGGGCATTGAAGGGGTAGGAACTGAGAGACAAAGATTATAAGAGTTTTCACTCCATCCTACTGTCCCTTTTGAATTTTGCACCATACGCATGTTTTTCTCCATTCTAAATAAGACATCTTATCTTAGAAGGAGTCACAATGGGAAAATGTCACTGTTAACAGCATGATGATTTCTCTACACTGCGTGAAGTCACATTTTAGAAGGGCAGCTGCTTGGTTCTCTTCAAATTGTGATTTAGATAAAGGTACAGAAGTGTTCTCCCCCAAACTGTACAGCCAAGATGCTAGAAGCTATGTGTCTGTGCCTTCCATTGAATCACCTGCATCTAGCCCATATGAGAGAGGTTTAATAAATATGTCTTAGACAACTACCAGGATTCTAATTTAGAGAATAGAAAAATATAGCAACCAAAGATAGAAACAGACGAAATCAATGTGAAAAGAAAACAGAAACACAAGCATTTAGGAGCAAGATTCCTTGCAAGATGTTGCAAAGCTGTCAGACATCAGATGAACCATCTCAGAGTCAGTTTGCCCCTTCCATGCTGGTTCTATGTGTTTACAGCAGTATCAGAAGGATTGTCAAGAGATGAAGCTAGCTAGGCAGAAAAGGACAAGTTGCAATGGGTCCTACAAACCATGTAAAAGGCTGAGAAGATTTAGAGACGTTAGAATGAAAATGAAAGCACAGGCATACTGTTCAAACTATGTTGGCTTCAAAAGACAGAGATCTAAACCATAGAGGGAATTTATTGGCTTGTTTAACTGGAAAGTCCAGAGATTCTGCAATGTCACAGGATATTCCATCTTTTTCTCTACCCGCCCCCACCCCACACCCAGTTTTCTGAGTTGGCTTCATTCCCTTGCAGACTCTTTCCACATTCTGACTCCGGCAACTCCAGCTTTACAATGAACACATAAGTGGCCCCAGCAGTTCCTAATAATTCCAATCAAAATATTAGAACTATTTTGATTGGGCAACTTGATTCATATGACCATACCCCAAATGATCACTATTTAAGTTACTACTAGGCCAGGCAAGGATCATAGGATCCCTAAATGAGGGTGGTTAACATAACCCAAGTATAACAAACCAAGAGTGAGGGAGGGCTAGTTCTGTGAAGAAATCAGGATGCTGTTTCCAAATCCAAAGACACTGAACAGATGTAAAGAATCATAGCACTCCACTATAAGCAAAAATTAAAAGAGCGAAGAGTGTTCCCTTCTTTAAGAATTAAAATTCTTTCTCCAAAGAATCTTTGGAGAAAAAGTTAAGATGCTAGAGAAGGTAGGGGAGATGGTGAGAGCGAATTCTGGAAGAATTGTAAGGGACAGTGTTCAATGGAAACATGAGTGGTAGAGAATAATCATGGACACTTGAGGGTTGGGAAGGACCAGGAGACCATTTAATCCAGCTGCGCTACCTCTCTCCCACATTTGCCCTTTCCCTCCCATACACACAAATTAGGATTTCTTACAGGGCCATTCCAACTCTACTTGAACACATTCTTCACTGGACAGTTCATGATTTGGGAACACATTTACTTTTATTGTCTACGGGCTTGATTCTTTAAAATGCCTGTTGTTCATTGAACTGAAATCTAGTTCTCGACTTCTCTGATTAACAAAGTCATCATCAGATGGTCATCTAAGTGTTGGAAAACACTTACATTCCTCACCCAACCTTTTCTTTCAGCCAAGCAAAACCAGTTCTTTAGATCGCATATCAGGTGATATGGCTTCCACAATTTTTTGCAGTCTAATAGTTTTTCTCTGGATTCATACAGGTGTACATGTTTCTTTCTTTAAAAGGTGCTTAAATATAAATCTCTAGATGAGGCCTGACCCCTGCTGAATTTGGTGGGACCTTGCTTCTTATCTGGACACCATACTTTGCTAATACAATTTCAGATTTCATTGACTTTTTTTTCCTTCAACATTGTATCATAATATTTTGAGTCTGTTACCAACAAAATCCCCAGGTCTTTTTTCTCATGTTGATTGTCAAGCTAGGCCTTTTAATAATCATGCAAATTTTTAGCCAAAAGAATGAAAATTCCTATTTTTTTCTTTTAAATATCTTCTAATTTCTATGAGACTCCATCCTGCTACTTTCCCTGACAAAATGTGAGCCTTTAAACCAAGTGTAACCTTGCTGCTACGGAAGGGAACATTCTGGCATTCCGTTAACCCAACTGTTATTTTATCCTATCCATGGATCAACTCTCATGCCTGATTCTGAAATAATTATATTTCTGTTCTCTACTAATGGCTTAGTACCTTATTGTTCCATTAAACAAGTGGTCAACCTTTCTAACCTATAATGTGCATGTCGGGGGTGGGGGGTGGGGGGGGGTGATGAGCTTTGACCTGTGTTTCAGATCAGTCACTGCCAGTCTTTGTCCCCAGTTTATCTTTGTTCCAGCTGCTCTGGTTGGGCACATCACCAATAAAAGGGCAGCAGCCGGACAACTACAGGGAAATTTGGAATTAGTCACATCTGATCTGTGTTTTAGGGCAGAATTTTTAGACTTAACTGTCACCATGTAACCAAAATGTCTGATGAGCCATCATCCCAAGTCCCAGATTTCTAGACAACCACACCCAACACTGACACATACACATATCATTACTAAAATAAAGCCCACTAGGGGTCCTGATTCCCTTCTCACACCCTCATCTGCTTCATAGAGGACCCTTTCTTATGGAGCTGTGCATCTGCTTCTAGAATTTGGAAGTGCACCACCACCCCATTTAAGATTTGTATATCTATTTGCTGTCCTAAGATGCTAACACCTAGCTATAAACCCAGGTCACTTATACTATACCCTTTCACATAGACACCCTCCAAAGTGAATTAAAATCCACCTGTGCCTTGGACTTAATTTTGACTGTGAACCTTTCCCTGAAGAGTCAACTCCTTTGCTTCAATTCTTCTCCACTGCTCTCTCAACCCCAGCACCACCGTCCTATCAGTTTAAGCTTGCTTTTCCACCAGGAGGTTTTAAGTACCTGGGATATTGTGATAATTAAAGAAAACATGCATCTGGGACACTGAGGATGTAGCACAAGGTGTTGTGAAAAGTGAGGTGTCTTCCCTGGTCCAAAGAAGGGAGGTACCTTTTGCCAGTAGATACCAATTGCCTTTTCATTCATTCCCATAATGCATGTATTCAAGACCAAAGACAACCAACCTTACAGAAGGACTGAGGTCTCAGACTCTCACTATTGTCTACAACTCATTCCTCAAACATTTGAAGGACCTACCTATTTGCCAAGAGTCATTTCTCATTTTCTCACAAATCTCCTAGTTCATTGTTACATTGTGTCAACAGCAATAAAGAGATGATGTGTTTGTACTTCCTGCACACTTCATTCTGTGTCCCTGAAGAAGAAACACTGGCTTGAGAGCAATGGTGAAGTAAACCACTCGTAATGCTCTCATCACCTTTCCAAAATTATTTTGTGATGGCCTTTACAAAATTATTTTAAAAAGAGGAACCAGATGTTTGCTTAAGGGGGAATTTCTAACACCCTCTTTCTGAAAAACAAGACACTGGAACTGATGGACCACCTACTCAGGATTTCCCAGACTCTGACCACAATAAAGCCATGGGCATCACCTATGGCAGAGAAGTTGTCATAAATCAATACAGTAAATAGTGCATATGAAGTAGCCATTAAAACTAGGAGGAAATTTTATAAGAATTCCTAGATACAGAAATAATCTTCCCTACCAAAACAAAATTAATAAACCAGAAAATAAAAATACATTTTCTTTGTATTTTAAACCAGCCTAAGATTAAAAACTGAAACGTCAAGCTTAGATATGGGGGACTTTTTTTTTATAGCAAAATAGAAAGTACCTAGAAGGCTATCCAAATAAAATCATTTATAAAGAAGTAATGATGACATATATGCTAAGGAACTGTTCGCCAGAATGTTTTAAAACAGATCCAAGAATGTCAATCCACTGGCTCCTATATTGATTATTTTAGGACAAAACATAAATTCCAAAAGGGAAAAAATGTAAGATAGCTCCCAAAGAAATGCTGCCAATTCTGAACTTGAAGAGATTAGCAAATATACTCAGCATTTCTTTCGTCAAAGAAAGTAAAAATATAGCTTTGTACTTAATACAGATAGTTTAAAGAGTTTAAGATAAACATGATGCATGTCAGAATAAAAATATCGAGAACCATAGGAATAAGGTGTTGGAAGTGAGAAGAAGGGAATAATTCAAGAGCTCATGGGAAGGAAGTAAGATTGGCTTCTCCTCTGAAATAAGAGGTGAGTGTAGAGATTTTTGAAAAAGAGGCAGAAAGAAGGGGCAAGGAGACACTGAGAAAGGAAGGATGAGCGAGATGGATGCTTTCACAGAGGACTGGCTAGTTAAGGAGGAAGTGCAAGAAGCTTCCTCTGCTTCCCTCACTAGACCAGAAAACCTGTTGGTAGAGGGACTGGATCTGTTTTGTGATCAACTGTAATATCTACCATCTAGCACAGTGGATGGCATATTGCTGTTTCGTAATTGGGATGTGTTGAATGACACGAATGAAAGGGTATGAACATTAGGAATTTAGAAGAGTGGAAAATTCTAGGAATAGCTATGTTAGGAATCAATAAAAATGAATAAGAGCGTTGCTAATCTGAGGTTATGAGGCATTTAAAACACACGAGCATTTTTCTAAAGTTCAGAAACAAGAAGAGAAAAATTAAACAGATAGGAATTGTGTGACCGAAAGAGTGGATGAAAAAAAGGGTAAAGGGGTTCAATAGGTGTATGTAAGGGTGTTGGAGTCCAGGCTGGAAAGGGGTCAGGGGTGGAGGCAGACTGAAAGCAGCAATAGAGCAGCAGTGTCACAGAATGACAAATACTTCTGAGGGTTTTCAGCAAATGCCTTCTCGAAAGCACCAGTGTAGCATATAGTTTTGTAACAGGCTACATATCCGATTCAAGCACTTACTCTAAATTCGGTGACTATTCAGACATGGTTTGTATCTGGTTTGTCTTCTCTTGCAGCCCAATTTTGTTAATCAAATGAATAGATAAGGTAAAAGTGAATGGACAAAATTAAAGATATGAATTACATGTATAAGATCTATTAAAATTAGGAGCTATTTGGATTTTTACATTCGTATCAATGTAGATACATGTTTGGATGTGTATATATAATACATACTCACGAGTAAGTCTATAATGATATAAACATCCCCAGATATTTTCCACAATATTTTTGGAACTTGATAACAATGATTGGAAAAACTGTCAGTTGAGTTGTCATCTCTCTTCTGTGCTGTATGTTGGAGTCAAGATATGGTAAGTAGAGGGGGGTCTCGAGGATCCAAGAAATGACCGGAAATTTGGAGCTGCCTAGAGCAGAGAATAAGAATCAAATCCCTACACATATGCATTTTATCCAGAGGTGAGTTCTTGAAAGGAAAAGGCCTAGAGATGATACAATTTGACCAGTATCACAGACCATGGTACTAGCCAGGTCAAATGGAGTAGAAAATTAGCAGGCATCATATAGGGAGTCAAAATTCAGAATTAGTGTGTGTTTCCCTCTTTGGAAGATCCAAAATCAAACCCTCTGCTAAAATCCTTTAGTCTTTTAAGTGCTCAGTCTTTGATTTCACATATAGCATATCTATATATCTAACATACTTCCCCTTTAAGACTTTCTATTACACAATGAATCTTTTAATTTTTCTTGTCCTTGTGTTGAAACATCTTAGTAAAAGTTTCTTTTCATTTCACTTGTTTGATTTTTTTCACATTATTTATTTTGTAAGTGCATATACTCATATATTTACGTTTCTCAGTTTGGAAATTCTTCATTTGTGAAGAATCAATGCAAAACTATACTAGAAGCCTAATTAAGAGAACATTGTGACTCATTGTTAGATGGGAGTGAGTCAAGAAGAAGATTAGAAGAAGCGAATGAAAGGATCTTCCATTTTCCTCCAGATTTCCTGTCTTCACACTGTAATATTTCAAGGCAATCTATTTTAAAAGAAAGCAAAAATTCTACACTGGTTTTCCTCTTGGTCTATAATTCAGTAGAATATTAAGGAAGAAACAAAATAAGTATCTCCTTGCGACTGATCACTAACTTTAGTCTTCAAGATTTTTGAATGTGATTGTGTTTCAAATTTGTTCTTCTGAAAATAGAATCTCTTAAGTATTTCAAATCCTCAAATACTGGCTACTAAGTTATTCCTCTGGTTCAACACTGAGACACAGAGATAGTCATTTTAAAGAATGCACATGAAACCAACATTGTAAAAATCTGGATTGGGCACCCTCTTCTTGATCAGAAAAAAAATATTACAGTACAACTTTAAGGTATGGGAATTTAATTTAATTTTTATTTTTATTTTGACATAAACAAAGTCATCTCAAAATTAAAATACTGTAGTAAATGTTCAGTTTTTCTCCCTGTGTCCTCATGTTTAAAAGTTTTGCTTTTATTACAAGACATGGAACCCTAAAAACAATTTGAAATTGAATACAGATCTCTGGCCCTGAGACTTCAGATATTTGTCTCCCTTACTTAGTTATCCAACTATTTTAAAACCTTATTCTCTTTAATCATTGATAGAAATGTTGGCTTGGCACAGTCATTTTAACTCGAAACTTTGTGATTTTTTTTTGAAAACTCCCAAGTATGAATTTCAACAAGTTAATATGTAATTCCTAAATTCTCCCCTCTTAGCCCTATCAATCAAAGCATTCAAAGAATTGCATGTTATATCTTGCCCATCTTTTTATATCACAGATTTTTAATTAGTCATTTTGGATTCTGACCACATTTACTAGGAAGTAACTGTTTAAATATGACTTCTCCTAACACAGTTCTGATGGGATTCCCCTGGCAAAGGTAAGTGAGATTTTAAAAATTGGAACCATACTAGAAACAGAATTGTTTTTGGTAATTGCAGATGAGTTTCCTGGCTAGGATACAGAGAGCTCAAGTGACAAATCCATTGAACAGAATGGGTGACCAAAAAAAAAGTAAGGCACCCCCTCCAAAAATAAAAGGTTGAATTCATATTAATTGATGCTTACTTTCACCCTGCTTAAATGCTTTGTATCTTCTATTTCAGTGCTGAGATTATGACAAAAATATTAAGCATAATTTGAAAGAAAACATAAAGATAAAACTTCCACAAATTATATCACAGGGAGGAATAAAGTTCTCTTTCTTCTTAAAATTTCTTCCATGGCACATTACCTTCCAATAAAAGCTACTGAATCCAATATTCACTTATCTTAAAATAACACTATTGATAATAACTAAAATCTAGTGAGCTATTAGTACCAGACACTGTATTAAATGCTTTACATTTATTGTTTTACCTAATTCTCACAGAAACTCTAAGAAGATACTTCTACTACTTTCATCATAAATATATATAAATAGGCATAAAGCAATCTTGATCTCTAAGATATTCATCTCCTATATTAATTATTGTAGACTTTCTAACTGGAAGTGCTCTGAGAATCCAAATGCACACATGTATTTTTTCACTCGTTAAATGTTAACACTTATAAGTATAATCAAGAGCAGAGGGAACCACAAGAAGGGGTACACTACTCAACTTTTCAACTTCTATAGTAATTCTGTTAAATATGTAGTAATTCTAGGTATCTACCCGGAAGAAACTCTCTCATACGTACAAAAAGAGACATGTATAAGAATGCTCATTTATATAACAGTTAAAATGAGTAAAGTATATTTTTATGTATCAACATAAATAGATCTTGAAAACAAAGTTGAGAAGAAAAAAAGGCTTTATGATTATACATTTGGTACTATACAATTTAGGTAAAATTTTTGTTTGGTATAAACTATGTTTAGAACATAAAACAATAGAATATAGTTTTTGTGAATGTGTACTTATGTAGTAAAAATATAAAAATATGAAAGAGAAAGGTAAAACTTTTAGGATAACAATTATCTTGGAAAAGAAAGAAAAGGTACTAGAGGAAGGCACAAAGTAGGTCTCACTCCAGTTATAATGTCTCAATTTTTTTGTTTAAAAATAATACGAATATGAGAAGATGTTAACATTTGTTCTTTTAGGAAATGCATGGAGTTGTTACTTTACTGAAAGTTTTTGTATTTTTAAGGATGCTTCCATCTTAAGAAAGATAAATATGTATATTCATGCTGGAAGGAGACAGGGATCATTATATAGGGCATGATCCCCATAATTGTAGATGAAAATTATTTGAATCAGATTTAACTAGATGCCCATTTTATCCATAAAATGATGTTGTATACCATCCACAAAATATCTAGCTCCAAGTCTTGTAAATTCAGTGTGATCTCCAAAATAAACTAACTGTAAAATGCATTCCCAATTAAGGTGAATTTCTTTATGTGGTTTTATGTTAAATGCCACAGGGGACCAGTCCTGCAGTCCCCCTGAAATATCGTTAAGGGCGACAGGAAAACAGTTATCTACAAACTATTAAAAGGCACAGGCTTCTGGCAGAGACTCCTCATGGGTCACCAATATTTTCTGAACCTTCCTCTGTCTGTCTTAATATCCAATAGTATAGGATTTCATGGTGGAGGTGAACACCACTGAATGCTATTAATGAGGCTAGGCATTTGGGCTGTGAGAATTTTTCATTACATTATTTAGCATGAAGTTCTGGATGATATCTAAATATATTTTAACTTCAAAATTAACTTAAGCTCTTATTTTTGGCTCTTGTTGGAATTTTTTCACATTTTATATAGCAACATAGTTGAAGAATGCTATATTCAGCACTACTTAAAGTACTATTTATTTGCTAATATTGCATTTTATAAGTGAGGAAAGTATCCTTTGTATATATTTTAAAAAAAATCCCTTCTAGTTATATAAGTAGCAATAAGTACCAGTGTGTTTGTGGGCATGTGTTCACACACATATTTTTAATACCTTCCTTGTTTCAAAAAATGGACAACAGATACATAAATATAGCACCAAAGAAATTAAATCTGAAGTTAGTGAAGAACCGGAGTTTAAGTTAGGAATGAGTTCAGTATACAAAGTACATCTTGTTCAGTCTTAGAAACAGGCTGGAAGGAGATCACATACATGGCTCTAAGTTTCCTCACAGTTAAGGGAAATACTGTCAGTTCCACAATTAAGTATCTAGAAGACAAAAACAAATGGGGACAATAATTAAGGAAACATAATACTACCAGGTGCTAAAACCAAAGACAAATATTTTCCAGATATTGTTAAAAAGAGTAAATATAGCAACATTTTCCATGGCACTTTCTTATAAATCCATTAATGTGAGCCCAAAGTATTACAGCAAAGTGAATTCATTAAAAATATCTGAGGAGAAGAAGCCATGGCTTTATCTAGCAAGAGTAGCTAATGTTTAATGATGGGTTGCTAGGTGCCAAGTCCAAGTGCCATACCTGCATTTACTCATTTAGTCCTGAGACTAACCCAGTGGGATTTAGGTACTATTTTTATCCTGTTTTATGACCGGAATATTGAGAAGGGTCACTGGGAAGCATGTCCCCGGAACAATGTTGGTCTCTGTCTGTGGCATCCCTGTAATAATGCAGGACACAACCTTCGCAGCCTTACACACTGGACTCCACATGGTGAATTAGAGGAGTCTGGTAACTTTGTAAGTTGCCATAGCTAGAACCTAAGCTCTGAAACCTTGTGGATGAAGAAAAGGTGAGAACCGTATAGATTTTGATGACTCTAAAAGGAAGGGAAGCAGTAAATTTATTCACTTAAGGACAGAAGGATGAGAAGTCATAAAGTAGCACATTCCAGTCAATCAATTATGGCAATGAGTATCTCTGAAGTCTTCCTGGATGAGGCCCAAAGACCGCCTTCCGAAGTCATAGCAAATGAAGATGGAGAATAAAACCTCTAAGCTCCATTCCTGTTTGCTTCCCTGTCCCCAGTGAAACAACTGAAGTCCAAGCTTCTTGCCTTCAATGTCCTGTTCTACGCTCCTAAATGTTATTACTATGACACTTTTGAGCCTTGTATTAAAATTATTTTCTATGTGTCTGTTTCCCTGCCAAGTTTACAAGCTTCTTGAGGGCAGGGACAATGCTTTACTGGACTTGTATAGCACAATGTCTGAAAAAGGAAGACTGTTTGTGGTTAGGTTTCTTTGCTGGCTTCCTTCCCCTTTTGTGTCAAGCATTAGAGCATCTGCCTTCAAAGAAAGACCTACTAATGATAATAAAGTGTTTTACATAGAAAAGTATAAAGCTAAGTACAGGGTTTCAGTGGAGGCAGAAAAGATGGGCTTGACTTAAGCCTGTGAGGACCAGTGAAGATTGACATTGAGCCAGGCAGAGGAGTGGGGAAGGAGCATTCTAGGCCGAATAGATAGCAGATACAAAGAAAGTTGAATGTTCATGTGTGAGAGAGAAGCAGAGAAGATGGAGAAGGGAGAAATGAGAGAAGATTGTGTTACTACAATTAGCTCGTGTGGCTAAAGAAATTTTCACTTTGTGACACCAATGGAGGGGTCCTGCATAGAGGTCAAAGAAGGCTATGAGTTCAAGCGCCTGCCTGGTCCAAATCCCAGCTCTGCTACTTAGCAACTATGCAACTGAGCAAATTACTTAACATCTTGAGCCTCTGATTCTAATTTGTTAATGGGCTACTAATAGCACCTATCTTTTGGGACTCCAATGATAAATAAATGGTATAATGCTTATACAGCACTCAGAACAGTGACTGACATGTAGTATATACTCATTATAGAGTCGTTGTTATTGTAACCCATTGTTCTCTCATTTTCATTTTTCTCCATTCCAAGTAAGTCTTACTGATGCCACCTCCAAAAAAAAATCCCCAAACCCCACCCACTCTTGTCTGTATAGTATCTACCTCAGTTCAAAGAACTATGAATTCTTTTCTGGATTCTTGCAGCAGCTTCTTAACTGGCCTTGCCACCACTCTTGCTCTGATAAAATATGATCCATAGAGAAACTGGATTCATGGTTTTCAAAAATAAATCAGGTTATCGTTCCACTTAAAAACCGATGTCTCATCACATATCACTTAGAATTATCCTTTTATGACCTTAAAAAGTCTCAAATAATTGGGTTCCCTACAATCTCTTTACCCCCATGTCATACACCCTTTAATAGGCTTCAGCTTCGTGGGGCCCTGAACTTGACAGATTTGCTAGGACCTTTGCACCCGCTGCTCTTCTGCTTCCCCACTCCTTGTTTGCCTCCTGCTTGTCTTATAGAATGCAGTTCAAGAAATCTGAGACTTCAGCTTTAGATACCAAATTAAAGTAACAGCTTCCCTGGTTATGTTACTCTGGTAAACTTACATCCTTCATTTCTTTGTTGTTGCTGTTTTTTTATTTTTCTGTCTCCCCTAACTGCCCCCACACCCCCCAAGTAAGCTCCATAACAGCAGATACTAGGCATATTTTTTCATTGCTATATTCCCAATGCCTATAACAGCAGCCATCCTCCAACATACTAGATACTCCACATTATATAATGCGTAAATGTTGAATGAATTAGAAGAGAATAGAAAATAATATAGAAATAAGAAAATAAGGTGAATGAGGCCAAAATTAAAGACACCTGGGGCCAATTATGCTTTTTCAATAATCCAGTGAAAAATGATAATGTCCTAGCAGTGGCTTCAACCTTGGTTATGCACTAGAATTACTTGGGGAATTTTTAAAAATACTCACGTGTGAGCACCACCCTCAGAGATTCTGATTTAGTTGGTGGGTACAGCCTGGGCATCCGGATTTTTAAAAGCTCCATACCCTTGAGCTTTTAAAAATCCAGATGTCCAGGCTGTACTGACCAATTAAATGTGCAGCCAAAGTTTAAATCACTGCCCTAAAGGCAGCAGGTGGGCAAGAAGAGAGACAGTGCAGGACATTTTGGATAGGGGGAACTTAGTGGCTGACTATGAATTGGTATTGAACAAAGGAGGATCCTGGGAAAGAATCCTCGGTTTCTCACTTAGACCTGCATGAACTGACAGGTAAATTCTGAGGAAAAGATAACACATTCCGTCTTGGGAAGACTGAGTTTGAGGTGCTGGTGAGAATTCTACTGTACATGTTCAACGGATTTTCCCTAAAATGAGTTATGTTGCTCTAATGAAGAGTGGGAAATTCCTTTAGTTTTCAAGAAGACAAGCAGGAAAAGGCACCTCTGGGAAATATGACAATTGGACAGAATACAAGACCATTCCCATGCTGTTCACCCCTTTACTCAAAATTATCTTCCAAAGCAACACCCCATCTGTTCTGAAGTGTTGTTTAACATGCTGATATAGTTTTAAGAAGAATCAATATCTATGGGTACTGTTCCATAAATCCATCTAACTTATTATTCTTATACAATCTATAGGCTTAAAGCATTCTGTTGACAAAATTGCTGGCAGCTTTCAAGTACTACTTACTTAAAGGAACATATAATTTCCAATTAGTGAAAATAGGCATACTCATTATTGCTTCCTTTCAGATTTGAGGTCAAAGATACTTAGACCTAAACTGCCTAGCTTGTTTATTTCATTTTTTAATTGATAAACATTTGCTGGGTTACCAAAGATACCAAGTGCAGTCTGAAAGACCATGGTTCTTCGGTTTGTTCTAATTTCAATTAGACACACTAAAACAAGGATTGAAAGGGTGATATATTTAGTTAAGTAACAGATGGCGAATGGACATTCTGTCCAGCATCTAACACGTCCCAGTATCCCAGGGAAGAATGACTCTAAATATTGAAGAGAAATAAACTAGGAGGGAATGGACCAGGTCTGGACCGAATGTGTTTAACTAAGGAAGAAAAATTATTATCAAGTCATGTGTACATTCAAAAAATTCTAGAGGGGTATGACTGCTTTACAGGAAATGAAAGAGTGGAACAGATAAAACATGACCAAAGTAACTCAGAATGTAACTATGAATGTGAGTACGTAAACACCTTGCGAAATTAAGGGATGGCGGGTGGCAGACAGAGGCGAATGGAAAGTATTCTATTATGGAGTGTTAAGTTGTGACTAAGTGCCACTCCTAAGAGCCCCTTCGGAAGATTAAGGTCAATTAAAAACAAAAGGGAGAGGGAGTGGGGGCGTCTCCAATTTCGGGGAAGGCCTTATCTTCAAGGAGAAAGATTTGCTGAAAAATCCGACCTTTCTCTCCTTGGGACTACGAATCTAGCAGGTGAGCTAGACTGAACACAAAGGGATGAATAATGGAGTGCAAAATTCCAAAAGTCAGCGTCCATAAGTCCAAGACCGCTCTTCGCCAAGGGGGCAGCTCCAGTCATCCCCCACCGTCCTTGGAGGAAACAACCTCACAGCTCGGCCCATTCTGGGCGAGATCGTGCAGGGCAAAGAGGCTGGAAGGGTCGCTAATAGCCCGGCGCTGGGGGACCTGCCCCCGGGCCGCGCTCTGGACCACCCGAGTCGAAGGCGGAACAGACCTCGCAGGGAGCGAACTTGCGCCAGCGAACAGGCGCGTCCCAGGGTCGCCCGCGGCAGGTCCGGTGGGCGTGACGCCATGACGCACGGCACGTGGGCGGTGCGCCAAGGTGGGGCGGGGCAGCCCAGGCAGGGGCGGGGCGTGGCGTGGTGGGGCGGGGTGGGAGTGGGAGGAAGGAGTGGGGGGGAGGAGGCGGAGACAGCTGGGGCTGAGGGAGGGGAAGAATGGCAGATGCAGCGCTGTTTCCCGGGAACAGCCGTCAAGACAGAACTGCGGAGGAGGAGTTCGAGAAAGCTGCCGTTGGGACCCCTCCTCTCGGTTGCCCCCGCCCCAAGTGAGAGGCTCCTCGGCTGGTATGAGAGACCCTCCCCCGTACTTCCTCCGGTGTCTGCCGCCGCTGCTAGGAGATAGGCCTACTCGCCTGCAGCCGCAAGTCAGCCGCGGCTCTAAGGAGTTGAAGGTACTGGCTGGAACGGGAGGAGGTTGCACCGGGAGCCAGAGGGCAGGGGCGGCTCCCATTTCCCAGCCCGAGCTCTGGCCCGGCGGCTGCCGGCGCGCCCTTCTCCGGGATGGACATATTGGACTCGCAAATCCCACGGGAAACGCTCCCCTTCTTGTGCACCGCGCGAGCGGGGCCCCAGGCTGGGGCCGGGGCTGGTCCTGACGGTCAGGCCTGGGACTGGTTCTGCGTCCCCCGCCCGGCCCGGGCGCGCGGGTCGTAGCGGAGCGTGGGATCCGCCCCGAGCCTTGTCCTCGGGTCGCGGGCAGACTGCGGAGCCCGCCGGTCGGCGGTGCTGTGACGGGCCGAGGCGGCGCTGCGGTCGGGCTCGCCCTAGCTCCTGAAGCTGGCGACACCGGGGGCGGCCGCCGGGAGGGGGCGGCGGGGGCGGAGCGCATTCCTGATGGGTGAAATCGGCTGTAACGGGACGGATTTCCGGGCCTCACTACAAATTCGGACCCGGGGCCAGCACTCCCCAACACTGCTACCCGGGGATCCAGGGGAAGCGAGGCATGCTTAACGGGGAAGGTGCCTCGCGAGAACTGCCACCCTTCAAAATAAATAAATAAACACAAAAAATAGTGTAGCCTTGGAGTAAATTGTGTGTTAATGGGGGGCGGGGGGGGTATGTTCTGGATTGTTTCTCTTGCTAAACCTTCAGAAAGTTCCTAGGCTTCACTCAGCAAGTAATACCATTATTCTTGATGTCCAGTTTTTCCTAATCTGGGTTCCCCTCTACCCTTGCTCTTACCTACTCGCCCCCCGCCCCCGCCCCCGCCCCTAGTTTCCATTAATGGAAAAAAAAAAGTTTAGGGTTCTTAACCGCGGCAGGGGCAGTAAGTAAAAGGAGGACGTGGGTAAGGCTATATATGGGAGGAAGAAAGTTTTTAATTTTTCCCCATTGGTCTTTGAAGGTAGACGTCTAAGAACAATATTTCATTCTAGTTAATATTAACTTTTCAAAATATTGCAGATTTTTTAAAGTGCGGCAGCAATTTCCAAACTCAGGTGTTAGCTGGAAATGGAAATGCTATTTTTAAATGTTAGTAAACAGGAGGCATAATGCACTGCTTTCTCCTGATCCGTTGCCTTAAAATGTTTGCGGGTTTTGTTTTTGGGTTTTTTTTGTGGGGGGGGGGTAAGGGGAGGGTTTTTTTTAATAAGAAATGACGATTTTTGTTTATTTTTCATCTTTTCTTAGTTTAACCAAGATTTCTTGACCCTTTTGGAGATGAAGTCTGACGGTATCCCTAAATATTCATTTTCAGTTTTACCATTACCCATCTTAATGCGAATCTCTCCACTTCTATTTATAATTTAAGCCTTTACCATTTTTGCTTGTTTATGCTTCCTTAACACCCAACTGTCTAAATTGAATTAAAATGTAGATGCTTTTTTCTATTTAGAAAATGGTGATGGTGTATTGTTAACTGTTATTTTCAGATGTTCTTTCTTTACTACATGCAATTTCATGGTAAAGGTATAGAATTACGTTCTGGGAATAGAAGCCAAGTTATGCAGCAGTAACACAACCCTTTTTATTTGCTAAGTATTCTCTTTTTTGTTACTATATACTGTGTAATTGATGTGTAACTTTAATTTTCACTTGTCCCTGGAAACTTATTTTAATGTCATCGCAAGGTGTCTTTCTGAGGAAAAATACATTTGTCAGCTCACATTAGTGTATTTTTCAATATCTCTTATTTCCAGGAGGATTTTAGTAAGATTAATCTTTAAATCTGTAACATTATTTTAGGAATTGAACCAATCCAATTCTAGTTTTCATAATAACTGCTTGAAATCTTGTTTCGTTTGTGGGATGCCTCAGTCCATCACTAGAATTTTTATAAGGGTTGTTTATATTACTGCCATCTAATCTGTTGAAATTTCTTTTTTTGATTTTAGTGTTCAGTTATAGAATTTGGGTGATTTCAAGACTCTTGGAGCCATCTGTCTTTAATGGGATCAGATTAAAAGATACTATTTGTTCTTCAGAGGTTGTTGGATGAAATTAAATATAGGTAATTTGAAGTCACCTTTTTTATCTTTGGTATGTTATTGCCGGTTCTGATTTTCTCTTAACATTTATTTAGATTTATCACAGAAATTCTTTGGTGTCTAATCACCTCTTTCTCTGTTTTTGTGGGTTTCTTTTAAATATGGAGGGCACTGAGGCTTGAAAAATGTAATTTCTAAATTTTTTGAGGTGGGGAGAGAACACATTTGTGATAATGTGAAAATCCTTAGTCAAGTGCTGAGTACAGAGTAAGTTGGAAATAGATAAGTTTTGTTGATTTGGAGCTGAATTGCCTTTTTATAGTTCATCTCTATACAAATTATAAAGAAAATCTTAGAGAATTGTTGTTTTTCTGATACTGTTAACAAGGGACAATTGTCATATATGGACTAACTTCATAATATGATGTGTTCTTTGCCCTTTTGGGGCTGAAGGCCAAAGAAAATTTAAATTTCTGAATTTATATTTTGTTGTATTTGGCAAACCAACACATCATGACTAAGGAGTTGTTTAATGATTGTCTAAAAGAATCATGTATGAAGTACTTTAGCTTAAAGACTTTGGTCCTTTTTAGCAAAATAATAATCTTATTATAGCTAAATTTTCCTCAGGTGATCTTTTTTCTCCAATCAGAAATAATTCTTTTTCTATAGCCTTTTTTTCTTTTTTTAAATCATAGGCTATTCTTTGTTCTTTGTTAGTTGTCAGAAGATGTATAACATCAAAAGAGCCATACGTGTAACTATACCTGAAAAAATAAAGACAGAGGGATAATAATCCTTTGCCGAACAATCGGTATTTCAGAGAGTGATAGACTTTCTAACACAAAAGTCAGTGAAATCATTGGAAGTGTTTAAAACTTGGGTATTTCATTTGTTTCTCAATAGCTATTGTGTGTCAGTAATGCTTTCTGCATTAAAGTTGGATAAACTAGCACCTTTTGATAAAGTGGTTTCTGCTTGTATTCTCTTTAGAACTGTCAATAAAACCTGTACATTTATTTTGTTTATTGGTAATATTTTCTTGACAACTACACCATTAACCTTAGAAACATTATATAGTCTTGTCCTATTGATATAATCTAATATTTTATGTTAAAAATCATTTAGTAGAAAAATACTACTTACTTGTTTTAGAAATCCTACCTGGAAGAGTTTTATTATGTGAAAGCCTCAGTAGGTAGGATAGGACCAACAAGTTGTTTTAGCCTTTGAATAAGTTTGTGTATTGAATTATGGTACAAAGCCCTGCTCAGAAATCACCCTGGTTTGTTTAAGCCCCAAAGAAACTTTAAAACTCAGTCTTGGCACTGCCTGGTAGAGTAGCAGTTAGATCACTTGTCTCCAAAGGAGTAAGCCATATACCCCTTAGTTCAAGTCCTGGGGAAACACCTAATGTGAACAACAAAATACCCAGTCTTAACTTTAAAAGCTGGAATTAATTCCTTAAAATTATGTGCACTTAACATGTTCAACTTCTGTCCTTTTCTGGAGACCCCTGAAAGTATAAATAGCCTGATGTAATGTGAATAGGAGACAAGGTGCCAGATAAAGAGACACTCTGGTAGAGGTAAAGCCATAGGAGAGAACAAACTAATTAAAGAGGAGTAAGAAAGAGGAGAAGTTATTCAGAATGTGACAGTATTAGACTTACAATTAAATTATTATAAATAACAAAATAATATAAACAATGTATCACAACAATGATGGCTATTATTGGTCAGAATCTTCTACTGATTTAAATTTTGTGGTTCTGAGTCAGGTATGGGCATTTGCTCCCCCAAGTGGTAAAATGTTCTAAGTTAAATTATTATTATGCATTAACACAAATGAGGTAATATATATGGAATGTGAGGTCAAACTGCAGGAAATAAAGTAAACTCCATGATGTCAGGGACTGTTCTTTGTTTACTCTTAAGGTCTCTGAATTTAGTACAAATAAAGCCCAATAATAATAGAAGTTGAATAAGTACTGGTTAATTGAATCAAGTACATATAAAGTATCTATTTCATAACTTTATGACATGACTTTCTAATAGAAATATAATATGAATCATAAATGTAATTTAAGGTTTTCTATTTGCTATATTAAAAAGATAAAAAGAAACAAGTATAATTTTCATCTTGTATTTTATTTAACCCAACATACCCAAAATATTTATTTCAACTGTATTAATGAGTGACTTCACATTCTTTTATTCATATTGTCTTTGATTTTTTTTTTTTATTTTAAAAGAAGAGCAGGAAGAGAGAGGAGGAAGAAACACCTTATTTTATTTTTATTTAGTTGTTCGCACTAGTTGCTTCCCCCTCCCCCACCCCATCAGGACTTGAACCCATGGGTATGTGGGTTGAGCTCCCTCAGAGGCATCTGACCCAACTGCTACTTTATGAGGGTGCACCTAAGTCTTGACCTTGTATGTGGTTATACTGGACGTTGTAACTCTGGGTATTTTGTTATGATGGGCTTGTTCCTTTCCACAGAAATTCTTTTCTTTTCTCTTTGGAAGTCTTTTTGATAGGCGTGTCTTATAAGACCAAATACAGAAAGAAGCACATATGTGATTGAACTAGAATCACTTGATTGAATTAAACCCATGATACTTGACTTCTGCTTTTGGTTTTACAACTCCCACAAAATGACTGTGCCTCTTTTTTTTTTTTTTTTCCCTGTCTATAAATAAGGCAAAATATACTGTTACCTATTTCATTGGTTTAGTATAAATTATATCATTGAAGCATGGAACTACTCAGTATTGTTACAAAAGACTTTTTTAAAAAAAATTTTTAGTAAGTTGTCATTTGCTAGTCTCAGAATAAAGATAAAAGGAAGAGACTGCTGCATATGGAGGTCCTGTTACCTCCCACATTGGATTTAGTTACCATGAATAAATCAATACTAGATGCTCTTGTAACACAGAGAATCAAGAGCGGTGACTAGCTCAGTTTAAGCACCAGATTTTAAACCTCTGAACTATGTAAATACTGTCTGAACTAATCTACCTTCATTTTTTATTTATATAAATAACTGCCACTTCTTATATAGGCATCCTTAAGTCAAAATCATGAAATAAGATCCTTTAGAAAGAAGGGATGAGACTCACAAATGTGTGTAAGTGGAGAAAGTAAAACAGTCATTGAGAAAAACCTGTATCATCACAGGATATGTGTTGAATGGCACAATGACAAACCAAGGGTGGCAGTGGTTACTTGGTAAGTAGTTGTATGTAGACAACTATAGCCAACTCAGACAGTTGTCTCATTTTAGGCAGACCCTTTAATTTAAAAAAGTTTAAAGAAATTACAAATGAGCATTAAATACCCTTTGGCCTTTTGTATTAGCTAAATTTTATTGATATTCTTAGCAAAAAGCTCTAGTGTCGTGTTATAGTGAATTGAATGTTGGTGCTTAAAAAGTTATGTGCATCCTACTCTTGAACCTGTAAATGATACCTTATTTGGAAAAAGAGTCTTTGTAGGTGTAATTAGGTTAAAGATCTTGAGATGAGGAGATGATCCTGGATTGTTTGAGGGTGTTTGAAATCCAATAATAAATTGTCCTTACAATGAAAAAGCAGAAAGAGATACAGAAGTACAGTGTAAAACACAAAGACAGAGCTTGGAGTAATGTGGCCATAAACCAGAATTGCCTGTAGTCACCAGAAGCTGGACGAGGCAAATAATAGATTCTCCCATACAGCCGAAAAAGAGAACATGGCTCTGACGTGTTTTGGACTTTTAGCTTCCACAACTGTGAGAACATACATTTCTGTTGTCTAAAGCCACCCACTTTGTGGTAATTTGTTACAGAAACCACAGGAAACTAATATACAGTCAAAAGTCTTTAGTAAGCCAAAGATCTGTGTTTATCTTTGTTTTAATATCATGATTTGTAAATATCAGAGACTAGACAGTTTTTCCTTTAGAATTTGAATCCTTTCTTAGAAATACCAGAGGAAGTGTCTAAATACTCTCATTTCAACAAACATAATAGATTATATCTTGTAAGATACACTATTTTCTTTCATGTCATTTCTTCTTACTTCCTTCCAATTGGCCCCATCTTTGCTCTTGACTTTTTAAGATCTCATTTACATTTATGAGAAGGGGCAAGTAAAATACTGATGAGAATACACCAAGTTTTTGTCTTTTGAAAGTTTAATCCCTAAAAGATCCCCCTTACACCTTTTCTCTTCTTCTTTATTGGATCCCCTTTGCTCCCCAATATCTTAGTGTTGCAATGCCACAGGGTTCAGCCTTACCCCTCTATATTTACTCCCTTGGTGATTTCATCCATTCTCATGATTTTACATATCATCCATACTACAATTCCTAAATTTCTATCCCTGACCAGACTTTTCCCTGAACTCCAAGCTTGTCAAACAGGTTTTTGGATATATATCTCTACCTGAGATATAACAGACATCTTAAGCTTAATGTCTGAAAATTAGCTCCTTCTCTTAGCTATTCCTTAAACTTGTGCTTTTCATTTTCTCCACTTTAACTGATAGCGATTTCAGTCTTCTGGTTAATCAAGATCTTTTTGGAATCCGTCAGGAAATCCTATTATTTCTACCTTCAAATTACACATCAAAACATGCTCTTATCACCTTCACTAATTATCTCTAACCTTAATTTTCCATACCAGACCCTTGCTTCCTTCTTGACCATCTGGTTTTAACATCAGAATTTTTCGTTTAATTGATTCAGCTTCTAGACCTCGTGTTTTCTGTTTAGAAGTCTCAAAGTTTCCCCACTTAGAATAACAGTCAGGCTTCTTACAGTGGGCTATCAAGCCCCACACAACTCAGGCCCCATTGCATCCTGCCCTATCTCATATATTCTTTGCCTTATTCATTTCTCTGGCCACATTCTGGCCTCTGAGCTCTCATAAATATGCAGGCTTATTCCTGCAGTGGCGTTTCCTCTGCTTAAATGTCTCTTCAGTGATCTCTGATCACTATTTGAATTATAATAGTTTCAGTGTCATGTTAGAAAATTAATTTATAAAAATCTGTCATATTGTATATGCAAATGAGTTTGAAGAAAAAGAAATTAAGAAAACAATACTATTTACAATTATGTCAAAAAAATTTTAAGAAATTATGAAAGACCTGAAGACCTATAGAGTGAAATGTACAATACATTGATGAATGAAGGCACAAAGAAATGGAATAAGATTCCATGCTCATGGATAGGAAGAACTAACATTGTCAAAATAGCCTTTTTACCTAAAGCAATATACAGGTTTAATGCAATCCCAATTAAATTTCAATGTGGTGTGCCCAGGTGACTCAGGCATTAAGTCTGTGACTTCAGCATAAAACCCAAGGACCTGAGTTCTGGGCTGGGAGTTGGGGGCGGGGGCACAACCAAAATAAACTACGATCTGTTTTCTTCTTCTTTAAAAAAAATTGTAATCAGCAGCACATGTACACACATCCTGATTTCCTTTACTCTGCTTAACTTTTCCCCCACTTTCTAGTAAAGAATCACAATAAAGTATGTAGATGAAGTATTCGAAATGTAGACATCTATATAAAAGTATGGGACAGTTTTTTGTAATTTTTTTATAGTTACTGACCTAGAATAATTTGGAAAGACAAAGCGTTGAGCCTTGAAAGAAGAATAGATAAGCCATTGATTATTCCAGAGTATTCCAAGCAGAGACAAAGGCATAGGAAAAATTATAGAGGTAAATTTTTTTTTCTTAATATATTTAACAAGTAGATCATTTGACTAGAGAGTGGATTTTATCTAAGAGAATAGTGAGAATAAGTACACTGAAGGGCTTTGAGTGCAGTACAAGGTTTATATGTTTATCAGAGGAAGTGAATGGAAATGTGTAAGCAGATTTTAATAAAAAGATTAACATGCAAGCACCAGGTGATTAATGAAGGAAGTAAAATTGTAGAAAGAGGATTGACACTTTGGTTCTGCCACATTTAGTTGTGTGGACCAAATAACCTCTTGCGCTGCCAGCTAAAATTTTCTGTAATGATGGATATGTTCTAGGCCTGTCCTGTCCAGTTTGGTATCCAGTAAACACATATGGCCCTAGAACATTTGCATTGTGTGATTAGTGAGGAACTGAAATTTAAATTTTTAATTAATTTGAACTTAAGTAGCCTTGTGTGTCCAGAGTTGGTGCAGCCTTCTGAGAAGAATGAATAAGTATGTGAGCAGACGAACCTGCACATGACTAGTAGTTATGAAATAGTTTCAGGTTTGTAGCCTTTTCACTTTTCGTATTCCATAATTTACTTAAGAGGTCCTCTCTCTCTCGATTGCTGACTTTTCAAATTAGTCTTTAGGTCCATGCTTCTCAGGAGTCTATGATTAAATCTAGTGCATCTAATTTAATATTGTGTTTTGTTTTAATAGGATTTGCATTGAATTTGTAGATTGCTTTAGGTAGGATGGCCATTTTTAATATATTCTAATCCATGAACACAGAATATCTTTCTTTTATTTATTTATTTTTTTTTTTGTATCTTCCGCAGTTTTTTCAACATTGTCTTACAGTTCTCAGTGTATAGGTTTTTCACCTCCTGGGTTAAATTTATTCTTAGATATTTTATTCCTTTTTATGTGATTGTGAGATTATTTTCTTAATTTATCTTTATTTTGACTAAGGAAAGCAGATCAAAGCACACAGATACATGTCAACAGCAAGAAAGGAAGGGGAAAAAAAATAAATTTTTAGATTATTATCAGTCCCACTACCACATGAGTCTAACTTCCACCTCCTTCCCCTCTTAAGAACCTCAGCCTTGCTATCACAGTCCAAAGTTTATTTTAATCTTACTTTGTCAGTTTATTCGCATTATTTCTCCGTATTCCAAATATAGGTGAGATTATCCAGTATTTGTCTTTCTCCTTTTGACTCACTCAGCAGTTTCTTTCATATTTTCCCCATATTGTCAAAAATGGCCTAGTTTTCCTTTTTAATGACTGAGTAGTATTTCAGTTTGTGTGTGTGTGTGTGTGTGTGTGTGTGTGTGTGTGTGTGTATTGGTCTACTTTCCTTAATCAAAATAAAAGAAAAAATAGAGAAATCAAGATCTTTATTTATTTGTTTATGGGCATTTAGGTTGTTTCCATGTCTTGGCTACAATCAATCTCTTTAATACTTTGGTATTCTTTGGATAGATACCTAGAAGTGGGATTACTAAATCATACAGTAATCATATTTTTAATTTTTTGAGTAATTTCCATACAGTTTTCCAAAATGACTGCACCAACTATACTCCCACCAAAGAGTGTGTGAAGGTTTTTCTCTCCACACCGTTGCCAACACTTTTTTCTTGTCATTTTTGACATGTAAACCATTCTTACTGGTGTGAGGTGGTTTATTCATTGTGGTTTTGATTTGCTTTTCTCTAGTAAGTGATGAACATTTTTTCATGTTAATCATCTGCTTGTCCTTATTGGAAAGCTGTCTCTTGAGGTCCTCTGCCCATTTTCTGATTGGGTTCTTTGTCTTTTTGTTATAGGGTTGTATGAGTTCTTTATGAATCTTGGCTAGTAATTTCTTACCAGGTATATGATTTGAATATATCTTCTTCCATTCAGTAGGGTATCTTTTTGTTCTGTTGATAGTTTCTTTTGCTGAACAAACCCTTTTTAGTTTAATATAATAATTGTCTTTTAGTTCCCTTGCTATGGAGTTGAGTCCCCAGAGACATCCTTAAGGACACTGTCATGATGTGTATGACCTTGGTTTCTTCTGTATATTTTAGTTTCCCATCTTTCCAGATCTTTAATCTGTTTTGAGTTGATTTGTATGTATGGTAATAGGGGGTGCTCCAGTTTCATTCTTTTACATATGCTTATTCAATTTTCCCAACACATTTATTGGGAAAATAATTTTGTTTCTCCATAGATTTGGATGTCTATTTTGTTTCCTAGATTAGGGATGCTCTCAGCTAGTATTTCTTGAAATTGACTTTCTGCTCCTTTCTCTCTTCACCTCTGGAACCCTGTGATAGAGATGTTATTCACCTTGATATTATACCCCAAAATCCTCTAATGATATCTTCATGGTTTTCTTTTTTCATTTTGGTCTGTTTGTGTATTTTTTGCTGTCATATCTTGTATTTCACTAATTCTGTCAGCTGCTGCTTCTAGTTTATTGTTGAGTTCCTCTTTTGTGTTTTTTAGTTTGGTAATTGTGTTTTTTAGTTCCATAATCTTTCATTGAAACTGTTGCATATTACCTCTATCTTTGTTATAATTCTCAATTTGTTCATTGTTTCTTTGTTTCCAGAATCTTTAGGACTGTTTTTTTTCCTGGAAGATTAATGTTTTCTGACAGATACAGAGCTTTCCCAGAGGTTTGATCCACCTTTTGTGAGACATTTCTGTTTCTTCATTCTTTTTTTTTTTTTTAATTTTAATTTTTGGCAGCCCTTAAGTGATGCTGGATCTTCTGCTTTTAGCCTCTGCTCCAGAGTGATAAGGGCTCTAGAGTTTACGCAGTGCAGCGGCCCAAGATTACAAATTTGCAAACAGGGCAGTAGGGATCCAGGAGGCTGCTGTTGAGGGGTGTCAATGACTCAAGCTTCCATAAAGGCTGCTGGTTGGGCTGCAAGAGGAATCTATCTTCCATTATCCTCACTCCAAGCCATGCTCTGCTGTCAGAGCTTTACCAGAAGCCCCAGGCTAAAGCCTAAGACAAAGGCCAACTGCAAAATTGGTAGACTGATGTAGGTTTTTCCCCAGAGGGGTTGGCAAGGGGAGTGCAGCCCAAGCACTATGGATTCAGACATTAGTCAAGTGTCAGTCCCATTAGCCACCATGCTCAGAGGAGCAGTGTCTATTAGGGACTGTGGGAGCTGGTTAGAATAATGTGTCTCCACCGAGAACCCCTCTCATCTTTTTATTAAGGTCATGGTCTCAGCAGGGGCCTGTTATCAAAAAGGTATCATCTCCTAACAGACTCCTGTCAGAACCCTTCCCAGAGGTGTAGGCTCCCACTGCCAGTGTTGGGTGGCTCAGGCTCTGGCAGTAGTGATACCAGGCAGTGTGATTAGTTGTAATGTCAACCATCTCAGGTGAAAATAGGGCAGGTGTTTTGATGAGCTCAGCAGTTGGTTACGGAGAGAAGTCACCCTTAAAGTCTTCCTGCAGTGTTATAGCTAGCTACACTTAGTAGCTAGTTCCACCTACAGGAACTTTCCTCGAAGGCACAAAGTCCACTTGCCTGCCCTGGTGCCTTGGGCTCAGTCTGCCAGTTGCTGTTTTCCACACCAGGGTTTGTGCACTTTCTTCTCTGATGCAGTTGCTGGATGCTGGGGCATCTGATACGGGAGTGAGCCCTTCAGATCTTAGGGAGAGGCCTTGTACTGTTGAAGTCATCGTTCTGCATCGCTCCCCTCACATTATCCCTGCCCAAATTATAGTTTCCTGTCTTCTTGGGTCAGAATCTAATAGTATGTTTTAAATTACAATTATACTTATTTCTTTTGAATTCTCAAAAGAAAACTGTAAAAATGATAAATTTTATGGTTGTTTACTTGTATAATTCTTACCTAGATTCTTTTTATTTATTTAAGAAAATACTTCGTTTCTTCCCTTAGAAAATTAATAAATATTTTCTTTGTATTTGTGTTTTTTTAACCTCTTGTGGACAAGGGAGACTTGTTTAGAGAAAGGCATGTGAGTGTTGGATATTCAGAGAAAAATAGGCACATTTTACTTATTGTGCTTCGTATTTCCCAAGAGGATGTTCCATCTGAGAATTACTTTATAATTTGAAGAAAAATTTTAAAATGTCTCCTGGGACTTCTACCAAAACAGCCCTTCCACCCTGTACTCCACCTCCTTATGTATGCGTGTGTGTGTGTGTGTGTGTGTGTGTGTGAGTGAGCGTGTGCACGCGCGCGCACGTGCATGTGTTATCATAAATTCACACAATGATTGGTCAAACCAGAAGGCTCCTCTTCTCCCAGCCCCTCATATTCTTTTGCAGAAAGATGCAAACAAGCTTTGAAGGTGGGATGCTGTTATCAATTTTTATTAAGAAAAACACCAAATTCCAGAAAAATAAGTATGTCGAATATTTGTAATTTTCCAAACAGAAGAATTAGATTAACCCTCCACTTTGGTAAAATTTAGATTGCAAAGATTATACTCATTCTACTGGGTTTATTAAGATTATAAGATACAAGATTATTAAAGTATACTAACACTTGAATTTAGAGATTTTAAAAAAGTTACTTACCTTAGAAAATCTTAATAATCTGCTTTTAACCCTAAAGTATACTGTGTATTAAAACTATATATTTGTATATTAGAATCACAGCCTTTTCAAACTAAGGGACCTTAGACATTATCAGGTCCTGTCATTTCAGCTTTCAAATAAGGAAATTGAAATTCAAAACAGTAGACAGACTTGGCTAAGATCTCAGAGTAGGTTAGCATTTCCCCTCTTGATCTGTAGCAATGGGTGTTTTAACCAGTTCAAAGATTTTTAACAGCTAGATAGATTTTTAAAAATCTAATTTAAAACCTTTTCATGTCTCTGGGTGCTTAGTCATACATGTTGCTTTTCCTCTCATTTCCCTAATGGGGTATTGTTTTTCCAGAGACCTGGAATGAGCTGACCAAAATGTTTTTCATCTTTTTTTTATTGTAAAAATGGGTTGGATAATGATTTTTCTTTCTGAAACAGATTACTTTTTGAGATGGATTCAGTAATGAGTGTTATTGTAATGAATATTAAAATCATAAAGCATGATCCTATTCTACCTCCCAGTTAAGAAAGAATAGACTTAAATAGGTAAATGTGGCAGGTGTTTATGAAGCTGTTAAGAACTATCCCTAGAGGCTGTGGCATATGGGAATAGTTTATTCTGAACTTTTGGTTTCTGTTTCTGGGAGATCGTAGAAACAGTCGTAAAGGATAGACCTCAAGGTAGTATATTTGAGTCTTGGTGAGCATTCATTTAAAAAAAAGTGCTGAAAACTGACACTTGCTTATGCTGGTGATCTGTTGGCTTGCCCCTGTCTCCCTCATTTATAAGTAGTTGAGTTGAAATTAGGTATCTGCCAGTCCTAGAAAAGGGCATGCATTATTGTATAAGGCATTGGCCAGGACTGAAGTCATGGTCACATCTAGCTGCAAGTGAAATGGGAAATATTGTTCTCCTGTGCATTGAAGAGGAAATTGAAACAGATGAGATATACATCATTTCTGCCATAATTGTATGTTTTACTTGTTTTACAGATGATAAAGGCTATTACAAAACTAAAACCACAGAAGTACTTGGTATCAGTCCATAGAACCCACATCTTTTTAGATTTGCATTTAACATGCTCATGTTTCTGAGTAGACATTGAAATAATTGAAAGCATTTAAGTTATATTTCGAGAATCACTGCTGACTCCTGTGGGCATCAAATATTTTACCTCTTTGAGTTTGTTAAACTTGAAATAGAGATCATTATTACTGACTTACCTTGTAATGAATAATAAACTTAAAACATTTTTCAGTGATAATTGCCTTTTTGCATGAAGATGACATAATAACACAATATCTATATACATGTTTATAATCAACTCTTGAATATACAGTATTGATTAGCATTTATTTTTATAATTCTGTCTTTTAAACATGATGGATTGTTCTATGTAATCTACACAAATCATGCTTACTTTTGCATTATGAATTTGAGTTAGTTGTTTAGGGATGAGACAAAAGTTGTTTTAAATTTTGCCCCAAACTTAAGCTTTTTGATAAGAGCTGTAACTTCAAATCTTAATGGACTGGAAGTATGTTCCAACTGAGCTAATAATTGGTACAGAGGGGACTATTGTACTAATAATGTTAAATTAGTAAAAGCAGAAAAGATTTCCAGAAACTGATGTTAACTTTTACTGGCAAATTGGGTTCCATCTTCTCAGCCATAGCAGTTAACTTTTTGTTGTACATTAGACTTAATAGAACCTGTTGAAAGCTATGAAATCTATCTCTAGAATATACATATATGTATAATTTAATATATAGCTTTAGAGATTTTAGGATTTCCTGAAACTAATCTGTACATTAACAGTAATTTAAAGTATTTTTTTCCATTCTCACAAATTGTTGTATTTATTATATTTTTACTTTAACAGACTGTAAAGAGATGATTAATAAGTCACAGTTTTAATAAACAGTCTGTCTCTATAATATTATTTGACAGTAAGAATTATGCCAAGAGCCTGCATTGCTGCTATAGCTGAGCTTAACAGCTATATTAGATACTAGATTTATTAGAGGAAAATGTGGCATTTTTAAATTTGAGGTTAGCAAATTGAATGACATACTTAAAAATAACTTTAAATATTTAAATAAACTTTTTGAGCCATAGTGAACTTCAGTGATTTATCTCTATTCAGAGAAAGCCACCTTAAATGCCTCAATTTTCTCTTTATGATATGGTTCAGATTTACAAAAATTCTATTTACTTTCGGTTAAAATTAGCTTGTGTACAAAAACACCTCTTCTAATATGTTATGGTCTGATCAAAGGATGCTGATTTTTGCTAATCAAGTACTTCATTAACTTGTACTTAGCCATATTTATTATTATATATCTGCCAACTAGAAGAGTATCTAGCTTATGAAAGGTACTGGACATATTTGTTGAAAGAATTTAAAAAAATAGTGCTTATAAAAGTTACCTGTTAAAAGGCAAAAAGTTTGCAGATTTAGTTATTCTTAGAAATTGTTACAGTTGCAGATATTGGATAATGCAAGATATTTTTAAAGATCATTTTTGGGGAGATAATTTTTTTTATTGAGGTAATATTTGCAACACAATATAAGCTTTAGATTACAGGTTTATTCTTTCAAATGTATAACATACCACACCCACCACCAAATTTCTAATAGTCCCCCACTGTCCATTGGACCCCCACTCCCCTTTACTTCTCATCTCCATCCCCTCTGGTAACCTCAGTTCTGTTGTCAGTGCCCAAGGGTTGGTTTTTGTTTTGTCCCTTTGCTTCTTTATATTCCATATATAAGTGAGATCCTCCATATTTGTCTTTCTCCTTCTAACTTAATTCCCTTAGCATAATCCCCTCTAATTTTTTCTAGCCATGTTCTAAATGACAACATTGTATCTTTGTTTTTATAGCTGAGTAGTATTCCATTGTGTATATATACTATATCTTCTTTATCCAGTCTTCTGTTGATGGGCACTTAGATTGTGTAAAGGTAATTTTTTGAAAAGGGTGCAATTTTGGTTATATTGTAGAGATAACATGCATATTTAAGCTTATGCTGAAATTTTCTGTGAAAGCATCATATACAGATTTAAGACTACTTACCTCAGAGCCTAGATGAAGATGGTCTTTGGAAAACTGCCAGATGTTTTCCACAAAAGAACTTGATAGAATTTTCCTTGTGAGGAAAAGTCCATGCAGCATAGGGCAGCTGGAAATTAAGCAGAAAGCCACAGTTTATAATTAGCAATTACTAGACATATGAAAAAATCAAGAAAATGTGGCTAATGTCAAGACCACCCCCTTAAATGATAGCAAACTCACAAATTAATGAAGTTATCACTTTAAAACAAAGCAATATTTTGAAGGATTTAAAGGAAGATGCATGATCATAACAACTAAACAAATGAGAATCTCCATATATAAATAGAAACTATAAAAATGGATAATTAGGCGTTCTAGGACTGAAGAGTACAATACTGAAATGAAATTTTTACTGATTAGATTTAACAGCAGATTAGAAAAAAAATTGGTGAACTTGAAGAGAGATCGATTAAAATTTGCAAATCAAAAAAATGGGAGAACAAGGCCTTAATGCCAATGGGACAGTAACGTGAGTAGTAGAAAGAAGGTCAGCCAGAGAGGGTAAGAAGTATTTAAGGAAGCAAAGTTATACATTGATTAATTAACAGGTACACGGTCTGAGAAATGTGTTGTTAAACAGCTTTGTTCTGTGAATGCAGCATTAGCAGTGGATTTTGTGTGCTTTGGGCTCTTGATGAAAACATTAACACAAGATTAAATCAAGCACAAATGAAAATTATGCTGTCAAGAGATGCAGCAAACACGAGATGTATGAGGCTCCTGCAAGTGTAAACATTATACTGCATTACTGGGTAATAGGTATTTTCCTATCACCCTCCATCCTTGAATGTGGGCCATTCTTGACTGAAAAGTCATTACGTGGTACATGACTATAATTGACAAAAGCAAACAAACAAACAAAAAAAATCACTTAATTTGGTTTAAATCAATTTCACATCCAAGAATTTTAGTGAACCCCAAGCAGGGTAAATACAGAAAAACATATCTAGGCATATCTTAATCAAATCCCTAATGTCAAAGAAAGAAAACATTGAATGTAGTCAAAGAGTTAAAAAAAAAAAAAAAAAAGACATATTACATACAGAAAAAATATTAATGAAGGATGACTTATCAGAAATGTGGAGGCCAAAAGGTAGTAAAATGACCTATTTAAAATCCTGAAAGGGTGTGCCCCGGTGGAGTAGAGGTTCAGTGCAGTAGAGGTTTGGTGCAGTCCACTACATCCCAAGGTCCCTGGTTCAAGACCTAGGGCCAGGGACAACAACCAAGATGAACAATAAAAGTAAAGTCTTCTTTCTCTCTTCCTGCATGCCTGCCTACATTGCCTTCATTTCTTCCTGTACCTTTCCTTAAAAAAAAAAAAGGTTAAGGATAAAGTTATTAATCTGACATTCTATATTCTGAAAAATCCTTAAAAACTGAAAGTGAAATAATGACATTTTTCTCATAAGCAAAAAAGAGACTTCATTACTAGGAGACCTACACACTAAGAAATGTTAAGGAAGTTCTGCAGGCTGGAGAGAAATGATATTAGATGAAATTTGAATCACCAAAAAGGAATGAAAAGTATACCAAAGTAGCAAATAATGTTGATAAATAGATTTCATCCTTTGGGAAGATTTTGTAAGCATGTAAAGCAATGAAAGAATTGACAGAAGAGCTTGGTAGCTATGACTAAGTAAAAAAATTAAACTTCTTCAAAACTTTACAGTTCGAGGGCAAATGTTAGGAAGAAATAAATGTTGAATGTTTAAAATCAAGGTGAAATATGTTCCAGTGTAAATATGGGCAAAATTATGACAGATAGATTGTAGAAGAAATAGAGGGACAGTACATGTGAACAAACGTTTCAATTGTTTAGTAATCAAAGACATAGAAATTGAAATGCTAAGTTTTTCTTTTTTTCTACTCAACATAAAGGTATTGAAATAATATAGAATGTTGGTGAGAATTTGGAGAAGCAGGCACCTTTCTGGCTGTTGGAAGTACATATTGGAACAAAACAGTTTAATAGCTTATTTAAAGAGTCAGGACCCTGACTGATACATACAGCTCTTCTTAAAACATGAACTGCTATTTGTATGGTTTGGGCTTTTCTGACTGTTCTTATGTATATTGTGTTATAAGTTGGGAGTTTAAAATCTGGAACACATTTTCATTTAAAAGAATATTGAAGTTGTTGGTTAGATACTTCAACTGAGATGCTCAACTTCTGAAATTTTTACAAAGTTTAAAAAATAGCATGGTGCTAAATTAGATGATTTTATGATGAATCAATACAAAATTATCAGCAACTTTTACTAAGCCTTTGGTCTACAAAGCTTTGATACATGTAGTAGAAACACCTTTGTTCTGGATTGCTCCTATTTCTCACATTTTCCTCAGGAGTTAGAAAAAAGTGAGAATCAAAAGATCTTGACTTTAAAGGGATATGAATACTGAACTACAGGAGTTAGGTAAGCAGGTTCAGGTCTTTGTCCTCAATACTGATCTTAGGTGCTACTTTTCAGTTGAATTGTTGGTTATAAAGTCAGGAATGGACCTCCTTGGCAGTAGTAAAACTAGTTGTCCAACCAGTTTCTTCAGGAAAATTAAAGTATATAGCAACAATTGGCAGCAAGCCTTGGTTACTTATTAGAGTTGTGTTAGACTGGGAAACAGGGAAAAACATTTCTCATGACTTAATTAACAGGTGACTGGAATTCCTTGTGTTTTAGAAGTGTCTCCTTTGTGATTTTAGATACACATTAAAAATAAAGAACTTAGGATCTATTTCTATTTTACTGTTCTTTTCTGTTTCAGTATCTGAACTCTTCTAGCATCTTTAATTACAGAGCCATACTGATCCAAAAACCATAACATCATGGAAGCCAACCTAAGTGACCTTGTCCCCTTCACTGCTTTTCTTCATGTTATCAGCATCTTATAGTTTGACATAGCCTAGTTGCAATAAATGAAAGAACTTCCAAGATTGGAGATATTTCAAATTGTGTTGTTAAGTGTAGTTACTGCCTTTCATCATCTGTTCCTGCTCTGAAGTGTATGAACTATTTTGTTTTATCATGTAAGCATTTAGATTTTTATGTTTAATTTATTCTGTTTTTAGTCCAATAGGCCTGATCTGTTTTTATACTGCAGAGGTATGACTATGAATAAGACTGATATTTTCTTGTGGTTATAGAATAGTATCACTTCAGTGACATTGTATAATTTTAAGGAAGATTCATTTGGTATTTGTCCCTGACATTATGTTCATTACATCAGCTTGGCTCTGTGTTGTAAATCACAGATACTCAAATTCTACCTTAAAAGCCTTATTAAAAAGATGAGGGTAATTCGGAAAGAAAAAGTGAAATTGTATATGAGTTATAAAAGTTCAGTACAGTTTAGTTAGGAGGAAAGAAAAGGGTAGCATTTTAGGCAAGGAATAGCTCGAGTGAGGCATGAAGTTGCAAAATAGTTCAAACTAGCCCTAGATAGTGTGTAAGATATACTTGCCTTTCATTTTGGGGGATAATTTTTGACATTCTGATAATGATTAGAAAATTACTTCTTTATGTTAACTGCAGACAGCTCATGGTGCTGAGGTTGAAATATCAGAAGATCTTAATTTGACCACTAACCCTGTCATTTACTAGCCTTAAATATTTACCCTCTCTGAACTTCAGTTTTCTTGTGTATTAAATGTGCTAATACCCATTCCATAGGGCAATAAGCTTTAAATCAAAACAGATGAAAAACACTTTTTAAATTCTAATATGTAATAATTATTTGTTTTGTGTTTTTAAAGGAAAGGTGTAGGTAGGAATGAAGGCAAGTAGGCAGGCAGGCAGGCAGGAGGAGAGAAGAGGAAGAAGTATCTTTATTTTATTTTTATTTAGCTGTTCACACTGGCGGCTCCCCTCTGGACCCGGGACCCTAACCTAGAGGTACGTGGCTTGCTTTTTCCAAGACAGTTGATCTAACCACTGCTCCACCGGGGCATACCAATAGTGGTATTATATACAACATATTTTTTCCTTTTTCCAGCCAGCAAACCAACGATTTGTTTTAATATTCAAACAATATTTTTGTCTTAATGGTATGTGCATTTCTTAGGTAGAACATGACATGCTTACAGTTTATACAGTTGGTAGTTTACTTTTAAAAGTTGGGTTCCAAAAGAATAGTACAATAGTGAATAAAACAAATAATAGATTTTTCAAATTTTTCACTGGGGATTGAAGTTACTTTTTTCCAAATGTAAGTAGAGTTCCTAAGTCACAGAAAGTTATTATTTATTTCACACATTTTGTCATTGTTCAAACTGGCAGAATTTTTGTAGTACTCCTTGTGTATGTGTGGGTGATTGATTTAGGGTTTAGGATGTAGTCTTCAAAATCCAAGTGGTTTTCTAATTTTGAAATGTTTGTGCAGTTAAGCAATTTGATTAAAAATTCTTTGTTCTGGATAACCCATGCTTTTTTTTTTAATTTTTTTTTTAATTTTAAGGAAAGGTACAGGCAGAAAGAAAGGAGAGCAGACATAGGCAAGGGAAAAGAGCAAGGAGGAAAAGCACTTTATTTTATTTAGTTGTTCATCTTGATTGTAACCCATATGATCTTAATTTCATACACCAGTAAAAATATTAGGTTTAGTTCTTACTATGCTGAGGTTCTGGTTTTCTATCCAGAATGTTAGAAAACTGAAAAAAATATATGTGACTGAAACTGATAAGTTAAAAATTATTGAGAGGAAGGAAAGGAGGGATGGATATACTCAACTTGTGGGGTGACAGAATAAAATACTATTTTCTGAATCTGCTCTTATGTTAAGGCCTCTTGTTAATTTTATTTCAGGTAGTTTTCAAGATGGCTCCCCCCACTCCCCCTTTTTAGGGTGAATTCTGTATTAGTTTATACTTGGTCATAATGCTTCTAATTCATTGTAATATTTCAGTTTGGTGAAAATCAACTCAGTTATTTTCAAGAGCTGGAATCTTAATGCATATAGGTTTATAATGATTGGTTTAATGATTTGTTTCTTCTCTAGACATCATTAGGGATAAAGACCATGTTTGTCTTGCTAATGATGAAAACCTTAAGATTTAGCACATATCAGGCTATTTTTCAACTCTGCAATTAAGCCAAAGTCCCCTGGATTGAGGCATTTCCAGTGCTCTTTGTCACACGCCTATACAAACTCCTTGAATTATTTCTACAGAAGAATAGCCATTAAATTACATGGATTTTTAAAATAAGTCTCTTCTTATCTCTATACCGCAGGTTGCTGTTACCTCACTATAAACCATGTGATGATGACTATAGTGAGTTTTTTGGGTTTTTTTTACGAAACTTTAATTTTTAGTACCTAAAGTTAGGAAAATCATCCTTGTTTTTGTTACTTTTAGGTACTAAAAATAAGTTTTGAAATTCATCCTATACAATTCTGTTTTCAGTGAGAGTGTGCAGCAGAGTTTCTTTAGTATTAATTGTTCTTAACCAAAATGTGCAACTAAATTACTGAGGAACATTTTCAAAATATACAAGGTCTGGACCACATCCTAATTTGACTAGGTATCTCTAGAATAGAATGTTTTTAGTTGTCTGTGGGGTTAATTCAGTGTTTTATTTGAAAAAAAGCAACTATAAATAGGTGTCCCTGGTTGTTTAGAGGTTAGATCTGTTGCTTCTGGCCAGCACAAACCACGTATATCTGGGTTCGGAAGTCTTGGAGCCAGGAGAACAACCAAGATGAGCAACTAAATAAAATATTTTCTCCTTTCTCTCGTTGCCTGCCTGATCGTATACTCACCTTGATTCCTGCTTGTTCCTTTTCTTTAAAACAAAATAAGAAACAACAACAGAAAACCTACAAGTGATAGATGCCCTTGATAAAATGTTAAACTCTTTAAGAGACAGAAAGTGAATATAAAAGATTATACTCCCCAAGGTCATGGTTTCTTAACACTTTTCCAGAAATTGTTTGTTTCTATGTAAGCTTCTATGGGTGTGTTATTTTCTTCATAAATGGGCTTACAATATGTATATTATTTTGCAATTACTATTATTTACTGAGCTATATAGAGATCTTTCTAAATCACTACACATAAAAATTGTGGTTGGTTCATTTATTTGTATCATTCCCCAGTTAGACACAGTTGTTTGCAGGTTTTATGTGGATTTCTTTGTCTTGTTTGTTTTATTTACTTCTATAAACCAGCTTGCAGTGGATTTCCTTACACAATATGTATTTCCACACTTGAGTTCTTATGTATTCAGAAGAATGAATTTTGCCTTTGAGATAGTTGCTCAGAGAATATTCCCATTCGAAGCTTAGTAGACGAGTCCAGATCGTCTTGTCAGACAGTGCGCCGGTTTGCCCTCACTGCAGCTAGCGTGAGGCCCTTTTCACTGCACGCTCATGAGCTCTTTAATCTTTGTCAATCTCTAATGCACAAAGATGGTTTGGATTTTCATTTCTTGAGTTGTGATTGTTGTTGAACACTTTCCTATCTTCCTAGTTTTTGTAATATTTTTTCTCCCAACTTTCTGCTTATTTCTTTGCTCCATTTGCTATTAGGTTGTGCATCTTGTTTTCACTTAAGTGTGAAAATTATGTGTATAGTGAGAAAATTTGTTCACTGTTACACATTTTTCCTAATTTAACATGTATTTCTACTGTATAGTATTTTTTAAACCTTATGGAAAGATTGAACTTATAGTATTCAAATTTATTTACCATGGAGGCATGTTTGTGTCCTTGCATGATGATTTAGAAAGGCTTCCTATGTTGGATGACCATATGCTCCAGTTTGCCCTTGTTTTCTAGTTTTAAATATCAATAGAACCTCCACTCCTGCTTATAAGAGTCTCATTTGGATAATAAATTATATGGCTATCACATTTCTAAAAGTGTGTTTTTTTAAAAGTCCATATGCAATAAACTAATCACCACTGGTTTAACAGTTTAAGTGATAGAATTTTTAGTACAAGATCCCCAAGTTAGAGTCTCTACATTTCTGTTCCACAATACATATATGGAACCCTAATGTAAAGAAGGCATTTTTAGATGCAAGAGAAAAATAAAACACATAAAGTAGAAAATATGCAGGTAACTTTAGTAAAACCCATCATGACCATCTGTAGTTTCCTCAGATACAGGAAATATATTGCATAGAGTAGAAAAATATAAAGTGATGTGAATAAAATTTTTGTGATTGAAATGTTTTTTTAGGTTTTATCTTGAGAAATCATATAACTTTCTCAAGGATATGTGTGTATATCAGCTCAAGAGCTTTTTTTCTTACCTTTAATAGTGATTTAACCATTCAGAAAAGTACTTAATCATGAGTTTAATAGGTCAGTGATTTAATCACAAAGTGAACATGCCTTTGTAAACACCACACATGTCAAGGTTAGCTTTGTGTTGCCTCACAAAAGGTAGCCACAGGCTTGACTTCTAAACTCATAGATTAGTTCCATTTGGTTTTGAACTTTATGTGTAATGATGCAGTGTGCATTCTTTTGTGAATAGATTCACTATTGCATGTAGCAATATTTTGTTCATTTTCGTTGCTTTCTAGTTTACTGTATTAATGAATATACCAGTTTATCTAGTCTATTACTGATAGAAATGTGCTGATAGGAATATTATTGTTATTCTTTTGATGCATGTGTACATTCATTTCCCTTATGTAGTCATTTCTTCTAAAAAATATAAACTGGGTAGTAGAGTACCTATATGTTCAAATTTGGTAGGTACTATTAAACAGTTTTCCAAAGTAGTTATACCATTTTACCCTCCTACCAACTCTCCACATCTTTGCTAATAATTGGAAATGTTGTCTGAATTTTAGCCATCTCTTGGGTGTGTAGTAGTCTCTCAGTGTGAATTTAAGTGTTCTTTCCATGTTCTAGATACTCATCTTAATTATATACAGCAAAGACTTCCCCCACTCCTTAATGCTGTTTTGTTTTGTTTTTCAATTGTAGTCCAGTTTATCAGTCTCTTCTTTTATGGTTAGTCCTCTGAATGATCTGTTTAGGATATCTTTTTATGGAAATATTCTGTTCACTCCTAAAAACTTTTGCTTTTTTTACTTTCACATTTAGAACCATCTGGAATTGATTTTCATGCAAGGGGTGAACTATAGGTCGGGTTCCTTTTCTCAGATGGTGGTGTTTTTTGGGTTTTGAGTTTATTTTGAAAAGACCCTTCTTAATGCTTAGCCATGTTACTTTCAACACAAGCCAAGTATCTTATATGTCTGTGGGACTTTTCCCAGACTGTATTCTGTTCCATAGGTCTTTGTATCCATCTTTGTGATGTGCCACACCATCTTATTCCTGCAGCTTTATAATAATCATTATATTTGACAGTGCAGGAGCACATACACACTTTCTTCTTCAAGACTGTGTAAATTGTACTTAGCTCTTTGCATTTGCACATACATTTTATCTTCAATATTTTAAAAATCCCTAAATGCAGTGGGGAATCATTGAGATCTGAAGGATAATGATCAAGAGTTTTGTTTAAGATTTAGTAATGATAAGGCCAGCTCAAATTTAGAGAGTCTTTGATTAATGTTAAAGAATGTCCTTGCTGTTATTTTAGGGTTGATTTTATATTCTCTTGTAAACTACTTAATAAATTAGCCTCATTTATTTTATGAGTTGAATGGTTGAAGAACATACCATTTGAAGTTTGATAATGAGTTTGCAAGTTTTTTTTATTTCCATAGTTTTTTTTATTAAGGATGTACAATGTTAATAGTAATAACTATATGTTTATTTTTAATGCAGAGTAAAATACAGTGAAATGATCTTGGTATTGTTTTTTTTCCCTGCAGAACATCTGTGAAAACAGTCTTCTGTAAATCAAATTTTCTCAAGAATTTCTGAAGAAATCAAGTACAACTTTCTCACATAATGACTTAATCTGAATGCAAGAACAAGAAGTAGGTTGTATCTCTAAATATAATGAAGGGCTGTATGTAAACACGGACCGTGACCTAATTCTAATGAGCATTTTAGACATGAGTTTACACCGGCAGATGGGTTCAGATCGAGATCTTCAGTCTTCTGCTTCATCTGTGAGCTTGCCTTCAGTCAAAAAGGCACCCAAGAAAAGAAGAATTTCAATAGGGTCTCTGTTTCGGAGAAAAAAGGATAATAAGCGTAAATCAAGGGAACTAAATGGCGGGGTGGATGGAATTGCAAGTATTGAAAGTATTCATTCTGAAATGTGTACTGACAAGAACTCTATTTTCTCTACTAATACCTCCTCTGACAATGGATTAACTTCCATCAGCAAACAGATTGGAGACTTTATAGAGTGCCCTTTGTGCCTTTTGCGGCATTCTAAAGACAGATTTCCTGAGATAATGACATGTCATCATAGATCTTGTGTGGATTGCTTACGACAATATCTAAGGATAGAAATTTCTGAAAGCAGAGTTAATATCAGTTGCCCAGAATGTACTGAGCGATTTAATCCTCATGATATTCGCTTGATATTAAGTGATGATGTCTTGATGGAAAAATACGAAGAATTTATGCTTAGACGGTGGCTTGTTGCAGATCCTGATTGTAGATGGTGTCCAGCTCCCGACTGTGGGTAAGAAGATTTTTTTTCTTTATTTCCTCTAGTTAATTTTTTTCTCTGTGAATAAAATAAGGATTTGCCATTACCCCCCCAAAAAAATCTAAACATGCCAAGTAATTTATTCTGTCAGTAGAGAGACACGTGGCATGTAAACCATGTGTTAGGCACAATGTTAGATGTGAAAAGGTAGGAATCTTATTTTACTCATTTTTATATCATCTCTACAGCACACATTCATTTTAAGAACATTTGCAGAAGAAAAGGATAAGATGTTAAGAGTTCAAGGTCTAGTTGTGGGCAAAATGACTCCCGTCATCCATTTAGAGAATTTTTATTTTGGTATAATAGAGCAAATAAGAGGTTTTATTTTGGGGGGTATTATTTGTGGTCATAAATTTAAATGATTCTATCAAAAGGCCTCTAATGTGTGCTCTAGCACGATGTGTTCATGTTTACTTAAGCATTCGCTAGTCTTAAAATCTAGAGTTTATGTAGTAGTTTATTTGCCTCAAACTTTTGAATTAGAAATACCATTTTCCAGTATTTAAAGTTCAATAATTTTGCCTATATGCTTGATTAGTATGTAAATGGAAGCTCCTTTTAATAGAGTATTTACTGTTTATGCTTGTCAAAATTAGGGAGAAATGGTGTAAGCTTTTCAGGTATAATGAAAGCCATTGCTGGCGAATATGATTTTGCCATTAGGAACCCAGAGATTATCTATAAGCAGGAAACTCAGGACTCCCGAGAATACCAAGGTATAATCTCAGAGGCAAGTCTGGAAAGTGAGTTTACTTTATCAAATGACAGTATTCAGTATTTATCGACAGAATCAAATTCATTATTAAAAGTATGTTGAATAGCAGATACTAACATTGCATCTATCCTATATTTCATAATTAAAATTTTTTTTAATGTTTTTCATCTTTTATTTTAACTTTATATAGCGATTTATACAATACTTTCCTAGTTAGTATCCTACACTCTTAAGTGGTAAAGTTGCAGCAGGGGTAAAGAAAGTTTCAAATGAAATAATACCCCCCAAAAACAAGCTCTTAATGTCTGGATATCATTCCATAGAATGATGTACACAGCTCAGGGACACCCAGCATCGTTCCTGCTTTCATGAAATGAGAAGGCAAGGAGAACAAATCCAGCTCTGTCTCACATCACAAAGGCCTGTGAAGAGAAGACATGTATTCCTCCCTAGGGACATATATCCCACAGCCACCACATTCCTGACGCCCCATGCATGTGCAGTGACCTGCTCCTCCAGACCTGTATTCCATAGTTTTAACTGAGAAAAGTAATATGTTCTAGCCTGTGTAAACCCCAGCCAGTTTTCCCAGGTATCACTAGCATTTCATTTGCACCAAGGATTTCTGTGTAATATAAAGCATTGGAAGTTATCTAATTAACATTTTGTGAATTCATTAGCTCTCTAAAGGACTCAGATATGGTATTCAGAATCAAATTAAATTATGTTCTCCTATACTGCAGGGAACTTGTACTATAACATAAGTAACAAAACATTGTGTTAAGGATACTATCTAAACTGGGCCAAGGTTGGCTGTGCTTCCAGGTATGGAGCAGAAGCAAACTCCATGAGACCCATGAAGAGCTAAACTCTCAAGAAAAAATGAGAAGAAAATAGGGATAATGAACAAGTTTAAATATTTTGAGCAAGAAACAGTATTCTGTCAGAAGAACAGCTTAGATATGATTGTAGCACTCTTGGTCTCATGAACCTTTGCACATCATTGTTACTGATAAGTGTGCACATTGATTAGAGTAGATTCAAGTTACATAGCAAATTTTAAGTTTTTTTTTAAAAAAAGCCTTTGCAAGTCACTATAGTAAATATCCTCATAGCAAGAGTTCAAAATGGGGAGAAATATGCCTATGTATTATGATTTATCTGGAGAAAGAGTCTGGTTTTCTAACATTTATGTAACCCCAGAATAAGAGGTGCTTTGTAAGTTCCTCTAAATGTTTAATAACTTTCATACAAAATAATGGAATAAAGAAGTGGGCTTAAGTGTCAGAACCCGCAGCTTAGAGAGACTGAGACAATAAATCTAGAGCTGAAACTTCCTGGTAAATCAGTGTATTTTCTCATGTTCTCATCTAGGTTGAGTGTTCATGTCATCACCGTGGGTAATATCAGCATGTTGCTCTAGTAGAATTCAGTATATATAGGACTGACACAGATTCTGGTTTGTATAAGAACTTGATTATAGGGGAAGCTGGCCAAATAATTTGGGGAAGGATTGATTGTTCATCACACAGAATTGTGAAAATTAGTTACTCGAGGGGAATAATTAAATTGATACCACAAATAAAATCAAAACACTAAAGCAGTAAGTTATATAAATAAAAGTGAAAATAATTTAAAGAAAATATAGCTGAATGATTAGCCCACCTACTGCCACATTATTTATTAAAATTGAACACACAAATACTCTATAACTTAGAAGATCCACTCCTATTTAAAACCTTAGAGAATCTTTTTACTTACATGTTAGGAGACATAGTTTAAGAATGATTGTAATAGTGAATTGAAGTGACCAGTGGGGTGAGGGGTGGGAGCAAAGGGTAGTAAAAGTAAAATGGACAGTGATGGAGAACTATTAGAAATTTGATGGTGGGTGTGATATATGATGAAAAGTGAATCTGCCCTTCTAGAACTTACTTGTATTGTAAATCAAAATTAACTCAATTAAAAATGAAATTGTTTCATAGTAGCAAACAAACAAGAAGTAAATCTGAATATTCTATTAATAGTAAAATGGATAAAAATAATTAGTTGAATGATTATCTCTTGAGAGAAAAAGGAAGGAATGTGAACTTCAATGAAGGAATTTCTAAAGCCTCTGACAAAGTAACCATAGGTTCTAATTGGCCTAAGATGATTCCAGTTCATGCTTACTGTGCTGGTATAATTTTTAATAGCAGTAATGCTATTTCTTTCTCAAGTGTTTCGGTTTAATTTGTGAATTATATGATCACTTAACTGATAATATTCTTGTGTGGTAGATACAGGGGTATTTATTACTCTTTAAAATTTTGTTTGCATGACTTTTCTTAGTAAAATTTTTGGTGTTTTGTAGACACATATTTGTATATTTTTACACATTTTCTTTTCATTGAGACATGTTGTTAAAAAGTATATTGGCTTAGTATTATAAATATTATGAGAGGATAATGTTAACTCAAGCATAAAGTAACAGAACACCTACTTTAATAGTTTCTGTTATAAAAACAATCACTTGGTTTTTACTTAAATTTGGATGAAAACTAATTTTTGGTTTTGGTGGTTGTCAGTATTCTTATCCCCAAAGCAAAACAAAAGCATGTTATAGAGATTAATTACTTTTATTTGTGTATTTTCATTTATATTTGATTTATACTGACTCACATCAATTCAGCTTCAGAAACATTTCTGTTAGTGACATTTGACTTAAGCCAAAAAACAGTGATATTTTCTGTACTAACTACACAATGAAACAAAATTCAGTATTTGTATAAAACTTGGTAAAAATCACATTTCACACTGCAGTCACCAGCAGGGCACAGTTACCAGAAATGGACACACTTCGCTTGGGTCTCCAGCACCGTCTGCTGGCTGTGCCAGGTCTGGTCTCCCCATTTTCCGCAGGGTTATTCCCACCCTTGCTGGCATCAGCGTCCCCCTTTTTCCCTTGGGGTAATTTCCCTCCCTTCTTTGCCAGGGGCCTTTTTAGGCTTGGGTTCTGACTTTGGAGGAGCAGGTTGAGCAGATAAACTTGCAGAGATCTCTGTGGTTCGTCCTTCAGCTCGGTTTTATCTCCTTGAGAATCCCTTCTGCCTTTCTCTTGGGCTTGGTGGTGACAGCGGTGGAATGAAGGACTGGACGCAAGTGCATGCTGCAGTGTGCGAGCTTTTATTCTTCACACTGCTCCATGCTTGAGAACTTTTATTATCACTAGAATAATTCCTAGCACACTCTATAAACTTTTGAGAGCTTTCATTGATCATTTCATTGATGATTTTGTTTTTTTAATCCAACAGTCATTCAGATATTTAATGCACCTATGTGCCAGACCCTAGAGATTTAATGATGAACAAAAGATGAAAATTCCTACCCTCCTGAAACTTATTACAATTGTTATTGAACTCAGTGGGCCTGTTCCCTTGGCATCAGCCAAAAGACACAGACCAAGATTCTTGAAACAAAAGTTTTACTACTTGTAGCAAGTAAAATGGGAGATTGCTCTCAAAGTGCTGCCTCTGGTAGAAGCTTTATTGGGACTGGTTTGAGGAAGTGAGTGCTGATTGATCCTGACCCACCCTATGACTTGAGAACACATTTAGGTAAGAAAAACTCCTCCAAGGGAAGGAAAGGTTACTGTTTTTCTGTTATATTAGGGCTAACCTACAAACAAAATCTTTGAACCCACATGGGAAAATTTTAATTTAAACTCCATTTATTAAATCTGGTATAAGGAATACTGGTAAATATCTGCTGGTAGTTATTCATAGAACTACTTAACTAATAACAGTATTAGGATCATAGGCATATATATAGTATTTAACCCCTTTTATTGTACGCCACATTTTACTTTTTTGCAGAAATGCTAGATGTGGAATTATTTTCACAAATTTTTGCACTTGGTATTTATCAATATGACCATTTTCTATGTCAGATATAAATTTTACTTAAAATGCAGTTTAACACACTTTGAGAAATATTACACTTGCCTCAGAATAGAAAGAAAACCTGACCTTTTGTGAGATTTCTCAGGCCTAATATCCTGTCTGCTCTTCTGAGGACCAGAGTACATTCAGTTTGTTAAAAGAACAGTGTTTATAAAAAGCCCTCTTGAGAATGGGCCTAAGAAATCAAGCCTATATGTTGTGATTAAAGCATGGTAAAGTTAGCTATGATACCATTAGAGCATGCCAGTATACACAGGTTCAAAATAAAATCTGGCCATGCTGGGGAGAATTAGGGTGAGGGATATGTAGGAAGAGAAGCATAGAACTTGTCTTAGATAAAATATCTAATTATCTTCTGCCTAAGAGGCTTACTTTGTACATGGTCAAGGCAAATAGCAAAAAGTTGGCATTTTAATGAGTTTTGTGTAGCTTTGAACTGATTTGCTATTTTGCTGATATTTAAATGACTTTAAATAATAGCTTATTCTGGTGGAAGATGCTCTTTATAATGGATTTTTTTTTTAATGGGACCATAGGCTCAGGGAGTAAATAATATATATTTTTAGTATTCTAGTTAATATATTAATTCTCATTCTGTCTCACAAAGAATTTTAGCAATACTTTGACCATCTTTTGACATTTCTTTTAAAAAATTCATATAGATAACAACTTTGCTTTTATTTTCTCCAGAGTAAACAAGTATGTGTAACTTGAAAAATAGGTTTGGGAGCAATAATGAGTAAACTATCTCAAGGGAAGTTGTAATTCATAACTAGTGCAAAATCGTATGTGTTAGAATAGACTTTCATGAAAGTATTCTAAGAGTTAATAGCTTAAGCTGAGAGTTTGCTCTTTTTAATTAATTCTTCCTACCCAGAAAATTAATCTAGGTATGTTTCAAACCAGGTAATCCAATATATACCACAGCAGCAAACATTGCTAATTGATGCTAAGAATTTTGGTGGCTTTTTAGGGAATCAATAAAAATCAACTCGTTCCTGTTCATATGTAAGACACTGGAGATACCTTTCTCTTACTAATTAGTAGACTAAATAATGTGGCTTTAGATATGCAGCCAAATGGTTTGCTAATACTCCACCCCAAAATGAGACTTTTCCAAATAGGCCTCCCCTGCAGCGTTTAGTACAGAGCAGAACAGAATGAAACCTATGTAGGAAAGCAGATTCTGAAAGAGAAGATGAGGTTCATTTTATGTACACCTTCTCTCAAATATATTCCTCAAGTAATTCACTCCTTTTCCACTGGAATAATAACATCTTACAATGGAAACATGAGTGTTAAAAAGCTTAATCTTTCCCTTTAACTGGATCAAATAATTTTGATATTTCTGATTATATTTTCTTTGTTCTTTAAAGGTATGTTGACATTTTGTGTTTTGAAAAAAGGTTATATTTGACTCCTGGATAATCTTCATGTCTTTGTTCTCATTTTTTAATTAAAGTTCTTATTGGGGCTGTATTATATTTCTTAGGATTGCATTTCATTTATTCTCTTTTTTAAAATTAAAGCAGTCTTAGCTAGTGTGAAGTGATAGCTCATTGTGAGGGATTGTGTTTCATGTTAAATGTTGTTTGTTTTCACTTGGTCCTTCATAAGGTATTTGCTCTAGACAACACACTACCCTATCTAGTATCTCTACTTCCTCAGTGCTACCAATAATATTATTTGTGAAACATTAGTACTGTGAAACTCTCCCCACAAAATAGGTGACATGCTCAAATAAATTGGGGAAATAATGGATACTATATACTGAATAGTTGTATGTTAAAACTCCTTTTTCATAAATTCTATATTAGGGGATGGAGAAGCACTTTAATTTTGCTTTGTATTTCCCTAACTTGGCCATTAATCACCTGTTAATAATATAGTGAAAAGAAGATTTTTCTGGAGAAACTACATCATTAAAAATTAAGTTAGTTCTTAAAAGTTTGTTTAGGCATGTCCTGGTGGCTTAGTGGTTAAGTCTGAGACCCATCGGGCACCACAGTCCACATACATCCCAAGGATCCAGGTTTGCGACTTGAGGCTAGGGTGGGGTGGGGGCAACTAAGATGAACTGATAAATGAATTTAAATAAATGGTGCTTCCTCCTCTTCTTCCTACCTACCTGCCCATTCACCTTCATTCCTGCCTGCATATTTTCTTTAAAAAAAAAAAGTTTTATTTGGTGATATAGTGAACAACTTTTTACAAACATTGGAATTATCTGATAATTTGACATCTGTAATAATCTAACGTATTTTATAAGTGTTTATTTGCTCAATAAGGATAGATTCTTCCTAAATTTAGCTATCGCACTCTCAGTGTTCATTTTAGCTATAAATCTATATCCCTGTTTATTATTTGAAAGCTCTTATATTTATATTTAATATTAGCCTCCACAGTCATCACTAGTAATTATTACGTATTATTCTGAAACACCTTATACCTTTGTAATTCAGTTACTCAATAAAAATCTCACTATATAAAACAATAAAATGTCTACTCTAAGTTATATCTAGAATGCCTACCACTGTTTATTATTAACCGAATATTTGTATATTAATATTCAACCTAAATGACATACATTATGTATATTGATAATAGAAGCATCAGTAATTTGTATGATCATAGTCATTAATCAACCACTGGTACAGAGGTACTAAGAATTGAAGCAGTCATTTGCTTATTTGGCATTCTCAAAGTCAAAAGCAAAACTGAACCTGATTTGGATTGAAAACTTAGACTAAGCCAAACTTCAGTGACCCTGTTTTTGGTATGGGAAAACTTAGTTGTAGGGAGGTTATGTAATTTATATAAAACATGCGGATAATAAGTGGTGGAGGTGAAATTTGGACCTGGTAACCCGAATAAACTTTTCTTCTGCCTTTATAAACTATGACTGACTTTAAAATAAAACAAAAAAATGTCAGTCTTGGTATTGTTCCCTGCATACACGCGTATTTCCCCATTCTATGCTTTCTCTTCCCTCCTAGCTTCAAGGAGAAGTAGAATAGTGAAGAGGTTTAGAAAATATCTTTTTTTCTTTTCACTGAAACTACTATTTTAGATTCTAATTGATAGGAATAAAGTATAGAGTCTGAAAAATTTTTTTCTTTCTATTGAGATTTCAGTAAACACTCAGAAATCTTAAAGCTTGGAAATGAAACTTGCTAAATTATCTCGTGTTGATTTAAATTGCCCTTAATTCAGTTGTGTTTGAAAACATTTATGTAGACAATGGTAGTTGGAGACTTGGTCTATCAGAAGTAAAATGGAATTTAAATTGTAAAGTTTGTTTAAAAGGTGAGCTACTCAAGGAGCAAGTCAAAAATGGGTGAACTTTCTGACTCTTAAAAGTATGCATAATTTTATAGATTATCTGGAAATTTAATTGAAATCTCAAGTTAACAATATTTACTTAAATTTTATTACCATTGACAAGGACCCCTGAAAATACCACTAGATATCCAGACAAAAGAAAATGTTTGATGTTTACAAAAGCCCCTTATGTAGAGATAAGACTTATTTGTTTCTGTTAAGAGAATCAGAAACCTATGAACTTTTTTAAATTAAAAGTTTTGTTGAGATAATTACAGATTCCCATGTACTTGTAAAAAATAATCAGAGAAGTTCTGTTTCTTTCACAAGTTGCCCCCAGAGTACCATCTTGCAATGCTGTAAAACCGTATCACAACCAGGATATTGGCATTGATACAACCTACCATTGTTGTTCAAATTTTCACAGTTTTGCTTGCATTTATCTACATGAGTGCATATGTGTTTAGTTATATCCATCCCCAGTCCCTGGCAATCATGGACCTCTTTTCCTTTTCTAAAATTTTGTCATTTCAAAAATGTCATCTAAGTTGAATCATACGGTATATAGTTCTTTAAAATGGACTTTTTCCCCACCCATTATAATTCATCAGAGATTTGTCTAAGTTGTCAAGTGTATCTGTAGTTTTCTTTCATTGTTGACTAGTATTCCTTGGTGTTAATGCACCACAGTGTTTAACTTTTCACCTGTTAAAGATCAGCTGGGCTGTTTCCTGTTTGGGGGTATTACAAGTAGAGATATTATAAATTTTTGTGTACACGTTTTTTTGTATGAACATATTTCCATTTCTGGGATAAATACCCAAGAGAACCCAATTTCATTTTAATCAGAAATTTTTGAAGTGCCAGGAATATTAACCCAGAGAATAAGTATTTGGACTAGTCATAAATCTTCAGTTCTTAGTCTTCTATTTGAGGCAGAAACAAACTTGTTGACTGAGAAATTCAAGTTTGGGTATGTTTTGATAGGAAGTTGATACCAAAGACCACTTTTACTATGCACTTTAGAGACAAAAATAGGTGATTTTTTGGTATAAATAGAAAATAATCAGAATTTATAAACTGACAGTTTGCTATTGATAGGTGTAACTGACCCATTGTCATTATATTTTTAAATAGTTTTTATTATCTTTTATTTTCAAAGTATCATATAATCATAGAAATGAGAAATGTATATATAAAAAGAAAATTAACACCAGGAAAAATACTGTTAAGACGTGCTCTCAAGTACTTTAAGGTATTTTCTTCTAGTTTTTCTATGTGCATAAAATGCTAACAATAGAATTTTTATAAAATTGAGATTAGTCTACTATTTAAAAGTTAAAACAAATATTGAACTTAAAAATTTTTTTAGTCATTTATGTCTTCATTTGTAAACTGTTTTTTCCCCTCCATTTTTATATTAATGAGATGTTAGAATTTATGACTGCTTGTACATAAATATAAAACTTTTTCAAGAATAACAGTTTATTTGAATAATTTGTTGAATGCACATTTTAAACCTTTTTTCTTATTCTTTCAAGATATGCTGTGATAGCATTTGGATGTGCTAGCTGTCCAAAATTGACTTGTGGGCGAGAAGGCTGTGGAACAGAGTTTTGCTACCACTGTAAGCAGATTTGGCACCCCAACCAGACCTGCGATGCTGCTCGGCAGGAGAGAGCCCAGAGTTTACGTCTGAGAACTATACGTTCTTCGTCCATTAGTTATAGTCAAGAGTCTGGAGCAGCAGGTAGTTACGTCTTAACTTTTTCTAATGAAGTATTTGACACACACAGAATGCTATTAATGTTAATAGGAAAATACATTGTTCAGTTGCTGTTATCACCTTTTCTCTCTTCAATTTTCCAGAGTATTTTATATGTTAGCATTTCTGTCCCTATTTCTGGTGGAGGAAAGTGGTATTGAGGGTTGGACATATTTTATCAAGAAAGGAAGTGTCGTGACGATTAATGTAACTGATAGTAAAAGATGGTCTGAAACTGTTTTTAAAAGTGTTTTATGTAAAGCTTACTTTAGCAAATATTTTTAGTAAAATGAATTTTTAATATAGTACCTCTAGATTATTCTAATTGTGTAAATATTACAAAATTGCAGATTTAAAACAGTATTTTTTCTTAGAATTTTTCTTACATGTTTGGTGAAGTAATGTTTTTTATTGATAGATCCAGTTTCCAGATCAAGGATTCAAAAGCATACCTTAGTAAGAAGGACATTAAGACCTTTAAGGTGTCTTTGGCAAGGAATTTAAAAATTACCTGGGAATTTATGGATGAGCACTTATGTATCTCATGAATTTCAATTTTAAAAAAATCAGTTTTCTTACTGATTATGAAAGGAAAAGCTTGAAAAATACAGAAACTTATTATGAAAATAATTTTCATTTCTACCAGCAGTGTACTGAGATAGTCATATACTTTATTATTAGAAAAAAAGCTTTATTCAGCATTTAAAGATGAATTTTAACTTTTAAAACTAAATGAACTTTAAACATTTAATATTTTATATAATTTACATAGATATTCATGTTTGCTGACTGATGTTTTCGCTTCTTTTCCTTAAGATTTGGGGTGGACTCAAAGGTATTAATGATATATAGGTATGGGTTCAGAAGCAAATCAATATACCTAAACTGTCTTCTGAAGAGTGGGCCATTGAGTGGGCCATTGAGTGGCACACTTAGAAATGGCAATGTGTAATGGTTACAGAGCATATGGACATAGAGTAAGAGAATGGACTTCCAAATAAGCAGATGAACAAATAGAACAAAATAAACCCATAGATTCCCTGACAAAAAAATTGAGATTAAGGGAGCGAGAGGGAAGAGGGTGAGCAAAAAGTAGAGGGAATCCAGTGACCAGTGGTGGAGGATTATTGGAACTTTAGTGGTGTGGTATATGTTTGAAGAAGTGTAATAAACCTATACTAAAACATACACAGTATTGTAAACCAATGCTATCGCCATAAACATAGAGCATGTACTCTGGAATTAGACTTTCTGGATTCAATCCCGGTTTCTCGGCTTAGTCTCTGTGTGACTTTGAGAAAGTTACTTGCCTCTTCTCTAAAATGAAGAGACCGACGGTGACCTGGTGGCAGAGCGGATAAGGCCACTAGACGTTGTCCACATACATCCCAGGGATGTTCGTGACCTGGGGCTGGGGGAGCAAACAAGTTGAATAATTAAGTAAATAAATGTTTTTTAAAAATGAAGTAACTAATAATACATGTATTTATCAGGTTTAAACATTTCCTGGCTCATAAGAAGTGCTGTGGCTAGATAAGTTATGGAAACTTAGAAAAACCATAATCATCTGCTACGAATTTGCTGATGTCCAGGCTGTCATTTGCCAAAAAATGACAATGAGATGGCTTTTTATTATTTTTAAATAGATAGCATGATTTGGTATCAAAATGAATGTTGGTCTTCCTCACAGTCATCACCATGGAAGGTCTAATGTGTATGTCAGCAGTGCTATCCTGGAATGCCTTATTAATCCTAATCTTTAGATCCTGATACATTCACTTAAATTATCCCTTTAATGCCAGTTTGATTTCTGAAAATGACAGAACGTTCCTTGGGAGACTGATAACTAAAGTATATCAAGTTGAATCACTGGCTTAGGATGGAATCAAAGTTAGATATTACTACATGATCATAAGTGATTTGTAAAATTAGCTTTGAAAGTAATTATGAAAGAAAAGCTTTCTTAATGATTTGAGATAATAGTAGCATTGTTGGAATAAATATAACCTCCCAAGATGATTATTTTAAAAAGTAAACTTCATTTGGAATTTTCATTTTGTTTAAGAATCTTGTCACATGGTTCTGAAAATTTTAAATACATGCATTTTTACTCATGTGATTCATTTGATGTAATTTATAAAAAAAATTAAAGCTTTAACTTGCCTTATCACTGGCCAGTGGAAAGAGCAAAGGAAACTATTGTCTAAAATAGTTTTATTAATTTCTCTTCTTCCAAATATCTTGGCATTCTTGTCTTCCATTATGATGTTGAAAAATTGGCCAAATTTTTCATAATTGCCTGGTATAATAGTAATAATTGATTGCTATTTAATCAAGTCACCTCAAGATAAATGTGCTTAATCATGGTATATTAATTAATATTCTGATGTGTATATTTGTCTTTATGACTATTACATCTACATAAGACTCTTCAGAGTTACTAGGGAATTTATGCATTTGGAGTTACATTTAGTTGAATAATATTTTTTATTTGTGTTGTCATATTTTCCCCTTTTATAAAATGTTTAATCGGGTCCCCATTCTTCTTTCTGTCCCCTACTGCTATACTCTAAGAGGTAACTACTATTAATATTTTGTTTTAAGTCCTTAAAGGTAAAGGGAGTGGAGTGAGAGATGCATTTAAAACAGATTATGAGAATGTAGTGTTTTGTGACTTTTTTCTTAAATATGACAATGGCCCATACTTTAACAGTAAATAGAAAATATTGTTATCAAGAAGGACAAAAGCTTTGCCAAACACTTTAAATAGAATAGGAAATTTTATTTTTATATAAAGGTACTGAAGGTTAATTGATGCTTAGGAAAAGGAGGCGTCAGTTAGTTGATCCATCTATTCAGTAAAACTATTTTACTTAGGATTTTGTGTATATTGAGAGTATTTTGAAAAATACATGTGCACAGTAATTTTTTTAGTTTGTTGGTTTAAGGAAAGAGACAAAGCAGACAAAACAGCCTTTTGTAGATAAGTATACAGAGTGAAAAACACACAGGTTCAGTTATATTTGATCAAAATTGCTTGAATTGTTAGAACAATATCATTGACCAGTTCTTAAGTTACAAAACAACTTTGACCTTAGAAGAAGCACGCAGGAAACTTGAATTTACTGATAAAGCAGAGGTAAAATTGACCACAAAACTTGTAGAAAAAAATGGAATTTAGCTTTAATGCTTATAATGTAAGAAATGGATCAAAGACTCAAATTTTGTAGCTAGCGCTGTAAGTATCTTTTCTTAACTCTGCTAGTGAGAAGATAGGTGGTTAATAATAACAGTAAGATAATTACTGGATGCTATTTAAATAGAAGTCAAAGTTCAAAGTAATTGTATAATTTGAGATGACACTTATCCTATATTAGTGATTCCTGAAATTACCATTTGACTTAACATAGCACTCTTGTGCTTTGTAACCATATTACATGTGCATTTTTATAAGGAGCCTGCAAAGCATTTGAATAAGTGAATAAAAAGGACAAAGATAAAAAGTCATGCGTATAGATTGCAAATGGTTGCTTTAATTTTGAAACTTTTTGCCATCATTTATTAGGCAATTATAAACCTATAATCCTTCCTTAATCTCTTACGACCTCCCTTTTATTCTGAGTACTGATTTTTTTTTTTTTTTGTAACGTCCGTGTGTGTTGTGTTAACTAAATACAAGGAAAGATTATTTTCTAAAGATGTCTGTATTGTTATTTTTATAGTACTTACAATTAATGTTACTTAAGTAAACTCGTAGTGCTTTGTATATTACTGCTTCAGATTAGTATCAGATGTTATTTCCTATTAGTGTTCATTGACTAAAGGAATAGTCTACAGAATACGACATTTTAATTAAGTGGAAATGACTCGAAAAGTTCTAGACATGAAGTACCACTCAGAGAAGACAGATACGGGGAATTTTTAAAAAATTATATTATGACTTCTTATTTTGCTGCTGTTTGAAAATGTTTACAATTTGAAATTTTTATATAAAATACTTTTCCTTTTTTAGAAGGGAAGAGAAATTGCTTTATATACTAAAAATAGCAGACTAAAGCTATCAATTAACATACTATACATGTCAAAATTTTTTGTTGGGTACTGCAGTTGATCTTACTAGAAGTGTTATTTTTAGACTGTCTTATATATTAAACATGTCTCTATTTGCCTAATAGCTGATGATATAAAGCCATGTCCACGATGTGCTGCCTACATAATCAAGATGAATGATGGGAGCTGTAATCATATGACATGTGCTGTCTGTGGTTGTGAGTTTTGTTGGTTGTGTATGAAAGAAATCTCAGATTTACATTATCTAAGGTAAGCTTGTAGAGGAGTTACTTATATCTAAGTATAGTTTTATATTAAAAGACAAAAGAACTTATTTTGGGAAAAAGTATTATCCTAAACATTTTAAAACTTGGACTTTATAGTATATTAAAGGGATCTGTTTTACATTAATTATAGGAACCAAATTATTGTGCTAGTCATTTGGGATTATTAGCCAAAAAGAGAAAATGGAGATTTCTTCTTTTTTTATTTGTTGTTGCTTTGTTTTTTGTTAAACTATAAAAAGCTAGTATTCAATACCCTTGTGATTATACTAGGTCATAAATATTTCCATTTAATTTTCCCATATAAATTCCTTCATTTAAGATACAGATGGAGTTTATGATATAAGCTATAGTTATATACCTAAAACAGGGATAAAAATAAGAATGAATTACATTAACTTATTCCTCAAAACTGACTCACAGGTTTGAAGTCTAAGGATAAATATTGAACCTGAATCCCAGTTATCAATATAGTTTTGTGTGATTTATGTTGATTTTTACCTTGATTTTTTTTTCTGCCTTTTAATCTCAGAATTCAAAGAAAAGGGGGAAAAAAACCTCATTCCTAAGTATGAGGGGTCTTCTTTTATAGTCATTGTTTTATAATGTATTATGGTAATTTAGTGTTGTGATGTTTTCTAAAAGCTACCTTACCTTACAATTTTTCCATTAGTCCATCAGGATGTACTTTTTGGGGGAAGAAACCCTGGAGCCGAAAGAAGAAAATATTGTGGCAGCTGGGAACACTTGTTGGTGCTCCTGTAGGAATTGCTCTAATAGCTGGCATTGCCATCCCTGCAATGATTATTGGCATTCCTGTGTATGTGGGCCGTAAGGTAAAAGCGTAATTCCTTGTTAGTTCATTATTTTATTTGAAATCTCTAAGCTTAGGAATATTTTTGCTTATTTGTTTTGAAAGACAAAGGTCATTTTTAGTATCTTCAGTATAAAACAATTACATTTTTAAATAAATTTTTAGTGTTCAGCAAGCTCATATGTGTGTATAAAAATACTCACTTTGAAATTATCTGAATCTGAAAATTTAGTACATAGCATTATAAACCAAGTTTGAGTATATAGTATCTAAGGGATACATACCTGACATTTTTCTCCTAGATATATCCTTGTAAAGTCATGTCTGTAAAAAGTTAAGAGCTAAATAACACATATCCTCAGGTGAAGAATAGTCAGTTTCTGAATGATTTCCAACTTCAGGGCAATGCTTTTTTCCCCTCAAATTACTGCTTCTAGTAAATACACTGTTTTGCAAATTATATTAATTTTGTGAAATCCTAAACACCTATACTTACCACTGGACTATCAGTTGTGAATTACATACTTAGTAGCTAAGCAAATAATTCTTTTTTGAAAGGTTAAAGGGATAATTTATGAAATGACAAAGAAGTCTGCTGCTGTCTAAATTAAACAGATTTTTAGAACTGAGAAATAACTTTAGAAATTTATCTAATACCAACCCTATATACAAGCAGGGCAAAGTACAGAAATATTAAAAAAGGAAGCTCTGTTCCAGCTCTGTTAAGTCAGAATCATTTTCTCCCTTTAAATTGTTTCGTTTAATTCTAATTTGGCTTTTGGGGACCAAACTTAAGACAAGGCTGATCCTCTTTCATATAACAGCCATATATTTTTATATTCAGTATATATTACTCTTATAATCAGAAAAATAACAATGCCTACTTTTTTTAAAAAATAGCTTTAGGTCTGAGGATAAATATAGATATATGCTAAATACACACCTATATTTATTTCAAAAGTTTTTAGATAACTTAAATTGTTTAAAGTCCCATAATAGCCAATTATAATAATTTTTCAAAGCAAGGTTTTGCTGAAAACAAAGCTATTTGTTCAGATACTTAGAAACAGAAGTAAAAGAGAAAAAAGAGATGGTCATACTACACAGACCTACAAATAATTTATAGAAGAGAGATTATTTACCTCAATGTTCAAGTCTTAGGTGCAGTTACAAGTCTCCTTTTTTCAAACATGTATCCGAAGAGTTGCAATTTGATGAATTAGTTTTACCTGAAACTGTTTCCTGTGGTATTTAGGGATCTAAATCAATCTAGAAAAGATTAATAAAATACCTAAAAGTTGAGTTTCCATTTATAATAATATAGAAAATATGATCAGAAACAGTAAAACAAAAAATTAAGCTGAATTCGAAATAGTGAAATCACAAGATTACTATATGTTGAATGTTGGTGCTTAAGGATGCATAATTTTCTGGTAGATTCCTTTCTCCTGGCAGCCAGTCTTCGCAAGTCTACTCCATGAGTTTTTAGCTTTGGCTTTTCTCTGTTTCAGTGCTAAGTTTTCCAGAAATGGTAGTGGGGAAGATCAGAAATTAGCTGCATTACTGACTGATAATTAAAGCTGCCTGTGAGAACTGTTTAGGGAAGTGTAGTGGCCCAGTCCCTGAGAACATAAAGTCAAAGCTGGGAAACAGGACTTAAACTGGGAAATACAAATGTTCTTGTTCTATGCATTTATCCACCTCTCTATCCCAGCCTTTTCACTATTTAATATTATCTCACAAGATGCATTGTACTTTAAAATGATCAGGTAATATTTTATTGCAGCCCATCGGTAGTATTATTTATAAATCAAATATTTAATTTTAGAGACTGCCTGTATACTTTTGACTCTGTCTTGAAACAAAGGGTAAATGTAAATGATTTCTTTCTTTTTATTTTTTTCAATCCTCCAGCCTCTGGTCTTGAACCAAGGGCAGTAGACTTTACATGTCCTGTACCATAGATGCCTAAGCCAAGAATATTATTCTTATGTCACTATTTCTTATACTATCTTTGAGTAAAATTATAAAGATTCTACTTTTACTCAAAACTGTTAAAAATAAACACAAAATAAAATCTATCAAATCATTGGCTTATTTAAGCAAATTACTAGTAAGGAACAAATTATTTGTAAGAATATGTTTTAAGGACAATAATATGTTTACCTTGAATTAGAACATTAACTATGAAATAATAAGATAAATCATTTTAAATTTCTAGCAAAGTAGGTCTGTTTTATTTTACTAAACATGTAATGTGTATTTTTAATCCCCCATTTTATTTTTCATTCAAGATTCACAATCGATATGAAGGCAAGGATATTTCCAAGCACAAACGGAATTTGGCCATAGCAGGTGGTGTGACATTGTCTGTAATTGTCTCTCCAGTTGTAGCTGCAGTAACTGTAGGTAAGAAAATTCTAATTACCTTACCTAAAAATACTAATTAACTCAAATATTATAGAATATTTTGTAGAAGATTTTAAAAGAACAAAGCATTATATTAGTAAAGATAAAAGAGTTAATTTTTCATTTATTGAAGGGCAATTTTTTTTTTTTTTTAAAGGAAAGTCATGGTCAGAATGAAGGCAAGCAGGCAGGCAGGAAGAAAGAGAAGGAGGAAGCTTTTTATTTTATTTTTTAATTTAGTTGTTCACGCTGGTTGTTTCCCTCTGGGTCTGGAACTTGAACCCAGGGCCTGCACTCCTTTGCAGGTGATTGACTTAACTGCTACTCCACCAGGGCGCACCTATTTAAGAACAATTTAAACAGTCTACTGAAAGCATCTCATTCAGTAACATATTTCTTAGACAGATGATAAATTATTAGTCATGTATGTTTCCTGAAAGACTAAAACCTTTAAATTACTTGAATCTTTTTAACAGCTGGTTGAATTCACTTTTGGCAAGACTTATAGCACCTTAGCACTTTTCACCAGTATACCTGCTCTTGAAAGACTTTCTAAAACTCGTGTTCTATGATTTTGTTTCTTTGTTTATGATAACTAATTTAATTCCTCTTTAGGTATTGGTGTTCCTATTATGTTAGCTTATGTCTATGGCGTTGTTCCCATTTCTCTCTGTCGGAGTGGAGGTTGTGGAGTCTCAGCAGGCAATGGTAAAGGAGTCAGGATTGAATTTGATGATGAAAATGATATAAATGTTGGTGGAACTAACACAGCTGTAGGTAAGTCCATTAAGCAAAAGTAGAAAATATACTTGCTAATAGTGTTAAGTGGCAGAAGACTATAGATAACATGCAAATCAGAATTTTCATTGCCCTCCTTTTAATAGTGTTTATCTAGATGTACATTAGTGAAATGAACTTTGTAGGAATGGTATATGGATGAATGAAGTTGGAATAATTCTGAATTTCCTCCAATGAAAATACGTCTTAAAAATTCTAGACTTTTAATATTAAATTTTTCCTAAAACATTACAAATCACTAAGAAAGAATGTAAAGAAAAATACAGTTCCTAAAAGAAATTCAGATTTTTAGTGAGTAGAAAATATATTCAGCTCAGTTTTATTCAAAGAAATCTGAATGAGAACAAAAAATAGAAAATGAAAAGGTCCTGATTGGCTGCTAGTATTTGTATAAGTTAACAAACATTTTAAAATGTGTTGTATATGCTGTATTTCTTCAATTCTTATCACTGAAATAATTATTATAATCAGGCAAATGTACAAAGATAATGTCTACTTTCTTACATCCCACTCTCTTGAAATCCTGATTCAAATCAAATTTGGACCCTTTTACTCCAGAATTGTAGTTCTACCTTTCCACCAAAACAGTTACCAGTGACCTCCACTACATAAAATATAGTGGTCAATTTCTTGGTCTTCATCTGTATTATAATAGTATAAGCCTGACTTGGGTAGACTGTCCTCCTTCTTGAAACATATTCTTTACTTGTCTTCTGGAAAACCACTTCTCTAATCATATCTCCTGACCACTCCTCAGTCTTCTTTGCTGGTTCATTTTTCTCTCCTGTCCTCTACATTTTGGAGTTTTTCTCAGGATCAGTTCTCAGACTTCATGTCTTTATCTTCACTCACTCCCTGGGAAATCTATTAAATAATATATACACTGCCTGCTCTTAACGCTCTCCTCTAACTCTCCTCTTTAATCTGTACTTGAATGTCTAACAAGAATTTCAGGCTTAATATGTATATAACCAAACTCTTCACTCTAAAACCTGTTATTCTCTCAGCCTTTTTCACTTCAGTAAGTAGCTTCCCTATTCTTGTTGTTGCTAGGGTCCCAAACCTTCACTTACAATGATTCCTTTTTCCCCTTCTTCCCTACATCTGGTCTACCAGCAAAGTCTGCTGCTTCCTTCAGCATTCATCATAATCCAGCCATTTCCCGCCCTTCACTGCCGTTTCATTTATCCAGCTTGCTCTCTGCTTGCTAGACTTTTACTAGTCTCTTACCTATCAGCTTTAGTGTCTTCTCAAATTCCACTCACTATTGCACAGTACAGCTACAGCGATACTTCCAAAATATATATCACGCCTAAAGTTTAAGACTTTCCTAGTGACTTCTAACTGTGCTGGGGAGATAATATCCAGAGTCCTTATCCTGGCCCATGGTCCCTACATGATCTTTCCTAGACTTTGTCTCTAAACTCATGTTTTATCAGTCTTCTATTTTATACCACCCCTTCTTGATGTTTTCAAGGATACCAAGCACATGTACACTTCTTTTCAACTTGGAATTCCATCTGCCTGGAATACTTTTACCCCAGATAATTTCATAGCTCATTCCTTCACTTCTTCGGAGTTTCTTCAGATGTTACCTTATCAAAGAAACCTTCTTTCCTCCGCTGTCTAAAAGAGTGCACAGGCACACACACATGCACTCCTTATCACACTGTCTTTTATTCCCTTTACTCTTTTTTTTTTTCCATAACATTTAAATTTTACAGCATTATATATTAATATATATATTACACACACATTTATATATGTGTATGCATTGCGTGTGTATGTGTGTCGGGGGGGCAGGATATTTATCTCTTAGATTCACTATATACTCAGTGTATGTTTAGGCATTGGGTATAAGGAACTCAAATATTGAAGTAATACATAAATGAACCCCTTTCAATACAGAGCATTTGAGAAGTACTGTAAGATTGGAGTATGGTAGCATCAGATCTTTTAATAGATTGTAGACAATTGGAACTGTGGAATCAACTTTTAACTAATTCTTATTAACCTTCACAATGTCTAAATGATGCCTTTACTTAAAACTGTCATATAATTTTCCTCCAAAGTCAGCTAATTTTTTCAACAGTCAGATTCTTTATAGAATTCTAAATCTTCTGAATTATTTTTTTCAAGTTGTGACCATTAAAAATAGAATTGCAGTCCATAATCTAACTTTACTCTTTACTCTTGCTTCATAATTATGTGTTCCTAACTCTAGACATCTCTTCTTCAGTATGTTTTATACTTTAAACAATAAAATGTCCTACCTGAAATCATGGAGAATTTATGAAAGACATTAATAATCATACTATTTAATTTCTTTGAAATGTTTGCATTTAGACACAACTTCAGTAGCAGAAGCAAGGCACAACCCTAGCATAGGGGAAGGAAGTGTTGGTGGTCTGACTGGCAGTTTGAGTGCAAGTGGAAGCCACATGGATCGAATAGGAGCCATTCGCGACAATCTGAGTGAGACAGCCAGCACCATGGCACTAGCTGGAGCCAGTATAACAGGGAGTCTGTCTGGAAGTGCCATGGTAAACTGTTTTAACAGGTAATAAAAATGTGCTTTATTTTGTTTTGTCTTTTCTTTCTTCACTGAAGATTATTAGTTAGATGAGGGTTTGAACAAAGCATCATAATCGCATATAACCCTAATATGTCAGCATTGAAAACAGTAATGTTAAAAGATAAAATTTAGTGGTAAATTGTAAGGTGTTTTACTTGTTTGAATTTTCTTTATAGTACATCTGTGATATAGTAAAAACTAAGGCATAACATTTTTCCAATATTTTGACTGCACTTGTTAGATTTTATACCATGAATCAGTGCTAGCTCTGCTTCACTGGACACAGTAAAGGCAGTGCCTAAGTCTGACTTTGCCTCTAGAGATGACAGCTTCATGTTGGGAATGGAGGTGGAGTCAGGACATCCGAGAATGTGTGAGCAAGGCCAGGACAATCTGTCTGGGCTCCTTGTTTATTAATAATGATTTCATTCATTGTTTGCCAACTATTCTATAGATGTATAAGTAAGAAATATTAAAATATTTTATTATAGATGAATGAGTAGGAGAAATTAAAGCATTTTTATCTGCCCTTGTTTCCACTTTATTATTCTTTACTTGTTTATTAGCTTTGTTTTGTTGTTTAACATAATATACAGTACCTGAATTGAAAGATAAATGAGTCACATTTATTTTTAGGTAGTTTTCATTTAAACTTAAACTCAAGTCACAGTGGCCTATATTATTATATTTATTTAAAGAATGAGGCATTAATTTATAGAGCCATTTTTAATATAGATGCTCAGGATTTTTTGATTCACTGATCTGTCATATAGAGTGGTTGATAATACTTCAGATTTTGTATTTTGTTATGAATCATGGCAGGCAAAATGCCACATCTTGGGTGAAAATAATGGGGTATACTTTTTAAACATTTTTTTTTTTAAACAATTTTTTTTTATTTTGCTTCACATTGGTTGTTCCTCCTGGCCCCTAATCTTGAACCCAGGACCCTGGGATGTGTGTGGGACTGCTCCCAGGTGTGCTAGACCACTAGGCCACCAGGGCATGCCCAGCAATGGAGCATATTTAAATTAAAACCCTCTAGGTTTCCCATTTTATGTGAATGACTGGTACTGTTCAGTGTGCTGCAGTAAAATTTGAATAATCAAATAAAAATACACAGTTTCTAAAGTAGCATCTTACTAGCATTATTACCTGAATTATTTAAAGATACTTATTAAAGTAGTGCTGATATTATAATTTGGATTTTCTATTTGATACTCCCCTCTTTAAGGTTGGAAGTGCAAGCAGATGTGCAGAAAGAACGATACAGTCTCAGTGGAGAATCTGGCACTGTCAGCTTGGGAACAGTTAGTGATAATGCCAGCACCAAAGCAATGGCAGGATCCATTCTGAACTCCTACATCCCACTGGACAAGTAAGAAAAGAATTGTTCTAAAATTAGAAGTTACAAATTAGAAGGATTTTTAAGTTAATTTTTCAATATTGTTAGGCAAAATTATCATAAATAATGTTTTTTAATTATTAGGTTTTCTGGGGAGAGGAAGTGGTGAGATGTCCAAAAGAAGCAAAAAGCAAACTAGAGACAGGAATTATATTAGTTGCTAGGGGTTGGGGGTGGAGAGGGAGGAATGGGAACTGAATGCTAGTGCATACAGGGTTTCTTTGGGGAATGATGAAATACAGTAAACATGACTGAGGTACATACTTTAAGCAGATGAATTCTATGATATGTAAATGACTATCAGTAAAGCTGTTCTGAGAAAAGAAAATGGAGAAGGTAGCACAGCACTGTCCCTGGAATAGCTTAAGCAATAAATGTAGCTGCCCCTAATTTTTTTAAATTGAAGCATTATTGAAAGACAGTCTTCGTATTTCAAATCATTTTTAGTAGAAGGCATCCTGTGTTAATTTGTTCCGATAGCTTTTACGTAGTCTTTTTGAGTTTTTCACACAGAAACTCTACCCTAGTTGTCATTTGAATCAAAATTTAAACAAAGTCACAAATGTATTTGTATTTGTTACCTTCCAGAGATGGCAGCAGTATGGAGGTGCAAGTAGACATTGAGTCAAAGCCATCCAAATTCAGGCACAACAGTGGAAGCAGCAGTGTGGAGGATGGGGGTGCCTCCCGAAGCCACGCTGGCGGCTCCTCCGGTGGCTTGCCTGAAGGCAGATCCGGTGCCACCAAGTGGTCCAAAGAAGCAGCAGCAGGAAAGAAATCAAGAAGTGGTAAATTGAGGAAAAAGGGTAATATGAAGATAAATGAGACCAGAGAGGACATGGATGCTCAGTTGTTAGAACAGCAAAGCACGAACTCAAGCGAATTTGAGGCTCCTTCTCTCAGTGACAGCATGCCCTCTGTAGCAGATTCGCACTCCAGCCATTTTTCTGAATTCAGTTGTTCTGACTTAGAAAGCATGAAAACTTCTTGTAGTCATGGTTCCAGTGATTATCATGCCCGTTTTGCTACTGTTAACATTCTTCCTGAGGTAGAAAACGACTGTCTGGAAAATTCTCCACATCAGTGTAGCATTTCTGTGCTTACCAAAACTGCTTCATGTTCAGAAGTTCCACAGTTGAATCATATTGCTGAAGAACATCCTAGCAGTGGACTGAAACCCAGTGTGGATTTATATTTTGGTGATGCTGTAAAAGAAACAAATAACAACCATTCACATCAGACAATGGAATTGAAAGTTGCAATTCAGACTGAAATTTAGACCTGTAGATGTTGCAAAATAATTACCACTGAATACCCTTGCTTGGAGCTGGTTGAACTACGAGTGACTACTTTAAGTTTCAAGCTACCAGCAAATGCCGCATTGGGCTACATAATCATAATACAGATACTTTTTTCTGTGTTCAGCAAAGCATTGTGTTTCATGTGGATCTTGAGTACCAACCTACGAAGGCTTTAAAAGTGCATTATTGTGAGGACAATAAATCTTACAAGAAATATGTTTTGTGTTTTCGCCACAAAACATTGCTTGAAGCACATGCTTGTGTAGATAGGAATTTGGCTTAATTTATAATCAATATAAAATACTAATGCAGTTCTACAGCATTCTTATGTAGAAAACTTGAGGCCTAGAGATAAGTGGTTAGTGACATTTTATTGAAACCACTAAGGTATAATGTTTAAAGAACCTTGCAGGTTACTCTCAGTATATGATGCTCTTTGTAACATTTCTATTCATAACTGGGCATAAATTTCATTTTTTTCTTCATATGCAATGTGAATATATGCATATATAAAGCTTAGTGTAGCCCATTTGCTACCATTTGGATACTTAGGCACTTTGAGCAAAATTGTGGCAGTTTTTGCACAACTTTTAAATAGAAATACCTGGTTCTCTATATATCTTGTATATTGTTGATGCCATCTTAGAAGACAAGTGTAAAGGTAGGTAATTAAGTATACTGTCAGCACCAAATAAGATATATAAAATTACAAAATGAAATTCCATTAGCTTGTAAGTATTACAAAAAAAGTCACCTTTTGCTAAGGGGAGGTTTGTACCCCATTGATTCTTGGTGCCTTTGGAATAAGTAGATTGGATTTTAAGGGCCTAGTTGTTGGAGGACTTTGCTGTATTGTTTTCTGTAATGTCCTCTCTAATCACCTTGGCTTCTATAGAAAAATACACGATAAACAAAAATATGATTAATAACAATGCTGAAAAAGTATTAGCCTACCAAAGACACACTCAGGCTTTAGTGAATAACTTTACATAACCTCAGTTTTTAACATATGCACATCTTCTTCAATCATGAAATCAAAACGTGGCACAGAGCTTGTGCCAGGTACTGCCGAAGGGTCCACACATGACTGGCTTTATTTTCTTGTACTTTTGTTTATGGAAGATGTTCAGCGGACATAAGCAGAAGTTAGCCAAAATACTGCCTGTACTATTCATTTTCTGTATAATTCACTTAAATAAAACAGGTTAACCTCAGTGATAGCAGTTAAAAATGTTTCATCTTACGTGTTTCTTTTAAGTATTACATTATGGTGCTACCGAGCATTTTCTCTTGATAAGAAGAAAAATGCCATGGGCTGCAGTCTTCTTCCATCACTTTTTCCTCACCATGTCCATTAATCTGCTTATAACACTAGTGCCAGTTATTTTATTTGATAACGCTTGTTATGGTATTTGTATATTTGTTTGCATTCCAATTTTGTTCAATAGTGTGTAAACTGTATACATAAAATAAATGTAAATAATAATGTATTTGCTGCCTTATATTTTGTGCAAAGATGTTTTCATAAGAACAGAAATATTCATTTGCCATGTGGTAGTTATTTAAAAATATTTCAAGCCATAAAGATAATTCTTCATTTACTTCAAACTGAATCACTTGATCTCCTCAACAGTGTTAGAAATTATCCTTTCTTCGTGTATAATTTCTAACTTTGCTCCAGAAAGAAGTTGCTCTATTCATCAACGTAAATTGGTTGGAAAGTAAATACATCTAGCATTAAATTGTGAAAACAGATTAAGTGTTGTAAGTCTTTATCTTAAGGGAAAGATGGAAATATTTTTTTAAAGGAAAGGTACAGGCAAGAATGATGGCAAGCAGAGGAAGGCAAAAAGAGAAGCTTTTTTATTCATTTTACGTAGTTGTTCATCTTGGTTGTCCCCACTGCCTCTGGCGCACAAACCCAGGACCTCAGGATGTATGTGAACTGGACTGTCTCCAAGCCCTATTCTACCAGGGCGTGCCTTTAAAAAATATCTTAAAAGACTAGTTTAAGAGAATTTACTCGGAAAATTATTACATTATAAAACAGTCACTTAAATCCAAGCTAGTAATTGTAATAAAATTTCATCTATTCTCTATAAAATGCACAGATGGTTTTTCTGTTCTATTAAGTAGTTAATGCATGAATATGTTGACTGCCAAGAGAAAAGTTTACCCCCATTCCATTCCAGGTTGTATCCCTAACCAGTACTACCTCTAATTCGCTTTTAAAATGCTCTGAGTCTTTTAACTGACATCAGAAATTCCTACACATCTCAAAGGTCCTTCAAGCTTGGGTTTGTGTTTGTTTTTTTTTTAAGGAAACATGTAGGCAGGAATGAAAGCAAATAGGCCAGGCAGGAAGAAAGGAGGAGGAGGAAAGGTTTATTTAGTTGCCCCCCAACCCTGGGTCTTGAACCTGGGACCTTGGGAATTATGTGGACTGAGCCTATGGTGTGCTAGACTGTCAAGCCCACTAGGGCACACAAAACTTGGATTAATTTAGGACCACATTCCCCTGAAGTTCAAACTCTGGGCTAGCCTAGAACAAAAGAATGTTTTAGGGTTCAAGACAGGTCTTAACTCACTAAAATCTTTGTATTCTCTTTGTATTTTACTTTCTTTAAAACAAATGAGAGGTGCGTCCTGGTGACCTAGCAGATAAAGCCACCAGATGTAATTCACATACATCCCAAGGACTGGGTTCTAGACCTGGGGTCCAGGGGAACGACCAAGATGAACAACTAAATGTTTCTCCTCTCCCTGCCTACCTGCTCATCTTCATTCCTGCCTGCACCTTTCCTTAAAAAAAAAAAAAAAAAAAAGCATGGGGGAAATCACATGGTCGTGAAAGAGCACAAAAATCAGTATGTGCCCTGCTGTTCATTGTGCAGACCACTGGTTTGATGATGTTCTCATAAACAGATTTCCAACTTCAGAGCCCTGAATTATATTTCCATGTTAAATTTATACAGTCCACTTATTTTCACTGGAAATCGGGTTATTTTGTAAATACCCAAGACTTTGGACCACCAAATGATAAAATGCATGTTGAAGATCATCAGAGCTATTAAATCCCACATGATACGATCAAAATAAATCCCTGAGGTAATTTTGCCTTTTTATTCAGTCATCAAGATTCTCAGGGCTATACCTTATTTAGTTCCTTTTAATGGATTTGTTTCATCCATTTCCCTTATTAAAGTTGCGATACCATGGCTCAAAGTCAGTATTTATACACTGCTTGGTTTTGAATGCCAAAAAATGGTATCTAAATTTAGAGGAAGATAAAGTGTTTTGTAACCATCATTTAATAGATGAGTAAGTGAAAGGAACTTTAGCATTTAAAAAATCTAGTTCAAATTTAATCAGTAAACATTCAAATCTGAATTTTGTGATTTCTGTCAGTTTATTCATTTAATTAAGTAGATATTAGATATATAGCATTGTGCTAAACGATCCTCTAGCTTCAGTGAGCTGTGTCACAATGGAAGAGAGAAAAAATGAATATATGTATATAATGTAATATCAAAATGATTAAGTACTATGAAAAATACAGGGTGGGAAATAAAGTGACCAGGTGTTCAGTAATGCTGTTTTATACAGAGCAAATAAGCAAAAGCTCTGCTTAGATGCCATTCATGTACATATCTAAAGGAGGATTAAAAGACATGCCCTAGTGGGTGAGCATTCCAGAAAGAGACCTCCTAGGTGAGTAAATGGACAATTTAAACATCAACCTTGAAATTTGTTTGATATATAGGAGGGCAAGTCTGCCACCTTTTCTTTTTTTAGTGAATATCTTGATATTGGACTTTATACCATTTTTAGTGCACGCCAACATTTAAGAAGAATCCATTAATTTTTACTGGAATTACATTGACTATATTATGTCTAAAGAGGTCTTTCACACCTTAATTGTATTGCCAGTTACGATTTTTTTTAGATGTCATTTTCTATTTGTTACTAAGACAGAAATATTTGTGTAATGATTTTACATCTGGGAAATGCTAATTCCAATGGATTTCTGTGTAAACAGTCAACTGAATAACTTTCACAGTGCTTTGAAATAGCAAACACTTTTAAAGTATTTTTTAAATATTAACTGATTTTTTTCTTCATAACAACGCTGTGAAGAAGTTATTTTTATTATCTTCATTTTACAGATGAGGCACAGAGTTAAGTACTCGGCCCAGAGTTGCACAGGTAAGTTACAGAGCTGGCTTTTTTTTTTTTTTTTTTACATCATTTATTTCTTTTTCTGGCCCATTTTCACTGGTTGGGATTTTAAGTATATATGCTGAATAGCAGTGATTATAGGGATGTGTTGTTGACTGGGAAACCTTTTAACATTTCATCTATCAATTATGATATTTGCTGCAGATATGTTTATACATGCACTCTGTCATATTAAGTTCTCCTCAGACTAATTTGGCAAGAGTTTTTGCCTTGGGAAATGTTGAATTTTACCGACTGTTATTGGGAGGGGATACATCTATCATATAATTGTGATTTGTTCTTTTAATGTTAATATGGTGAATTTCATTTTCCAAATGTTAAACTAAATTAACAATATCAGAGTGTATGAGATTGGAATTATGTCTTCTTGAATGATAGGTAGAAATTGTTAAGGTCATCTGGACCTTCTGAATCACTTGATTTTTAATACCACAGAGCCAGGTTTTCAGGGTTAATAAGCAATTTTCCATCTATCTAATATGAGCAGTAAGGAATGGCAGTTTCTTTCCTCTTTAAGCGTTTACTAATCCTAGAATATGTAGATATGCCTGACTCTTTAATGACAGCTTAGCACAGCTCTTATTTTTAATTCCAATCTTTTGCCTAATAGTATTGGTGGACCTTTTTTTTCAGTTTCTTTTCACTAGCTTTGCTCCTTCACAAAGGAGGTAAAATGTAGATGTGTACTAGGTGCTTCCAGATTCCGAGTTGAAGATACTAGGAACACAGAAGCTTAAGAAACTAGATTTTTGCAGGTGAGAACTTCATAATTTTCCTTTAAGTATTTCCAAAATAAGCACTTTATTTATGAAAAGAGAGTTGAGGATGAGGATAAGCTTGTTATGCCTGGATCAAATAACTGAGCAAAAGGACTATGAGGATGTCTGTGGACTTGGGTCTCAGAGTTGATGATCAGCCACTTTATCACACTGTACACCAGAATACATTGTTTGAAATAAGACTGGCAAAACAGGCGGTCACTTTTTAACAAAGTTTTATACCACATGTTAGTTTATAGATATTTTATGATTTGTGATGGCAACTGGAACATGATTTTTTAGGATGGTGTAGCTGAGGCATTTCAATTTTTTTGGTGGCTTTTTTTTGTTGTTGCTTGTATAAAGAAAATTCACTTTCAGCTAGAAAAACAAATCATTATTACTTTAGAGGTACTGTTTTAGAGACAATTGCTATTGAAAGTTTAAATAAAATGTACACAAAGGATTGCTTTTCCCTTTCCCAATTTTTCCTTTCCCTTCTTTGCTCTACCCACTTTCTCTTCTTCGCTCCTATTCCTCTGTTACCTTTTCCCATAACCAATGCAAATGACCAAGTATGTATGAAAGCGTTTTCTCCATTTTCATATACTCACCTACAGTGCATACACAGTGATTATTTTCTTAACACTACCCAGTGGAAAACAGTCCAAGGCAACTGGCATAACTCCAATTCCATCCTTTTAACAGCTACATGAAAATTAATAGCATAGATCTGCTTTATTTTATACAATATTCTTATATTGATGGGCATTCACTTTGTGTCTGTTGTGGGGTTTTTTTCCTACACTACGAAAACTGCAAGAAACATCCTCATCATGACTTAAGTTCTTATTTTCTGGTAATTTTAATTATGGGAGGAAGATTCATGGAAATCAAGTAAATGGATTGAAAAGTATATGTATTTTTAAATTTTAATATAAAGTTTCCCAAATTGCCTACAAAAAAGACTGTCACAATTTACAACCCCGTAACAACCCCATAACAATTCCCCTGCCTTCCACCAGCAAATAGGGATTAGAGGTATTAGAGCTATATTGGTTTTTGTAAGACTATTTGGTATCAAGTAACATCTGTTACCAAATATTACATCTCCCTGATCAGTAGTAAATTTGTACATCTTTTTGTGTTAATTTTTTACGGAGAGAGGGGAATGGTGGTATTTGATTATTTTCTCTAAATTGGCTGTTATATGCTTTACTGATTTTCTTTTGAATTACTTTCTCCTTGTCAGAAAGAGATCTTTGTATACTATACATAGAATTTGATGGTCATATTTTTGTTATGTTTTCTTCAAACCTACTATATGACTCATTTGTTAACTTTTTTAAATACTGTGCATGTTACAAATTATTTGGAATATTAGAGGTTTACTGGAAAATTGTGAAGATAAAATCTTCCCATATATTCTTTAAACATCATTTTTGTCATGTGAAAATGCTGCTGTAGAATGTAACTAATGGTAATATTTTAGAACTTTAGTCATCGTTAAAGTTTTCCCTGCTCCTAAATTAGTTTCATAGATTGCTTGAGATTTTTATTTAATTCTTTACATTTGTTTAATCTGTCTTAACTGTATATTAGCTATTAGTATACTACAGAGTTCCACTTTGATTTTCTTCCAGATGGAAAGCCATTTGTGACGACACTGCTTGCTAAATAGTATTTTTCCCAGGATGCTACCTTTATATTGGAATTTCTACATTTCTAACAAAAACCTGCTGGTATTTTGATTGAAATTTCATTGCATCTATATATAGATAGATCGATTTGGGGAAGACTGGCATCTTAACAATATTGAATATTCTGATATATGAGTGTATGTATTTATTTAGTACTTCGATTTCTTTCAATAAGACTATAGAGATATTTTAATTAAAAATACTTTATTTCTAAAAAATGCTAACCATCATCTCAGCCTTCAGCAAATCAAAATCTTTTTGCCAGTGGAGGGTGCTGCCTTAATAGTGATGGCTGCTGACTGACCAGGGTAAGGTGCTAAAGGTTGGAATGACTGTTGGCGATGTCTTTTTTGTTTTTGCTTTTTTAATTTTATTTTATTCATAGAACATTGCATTATAACATTATGTTTAAGGTGTACATCACTGTAAATCAACATCTAAAGATGAGAAATTCAGTGTACCACCAACTGCCCGATTCTGTCCATCATAGAATTGAGCCTTTTGCACCCCCTTCCACCTGCCTTTCTGGTAACCACTAATTTGGTCCTTTATGCTGAAAGTCTGTTTTTGTTTTTACATTCATTTTTTTGACTGGTTCTTTATATTGTATGTGTGAATTAAATCATATGGTGTTTGTCTTTCTCCTTCTGACATCTCACTAAACATATTTCCCTCTGAAATAATCCATATTGTTAGAAATGGCAGAAAACCATCTCTTTTTTAATATTAGCTAAGTAGTATTTAATTGTATATATTTATGACACCTTTACTCATCTGTTGATGGACATTTAGGCTTTCAACTTTTGGCTATTGTAAATAATGCTACAATTAAATATGTGTGTGCTTATATCTCCGAATGGTGGCTAATAAAATTAACTTCTTAGCTACTTGGCTTAGGTCACTATTAAAACCCTATGCAGGGGTAGGGCCCTGGTGGGGAATCTGTGGGAAAACAGAAAAGTCAATTTGGTTTGTAAGGGTTCTGTCTGGTTTCTCCCTGCTATACAATGACGTGTGCCTGCAGTGACAAAGTTTTAGACTAGGTTTCTAGTGTACTGTGATACTGGAAATTCTGTGGTAAAGTAATTCAGTCATGCTAAGCTCTTTTTTCTTTCAGCTAAGTCTAAAAATCTGGCTTAGATTTTACCTTATCCTGAAAACATTCTTGATGAACTCTGCTTGACCCTTGTAATACCTTTGACACTCAACATTTCATTGCTGCTTTTTTTTTTCTACTAAAGTATCTTGAACTTGGTTTTATTTTCTATTTCTTTCAAATTAGGCATAGTCTCATTAAAAACAGGAGAAATTTTTTTTAGCTCTCACAATACTTTATCCAGAGGGTCATAAACAATTCAGTTCACTTAGAATACTTATGATTATGGAACTAAGATATTTGTTATTGAACACTAAGCTTCTAGGACAGTGGACTGTATATCTCAATTTGCCTAAGAGTCACAGGAAATATTTATGTGAAAGTTCAATTCCCAATCCCTTGGACTCTTAAGACTCCTAAATAATTCTGGTGCAAATATTCTGAGAACTACTCTTTGAGAAATATTTAGAGTATCATTTTACACTTCTCAATAATACATTCTCTATGAACTTTGGAAACCTGAGAACTTTTAGGGCAGTATCCTCCTTCAACATTTACTAAGCACCCACCAGCAAGACTCTGGATGTACAGCTGCATTGACTCACCCTCAACAGTGACAGGCTGGAAATGCAAGACATCATGCTCTTACAAATAGTTTGTGCAGTTCAACCTGTGAAGTCATCTCATGACTGCGGTAACATGACTAATTTCCAGGAGATGGCGCCAAAGGTCCAAGACCAGCCACATCTCTGTCTATATTGTTTCTATTGGAAGGTAGGAATGGCTGTCTTTTATCTAGTAAACAGATGTGAAGAAGGGCATGGTGTTTGAAAAGGGCTTTCTTAACCTTTCTAACAACATAGATGTGCTCATAATACCTATGAGAAGAAACAGCTATACACAGAGAAGGAAAGATAAGCACTTATTAAATGTCACCAGGCCTTTTGCACGAACCACTTACCACCACAACTCTCAACAGTAGGAAGGTAGCCATTTCCATTTCGCAGATGAAGAGCCTAACGTCTGCAAGATCATGTAGCTCCTGAGTTGGGAGCTATATGATTTAATTCCAAGTTTGATATCCATACTCAAAAGCAATTTTCCAGCTAGAAACAGGAAGCATTTGTGGAATATTGTCTCTTGCTTAATTTTCATTGATTTTTCTGCCTTCGATTAACAATTTTCAACAATCTTTTTAATGGGATTTTGAGCCAAAGGCATAGAAACCTATAAACATGATAAAATTTGCTATATTCCAGAGACAGGGATTTTTGCTAACAGACTTGTATTGTGTAGAGAATTGATAGAATTCTGTGAGTCTTGAAGGGGTCATTTTGATCTGAGTGGTGATAGGGGAGTAAAATAAATTCCAAATGAATGTATTTTGGTCCATCCTGTTCCTAGAAAAACAAGTATAAGAAAATACCTTTGAAATAACTTTGACATAATGTTCTGCAACAACTCATGATTAATGTTCTCTGCACACACTGCATAGAATCAACTCTGTACTTTCTCCTGAGTGGACATCAAAGAGCGCATGCCATTTCTAACAGGGAAGTACAACAAGTCAATCATATGAAGTTCTCACCAAATGCTTACGAGGTGGAAATTAAAGCTTATACTTATAGCTCCATATATTTGACACTTCCCTGACAAACTTCAAATTCTTAATATGTCCATCAGTCTATGGGGTCCACTTGTAGAGGCGTTTATATTTTCAGATCACGATGTACTCTCTGAATTTTGCCTAGATTATTGCTAATTCTGAACTAGTTAGAAATACAAAGCCTGTTTAGTTTCAATATTGTAGGTACATGAAAACTTTGCTACTTCACCTTCCCACATCCACCCCAAATTTCCTTAGTCCATAAATCGCAAATTACAAAAGGGCAAAAACCTATAAAGTCACAGTTTTCTCACCATTTCACACTACACAATATTTATTTGTATTCTTATTTGAGCTTCAATATAAAGGGATTAGATGAGCTCTAAGAAATTATCTTCAGACTGTAATGTAACCCATTTCTGTAATAAAGACCAGGGTTTGATAAAGGCTGTTCAGAATAGTTTCATTAGTGATGTGAGGCAGAAGTAAAATTTCCTTCAAAAAGGAGAACTGGGAGGTGGAAAAATAGAGAAAGTTATTTATATTTGAAAGCATGATGGTATAGGAAAGGATGGACACTTGAAGGTTTAAAAAAAAATTGTAGGTGGAGAAGAGTAGACAGAGAGGAAAGCAGCAAAGAAAGAGAGAAGGTATTATTCTTGAAGGAAATCCTTGTAGAAGTGATGGGACCAGGAATCAGCATTAGAAATGAGACAGAGGGACACAACCTTGTGGCTCGGGCAGCTGAGACAGCTGGGGTGTGGACCATGTGAAACCCAAGGACCTGAGTTTGCAGCCCAGGGGTGCAGCTGGGGGAGGCCCTGGCAAGGAAACAACAGAAACAAAAACCCCAACAAAATGAACGGTGCTTTTTCCTTCTCTCCCTGCTTTCCTCTCTTCCTCCCTCCTTCCCTCCCTTAAAAAATTAAAACAAAAAAGAAGACCATGACGACAACTTCCCGGGACAGAGGAGGGAGGGACATTTGGTAATACATCAAAAGGAAAGGAAGCTGCTGCTCGAAGCAGTCATGTGAATCGCCCCAGTTTTTTCAGTTAAGGTTAGGAGGCTGAGGGTGACTAGAATAGTAGCAACAACTGCTGAGACCAGACCTTAACTGATGGTCCGTGGTAGGACAGGTGGGGCCCTAGATAGTGTCCACGAACCAGAAATAGTAATGATAGTCTCATATACATGCATGTGTATGTCTAGAAGGTATATACATACACACATATGTATATATAGTTTAGAAGGTGTTTTTGTGTTATTTTACATAATGTCATTCCAGATATTTACTCATCATTTAAAAATAAGCCACTTGAAACCCAGAGTGGTTGTGACTTGTTCAGGTGTTACACAACTAGCAGAAATTGTCATGTATAGTTTTAAGAGCCTTTTCTTTTTCCCCTTTTGTTTTAGTATTTTGTCTCCATTTTTGGTTTTTAGTATGTTGACTTTTACTCTTGTGTCTAAAACTTTGTGTATAAAGTCCCCGAAGGCATGAATTCAGACCCATGATAAGTCCTCCTCACTCTGTATAGAATTACAACTGACCCTTGAACTACAGGGGTTAGGAAAACCCCAGTACCCCCATACCTAGTAGGAAATCCACTCCCTCTCTAGCCACATGTCCCATATCCAGGGATTCAACCAACTGACATTGGTTGATGTAGTTGTGCCTAAGAATGGGGAACCCACGGTTAGAAAGGAAAAACACAGTAAGTGGATCTACACAGTTCAAATCCATGTTGTTAGAAGATCAGTTGTATCTTCTTTGAGACTTTCTGCTTCTGGGTTCATAATTTACACCTATCATATACAACAAGTGCTAACATTCCACTGAAATACTTTTAATAATTCAGCCAAGCCATGTGAGGAAAAAAAGCTTCAGGGAGGTGACATTTTAATGTGAGTTTAAAGGATGACTAAGAAGTAGCCTTGTGGTTTTTGGAGGTAAGAGGGAGGATAGAACATCATTTGTAGCAGGGAAATAGCCTGTGAAAAAGTAGTCAATGCTGGGTGAGTAACGTGGGTAGTGAAACACTTTGCCTGGGCGATATGTTGGATATGGGTTTGAGAAAACGAGAGAAGTCAAGACGAAGCCCAGGTTTCTGACCGAGACCAGTGTGTGAATGCTGGTAAATTTCACCAGGATGTGGAATAAATGAAGCCTGAGTTTGAGAGAACAGAGTTTAATTTCGAGCATATTTCATTTGAAGTGCCTGTGAGATGAAGTTTTGTTTTATCAGCTGGGAGCTCAGGAAGGGTTTAATATCTTCTATGTCCTCAACATACCGCCCCGTTAACCACTATTTTCCTGCCCCATGTTAATCACCATTTGTTACATTTTTTTTTTAAGATTCCACATGTGAGTATTTGTCTGTCTTTCTGATTTATGTCACTTAGCTTAATATCCTCAATATCTATCCATGTTGTTGCAAATGACCAGATTTCCTTTTCTCATGGCTGGATAATATTCCATTTTATGTCACTGTATGCCGTATATCTGTCCATATGTATGTATATGAATAATGTATATATATTGGATAGATATATATTTATACATACACACATTTCTTCTATATCCTGTTTTCATTTCCTTTTGCTATATACTCACAAGTGTGATTGCTGGATCATATGGTAGTTCTAGTTTTAATTTTTCCATAGTAGCTGAACCAAATTTCATTTCCACCACAGTACGAGGATTCCCTTTATCCACATCCTCACCAGCATTGCTATCTTGTCTTCATGATGATAGCCAATCTCAAGGTATTAGGTGATATCTGATGGTTTTGATTTGTATTTCCTTGATGATTAGTGATACTGAGCATCTTTTTCATGTACCCATTGGCCATTTGGATGTCTTCATTGGGAAAAATACCCATTTCTGCCTATTTTTTAATTGAACTGATTTTTGTTAGTGGGTAGTATGAGTTCTTCATAGATTTTGGATATTAACCTGTTTTCTGATATATGTTTTACAAATATTTTCTCCCATTTCTATGTTCCTTTTCCATTTCATTTCTTTTACTCTACAGAAATTTAGCTTTTTGGTTTAATGTAGTTCCATGTGTTGATTTTTGCTTTTATTATTTGTTCTTTTGGTGTCATAGCCAAAAAAAAATCATTGTCGACACTGGTGTCAAGCTTTTCCCCTGTTTTCTTCTAGTTGTATGGCATTCGGTCTTGTGTTTAAGTCCTTGATCTATTTCAAATTAACTTGTGTGCAAGAAAGGGATCTAATTTCATTGTTCTGCTTGTGCTTAATCTCGTTTTCCCAGCACCATGTGTTCAAGAGACTGCATTTCCCTGTTAGATATTCTTGGCTCCTTTGCCAAATATCAGTGGACATGCAGTTTTAATTCTGGACTCTTCATACTGTTCCATTGGTTTATGTATCTTTTTATGCCCGTGGCATAAGCATCAACTTGGTAGTGTCATTTGAAACCAGTACATGTGCTGCCTCCAGCTTTGTCCTCATGATTACTTTGGCACTTGGGAGCCCTGTGGTTCCAAACAGATTTCAGGATTTTTTTTTTTTTGGTAGGTATTTTACCAGTTTTGATGTGACTGTTAATGGGACAGGTTTTTTCCCCATTTCAATGTTAATGTAAAGAAATGCAATTGATTTCCATATGTTGATTTTCCATCCTGTAACTTTACTGATTTGTTGTTTAGTTCCAGTAGTCTTTGGGGTTTTCTATATACAGTGTCTTCAACTAAGTAATATTGTACTTCTTCCTTTCTAATATGGATGCTTTTTCTTGTCTTACCTTATTGCTGTAGGTGGGATTTCTAGTACTCTCGTGAATAAGAGTGGCTAGTGGGCATCCTTATCTTGTTCTTGATCTTGGAGGGGAAGCTTTGAGTTTTTCACCATTGGCTGATGTTAGCTGTGGGATTATCACATACAGCCTTTATTATGTTGACATATGTTCCTTCTACCCCCATGTTGGCTTTTGCTGAAAAAATTGATGTTGATTTTGTCAAACGTTGTCTCTGTATCCACTGTTATGGTCATATGACTTTCATCCTTCATTTTGTTGACATGGTGTATTCATGAATTGGTTTGAATATGTTGAACTTTGCTTGTGCAAGTTGTCCCTTGTGGGCACAATGTATGATACTTGCTTTACTGAATTTGGTATGTTAATATTTTGTGGAGGATTTTTGTACTTACGTTCATCGGTACTTTCCCTTTTTCATGATGGCCTTATTTGCTTTCCGTATCAATGTGTTTGGAGGCATTCCCTGTTCAATTTTTTGGAAGTTTGAGAATGGGTATTAAATCTTTGATGGTTTGATAAAACTCACTAGTAAAGCCATCAGGTCCTGGGATTTTCTGTGTGGCAAGGTTTCCAGTTACTGATTCAATCGCTTGTTATTGGTATTCAGATATTCTGTTACTCCCTGATCTAATCTTGGTAGGTTCTATATTTCAAGGAGCAGGTTATCTAGTTTGTTGGCATATAATTGGTCAATAGTAGCCTAAGATCCTGTGTATTTCTGTAGTATCCCTACTAATATCTACTCTTTCATGTCTGATTTTGTTGTTGTTCTTAGTCTAGCTAAAGGTCTGTCAGGTTTATCTTTTCAAAAAACCAGCTCATAGTTTTGTTCATCTTTGCTATTGTTTTTCTGGTCTCTTTTATTTTTGCTCTGCTCCTCATTATTTCCTTCTACTAACTTTGGACTTAATTTGTTCCTTGAAGTGTCAAGTTGGGTTGTTTGAGATCTAACTTCATAGGATTTGTATTTTATAACTATAAATATTCCTCCCAGATCTGATTTTGCGTAGGCTTTGGTATGTTGTTTCCATTTTTATTTTAGATATATTTTTTAATTTCCCTTTGATGTAGTCTTTGACTCATTGGTTGTTCAGAAGTCTGTTTAACTTACCTATTATTTGTAATTTTTCAGCTTGTTTTCCTCATTTCATACTTTTCTACCACTGTGGTCAGAAAAGATAATTGATATGGTTTCATTCTTAAATTTACTAAGTCTTGGTGCACAGATAAGTCCTTTTGGGCTTAATCCACATATATCCCAAGGACCCGGGTTTGTGTCCCAGGGCCAGGAGGAACAATGAAGATGAGTAAAATAAAGTGCTTCTTCCTCCTCTCTTCCTGCCTGCCTACTTCTGCTCACCTTCATTCTTACCTCACCTCTTACTTAAAAAAAAATAAAATTGCTAAGTCTCGATTTGTGTCCTATCGTATGCTGTGTTGTGAAGAATATTCCATGTACACTTGGAAAGAATGTGTAATTGGCTGCTGTTGGAATGGTCTATGTGTTAGGTTCATTTCCAATGTTTCCTTCTAATTGTTTTACCTTCTTGATGTTTTGACCCCTTTATCATTATTTAACAGCCTTAGTCTTGCTACCTTTTGGAATTAGAATGTGATGGAAGTATGGCTATCTCTACTCTTCTGGTTTCCACTTTGCATGGAAGTGCATCTCTACCATCCCTTTAGTTTGAGCTTTGTGTGTGTTCAGTTGAAATGAGACTCTTGTAGGCAGCATATAATCATGTCTGTTTTAAATCCAGCCAGCCACTTGTGCCCTTGGTCTACTCAATCTATTTACATTTAATTGTCAATACATACAGACTTAGTAGAGCTATCTTATTGATAATGAGTTGATTTTCTAGAGGTATGCTTTATTTCTCCCTTTAAAAAATCTCTTAGGAATCTACTGTAGTTTTTCCTTTGTGGTTACCATGTAACTTACCTAAAATATTGCTTAAAAAATCTACTTTATGCTGATCGTAATTTCATTTGCCTTTAAAGGCTCCACATTTTCACTCCCCTCCTTTATATTTACGAGGTCACAACTTTCCTTTTTTAATGTGTGTATTCATTGACAAAGGATGGTCTATTTTTCACTTTTTTCTTATGTTTATACTATAGTTAATGTGGTTTAAAATACCATCCTAGACATGAGACTTTGAGTATATGTATTTTTTTCACCTATGCCAGGGTGAAGTGTTTTCATGATGACTAGTGTATTTTCATTGCAGCTTGAAGAATTCCTTTCAGCATTGCTTGTAAAGCAGGTATAGTGGTGATAAATTCCCTCAGCTTTTGTCTGGGGATATTTTTATCTTCAATTTTTTTATAATTTCATTATAATGTGTCTTAGAGGTGTTTTCTGCACTGAGATGAAAGGATGATCTGTTAGCTTTGTGAATTTGACAACTAAGTCTTTTCCCGGGTTTGGGAAGGTTTCAGCTTTTTTTTTCTTTTAATAATCATGTGATTTACAAAAAGAGGTAACAAAATGTTACATTTGAAATATTTCTAACAAAGTAAAAAGGCAATTTAACTGTATTCAGTTCATAATAGAGCAAATGGGTAAGTGGAATATTCATGATACAGCTTGTTTAATGGCAACAGAAACAGCTGAAGACAGGCAGAAGAGCTTTGTCTTATAAGAATTAGAACTGAGGGGGTGCCATAATTATCTGGCATGCACTCAGTTTCTTCTTCTTATGATTAGAAATGTGCATGATGGGAGCTCCAGGGATCTTTTGGATTCTTAAGGTCACGGTCAGCCGTGGACATAATGTAACATCTATGCTGAGCTACTCTCTGTACTAAGCAGTCTGCATAGGTTCCTTTGCCATGCATGGCAATCATTTAAATCTTGGATCCTTGGCAATCTTTAGAGCCAAATGAATACTTCTACCTTCATTTCTGAATTTCAGCTGTTACAAAGGGAACATTTGGCGTATAGACAGTCCACTGCTGTTGCACTAAGTCCAGTTTTCATTGCATTAAAATCAGTTTGGCTTTAATGTTTTAAAAGCTGATATAATTGGTATCAACCAAGAAGTGGTCAGGTGGACCCAGCTGTGTGGAAAAAGCAGGAGGGATGTTGGGTGACTGCTTTCCTTGAGTGCACTGGAATCTCTACTTTTAGGTTTTAATCTATGCTTTTCTTTAAGCCTCTGATCTGAGACAGAGCCTTCACATCATGGTTGCATACTTCCTTGTTTTCTTTCACTTCCTCTTGTTCACATAGCTCTCTCGTCATTTTCTGGCTCAGTTCTGTCGTTCTCCCCTTTCCCTCCTGGATCCCTGACGGTTCTCATATTTGCTCTTTTGATTTAGTTCCCGAGTTCACACAGGCTTTCTTCATTCTCTTCTAATTATACTATTTCAAATATCCTTCCTTCTGCTCTGTTCTAGTGCAAGTACCAATACATTCTTCATGCTGTTCATTAAATTCCTTAGCTCCAGAATTTGATTTTTTTATAATTTCTCTCATTCTGTTTGTGTATTTTCCTTCTTAAACTATTTAACTTTTTTAGTTGTCTTGCTCATTTTCTTCAAAACAGCAATTCTGAATTTTATCAACTAAATCACAGTATTCTATGTCTTTGAGCTTGGCTATTGGAAAATTATTCATCTTTTGGGTCTCACCTATTTCTCATGTTTTGTTTTGTTTTTTAAAGGAAGGGTTTAAATAGGAAGGCAGGCAAGCAGAGGCAGGCAGAAGAGGAAGTAGAAACATTTACGCATTTTATTTAGTTCATCTTGCCTATTCCCCAGTCCCAGGTCTTGAATCAGGGTCCTTAGGATGTATGTGGACTGCGTCTGGTGGTTTTATCTGCCAGGCCACCAGAGAATACCTGTTTCTTGTATTTTTGTATTACTGTTTTCACACTTGATGTAGCAGACATGTCCTTTAATCTTTATTGGTTGCCTTCAGCTGGGGTACTGATCGTTGGTTTGCTGTATTAGGGGTTTCTTCAGCTTGTTCATGGGTAGATTGCTCTACTCTTTTTGTTCCCTTTTGTGGCAGAACTCTAAACACTTATATATCCTTTCTTATTTTTGTAACTCACCGGGCTCGCTGTTGAAAATCTGTTTTCAAAAGGTGGCGCTGAGCTCTAGTCCATGATTTTTCTCCTGCCCACAGAGGCTGCACCATTTTTTTCTGAGAATAGTCTGCTTAGTGAACCAGCTCTCACTGCCACCCTCAGGAGCGTGCACAAGGATCCAGAAAATGGCAGGCAGCATGGGTTTAGCATTCAGGGCACTGGGGTGCCCATGGACCAGACCAGGTGGGGAGATCAAGTGGGATGCCCCCAGGTTTGTGGAGTCTTCCGCTGAAATTCTGAAGCAGTTAATAGAACAGTATTCCTGTAATGTGCTTTGATAGTCTTAGCCTCCCTAACGGACTCTTCGCTCCCCTCAGTCATGGAGGCCCCACCTCAGTGCTCTGGTTGCTGCTGCAGAGAAATAGGTTTCTCTGTCCTCCACCAGAAACCTGGGGAGGATACAGGGAAGCAAGTGCTGCTGGAGAGCTTGTCCCATGCAGCTCGGTGCGGGGTATGTAACAGTCAACAGAAGAGAACATTTCCATTTCTGCTGTCACTCTACATCTCAAGCTCCTGTGCAGTTGAAAACTGGTCCCATTTCTATCAGTAAATGCCATATACAGGATCAAGTTCTAACATTCCATTTCCTCTTATAAAAATTGAATAACATGAAGGAGAAAAATATTTTGTTTGCTTGAAATTCCCAGTATAGTAGATATATGAACAAAGGAAAGAACAGTTAAAAAGAAATATGACAAAACTTTAAAGGTACCATTTGCCCACAATGATTTTTCAAAATATTCTTGGTTATTAAAAAATTAGATAAAATACTAATAAATTTGGAAATAATGGAAGTGGTATTCATCTTTCATCTTCACTTCTGAAGAACAAGAAAATGCCCAGAAAAAGAGAACTAATGACTAAATCAATAAATAACAGCATACTGATAGAGATTTGAATGTTTAACTATAAGAAGTATCTTTGTCCCAATTAACAATGACTCTTTCAAGATGATAAGAATTCTTTAATTTTTCTTGTATAGTAAGGAAATAAATATGGTCATACTTAAAGGAGAAAACAAAAACAGTGTTGGGGAGAAGGCATTTAAACGTAGGGAAAATGTGGAAGTGATGATTCAAATAGAAATGCAGTCTTTGTTTTTATATAGTTGTTGTTTAAAAATGCAGGCTTATTTTGCTTTTATATAGTGGTTGTTTTGTTATTGCTTATATAAGCAATATAAAAGTTTTCTAAAACTAGTAAGAAATGATAAACATTTTTGGCAATTTTTGTTCTTAATATTATTAAATTGGGCAATGCTTCTATTAGAAAAAAACAGGTTCCTCTTACAGCTCTAAATTAATCATCGCTATTTGATAATCATTACATATTATACTTAAGTGTTGTATTTCATCTTAGATCATAATCTAAGGTGAATTTTAAAGAAACACATTCCTATCAACTTAAGAGGACTCCTTCATAACCCAAAGACATGTAATTTAACTCAAATTTTTAATAAGTAAGTTATTAAAAGTATATACTATCAATCAGAATGCATTTTAGCAAGTTCCAAATACACTTTTAAATATAAAGATATTTGCTCTGGTATATAGGAAAATATTTACAACTAATAAAAAGGAGATTATAGAATATACATGTTCTATGTATAAAAATAAGTAAAATACTTTATAGTCCAGACCAAAGGATCTTTTCTAAGCCAGGTTTTACCCATGCCATGCTATTATAACACCATCTCATCAGCATCACTGGAACACACACATGCATGTGGGAAAAATCTAGCAATAATACTATTTAAAGCGCATAGTGCCTTTTCAGGGCCTGTACATCTTCTAAAGTAAAAGATTTGTTTGGTGTATCTGAGAGGTCATCAAACAGTTGCTCAATTTGCTCCTTTTGGCCCCTGCTAATTAGTGTCAACATCATCTAAAAGTAAGAGAAAAATTTTATTAGCATAAAAAGTTAACATTTTAAAGTTATAAAAATCTTCATTAAAACAATCTCTATTAATATATTTTGCCACTTACCTTAAACCTTTCTGCTCTGCTCAGATATAAAAGATGCTGATACACCAATGAGGGATCTTTATCAATAAGATGATTTTTCAGAGACTGTATGAGGAGGAGGAAAGTATCCCCTTCAAGTTTGTTACTCAACAACACTGGCAAATCTTTTGGGTCAGTGATGGTTAAAAGGTATGCACAAGCTTCCGTATCTCTCTTAGTACTGATGGTGTTTACAATTTGACCAAATTCATAGGCGTTGTTAGGCTTGGTGACCAGTGTTTCATAGTATTCTGGTGGCCTGTTCATTTTGTCTCCTGTCTCAGAAGCAAGGCCATCAGTGAAAACCTCCTCAGAGGCTCTTTCAGGCTTCTCTTCATCATCTTCATTTAACTTAAAGAAGAAAAAAAAATTACAGTATGACACAGTCACCACACATCCCAAGTTGCATTTATCAAAACAGGAAGGAACTGAGTCGACTGCATTTCAGCCAGGTTCTAAGTGAAAAAAAGGAGTGCAATTTGTAAATATATTAAAAATAAATTTTTTAGGAAAAGAAGTTTTAAGGTAAGTATCCAGGGGCGCATACCCCTGTGACTCAGGTGGCTGAGACACTGGCCTGTGGACCAGGTGAAGCCCAAGAACGCAGGTTTACTACCAGGGTCAGATGAAAAACACAAAAACTGAAAGATGCTTCTTCCTTCTCTCCTTCTGCTCTTAAAAAAAAAATGGTATCCAATTTATAAAAGTATTCTTTTTTAAAGTTTAAAAAATCTTTGACGTTGAGAATATGACAAAATTTGATTTAATAATTTTCCATGAAAAAGCTATAGGAGACCCTCTAACAACTTTATCTCTTTTCATGAAAATGTTACCTTATATTTCCTTACATTTAACAGAGAAGTGAACATTTTTAAATGATCTCAAAACAGTTTCTTCCCTCCTTAGAGGAAAAGAACTTCCTAGTTTCTTAGCCTCATACTCATAGTGGAAATATAAGTCTGTAAGTGAGATAATGTTAAGCATTCATGAAAGCACAGGAATTTATTAGCTGACATCCTTTACTAAAGGAAAAGAAAGTAAAAAGCTAAAGCATAGGTGTGCTCTGATGGCCTTGGGGCTAAGTCCATCGGACACAGTTCACACACATCCCAAGGACCCAGTTTCACAACCCTGGGATGGGGGTACAGCCAAGATGAGCAAGGAAATAAAAATAAATGCTTCTGTCTCCTCTCTCTTCCTGCCTGCCTACTCACCTTCATTCCTGCCTGCACCTTTCCTTTAAAAAAAATGTAAGAAAAGAAAGCTACATAGCTGTATTATATAAGACATTAAGTTATCTGAAATCACAAAGGTAAGTTTGATTCTGAAGTAGTCCTAAGACCTCTGTAAGGCTGGCCTTGTTTCAGAGTGCTAAGAAGAAAAATCTGAGTCACTGTAGAAAATCTCTATTGGGTATGGCGTGCAGGGCCACTGAAGCCGAATCAGCTCTTTCAGGACTCTCCTGGTCTACCCCGAAACGAAGTTCCGTGGAAATACCCTCTTGCAGAGCAATCTGAAGTGGAAGCAATATCAACCACAGGCCAGAGAGGCGGGGCAGGCGGGGCAGCGACAAAAAGTGGAACCTCCGTAAGAAAAACCTACAGATTCCCAATGCCATCCACAGACCCAAAGTGGGAAATGCAACAGTTAAATTATCATAGCAAAGGAAAAGTAGAATCTTCATTACCGGTTATAATCTTTTTATCATTAGAAAAAAAGAGTTTAAAATTTGTTGTAGAACTCATAGGCATATAACCTTAGAATCCAATGAATATAAGGTTCCCCCAAAAAGCACTTTCAAAGATAATCAAATACAAATACCTCTTGAATCTCAATTTTCCTTCTCTCCTTTTCTTTGTTGAATGATGCTGTATTATCCTTAGTATCAAGGAATCTGGTTATCTCTTCCAGTTCCATCTTTGCCTCAACAATACTTGAGTCTAGTAGGAGAACTTTTTTGAGATCACTTAAACTTTCCAGGTAATTCTGAAAGTAGAAAGACAGAGATTATTTTCATAAGTAAAAGAGGAAGGGAAGCACAGATTAGCCCTAGTGAGAGTCATAAAATGAGTAGTGCCTGTCAGTTCCCATTAGTATAGGATCCTGAAGGCTTATAAGATAAATCTGGGGCTAAAATATAATCCACAACACAGCAAATATCCGCTATAGCAGAAAGAAAACAGAATCTGAAGTTAGAAAATTCAAGTTCAGTTCTGTGCGACCACAACTTTCATAGCCCCTGACACATCGCAGGCATCAGTTGTCTGCTGAATAAGCAAATGTAAGAATTAACATCCTCATATTAGAACCTACTAACAATGAAATTTGAACAAGATCCTATTTAACCTTTCTGAGCCTCATAACCAAAGTTGTGAGAAGTATTAAATGAATTCACATGAATATTTTTAATCTATAAAGAGCTATATAAATGCTGTTACCATAATACTCTTATTCATAAAATGCTTCAAAGTTGCATTCTGTTCAAATAGACTATAATCAATATTTATTCTTTCATAAAGCATCAGATAATACTTTCAAGAAGTTGAGAGGAAACACGGAATCTAAGCCATGGAAATTGGTGGTGGAGACATGCCACCAGATCTCAACAGGCTGTGACGGGCCCTATTCTAGAACTACAGACTAGACCTATATTTGGACTATGCCAAAATTAATTCTGTGAGGAGGAAAAGCTCTCTAAACATGTGTAACCTCTCTGGGCATTCACGACATATCAATAACAGCATGTGTTGGAGGCTGGGGTGTAGGTAAGATAAGCTACTGGTTATGTGACATTCCTGGGGGACCAGCTGTAAGGCCACATTCCTGATCCCTCCCACCCAGCAACAAACCAAAGCAAGATGTTACTTTCTAAAGGGATAACCTTAAATCTGCTCTAATGTATTTATTTATTAAGTGAATTTATTTAATTTATTAAAAAGTTTGTGAATCATTTACAAACTCCAGTATATTATGTCCATTAGTAACGAATCTCTGCAAACCACTGTGTCACAACAGCACAGACAAAACCTGCTGCACACAATCAAATGACATTGTATTTACATCCTGTATTCTAGGCAGGGAGCCATATGAAAGGCAAGGCAGTGCTAACACTAACTTATCATTCTCGGCACTTTGCAAGTATGATTTTACTCTCATACTAGCCCTATAAATATTAACTTTTATTGTCCCCATTTTAAAGAGAAATAAACTGAGGCACAGACATCATCTTTGGGATGATCAAGGCAGCACTGACTTGAGGGTGGAGAGTAATCCAGTGGTGGAGCTCAGGTGAGGGGTCTGAAAATAGAAACTTATGAGCTATAGCTTTCAAAATGGACAACATCACAGCAGTCAGTGTGATTTGTTTTTCAACCATTCAAGAAAAATCTGTGCCTAAAGAATATCTGGTTGGAGGAGATATTAAAAAAACAAAAACAAAAACAGTGGCAGGCACATGTGAAGAGAGGACGCAGACAGCACCAAGAAGGGAGGCGGTGGAAGGAGGGGATGGTTGGCTGGATCCCACCGAATGGGCAGCAAAGTTCATTCACCTGACCAGTCGCTGAGCACAGCTGTGTTAGGGAACAGCAGGGGGAAAGGACCACCATGGCCCGACACTCATGGAGGCTTGTCTTACAAGGGGAAACAGTTAAATGAGTAAATAAACATGGTCTGCCCTTAATGCAACAAAGAAAAACTACTGGTTTAGACGAATACTAACAAAGGGGAAGGACTCTCCTTTGATACAATTGCTAGAGAATCCAAGACCTGAAGAGAAACAGCCATGCAGAGTGTAGGGAAGAAGAGAGTTTATACAAAGAGAAACGTGTGGCTTTGGCAAAGAGGACATAAAAGTTGCTAATGATTTCATTCAGCCTTAAAAGAAGATAATCATGAGTATTTGTGTGTTTAAATTACAAAGTAAGATACCTTTCTTTTTTATTAAGTTTTGGCCTTGTAACATTCCCAATTGTCTGTAAATTCCTTAAGGTGACACGCTGTCTTTGTCAACTGTATGCTTTTAACACCTGGCACAGACCCGCAACCGCACCCGGCACGCACCCGCACCCGACACAGACCCGCACCACACCCGGCACCCACCCACACCTGACACCCACCCGCACCCGGCACCCACCCGCACCCGTGCCCGGCACGCACAGGTACCACGTAATGGCTCGAAGAAATAAAGTGCAAGTAAAAGCACTGTGCAAGTATCTTCTGTTGTGGAGAACAGCTGGGCATTAAGGAAAACATTTTCTAAACTGGCACACCCACAAAAATTAAAGCCAGCTGGAAAATAAACAGATAAAACAAAGGCTGGAGAAAGCAGAGTGCCTGGCTGAGAAATACAGTCACAGCCCCGGTTCCGTGTCCTCTTTACAGTCAGGATGAGAAGTGGACCCAGGCATGAGCCCTGCCACATTTTATAAGCAATTTTAGCCTGTGAAGATCATTTGGTATTTAACTCAAACTGCAAGACAAAAATCAAGCTGAAAGAAGTCAAATCAGAAAAAAACAGGCTTGCCAGCCTCACAACCTTAGTGGGATGGGATTACTCAAGTTTGGGATTATCTTCCTGATCATCATCAAATGCCTAAACTTCATTCTAAGGAAGTAGAAAATCAGTCTTTCATTAGGTGCACGTCCAATTTCTGTTACAGTGAACAGCTTCAAAGAGTTACAATCTACAAATTCAATGCAATCCCCATCGATATTCCAATAGCACATCTCCATAGAAATATGTCCTGCTCTAAGAGTTTGGACATAAACTCATGTAAATCTACCCTCATGTACCCAAGTCCATTAGGCTCAAAAAAAGCTAATTTTGAAGAAAGAATCTTTAATTCATGGTGTCGAGCACCATCTAGGGCGCCATTATGTGAAGCTTACAAATGAGTGTACTGCTAACACAAAAAAGGGCGGTGGGGTCAGGTCACAAGGGCATTGCCAATACAGCGGAGGTCCACAGAGACAGATAGGCACGCAGGACCTGCAGACACTTGCACTATACACCCCTTCATCTGGCTGATCATCTGTGTTCTTTATAAGACTCCTTATAAGAAACTGGGAAGGGAGAAGTGGAGGGCAGGCAGAGGCACGGCTCCACTGGCATGGGGGCCGCTTGACACAGCTGGATACGAGTGGCTTGCTGCAGCCTGGGTGGATCCAGGTCTAGAAAATTCTGCTCACTCAGTGCACACAGATCAGACTTGCCTGGCAAACACAAAAACATGACACCCTCTCCCAACAAAATCCAGATTTTACAGACTATTTTTAGATATTTCCCTGTCACTGACTGGCATGGAATTAAAAAAACTCTCAAATTCAGTAAAGGAAAAACAAAACTATCCCTCTTCCCCTTCAACCTTCTCCCTCCTTCTGGACACACCTCCATCATTAGCCACCCCAGCCAGAAATCTTCCATTCCTTCCCACAGACCTTCAACTGCTCATTCTGTCCTGTCAACTTCACCCTCAGATAATCTTGAATGAATCCTTTACTTCTGCTGCAGGTTGAATTCCTGAAATTCATATATTTAAGTCCTTAGCCACAGGACCTTGGAATGTAACCATATTTGGACAAAAGTTTCTTTAAAAAGGTAGTAGGTTAAAATGAGGTCTAATTCCTAATCTAACATGACTGGTGTCCTTATTTTAAAAAGAGGACATGGGATGCAGAAAGGCACAGAGGGAGGACAAAGGGAAGACACAGGGAGAAGATGGTCTTCTACAAGCCAAGGAAGGGCCTGGAACACACTCTTTCCGCATGGCCCTCAGAAGGAAACTTTGATCTTGGTTTTAGTTTTCAGAACTGTGAGAAAATTGTCACTGCAGCCACCAGCTGTGATAATTTGTTGCAGATTTTCTAGCAAAGTGATGTGTTTCCTGCTCTCCTCTGCCATTACTTTCTTCAGGTATCTGCTTCTCACCATGGTGGCCTCTCACCCATCTCTCTACACCATGCAGAGCTCCCATTTGATCCACCTTCTTGATTGTCCCCAAAGCTGATCCCCAAGCTGCCATTTACCACCCACTGGACCACACTATCGGGATCCCATCACCTTCAGGATCAAGTCTAGCCCTCCCAGCATCTCAGGTCCTTTGTAACCTGACCATCTCTCTCCATCCTCATTTCCTCTCTCATCTGCATTTGGCCTCTATCTGTAGCAGTTCACAAACAAGTTCATAAAAAATGAGCACAAAGATGTCATAGCTGCTTTGTCCATAACAGTCCATAAACAGGAAACACCTAAATGCCATTACCTGGCGTATCAACAACTTGTGGTATATTCCTACAACTCAGCCATGAAAAGAGCAATATCTGACATTCACTTGATATGGATGAATCTCAGATGCTGCGCTGAACAAAACACACCCAAGAGTAGAGTACAAAGCTTCCTCAACTTACAATGGGGTTACATATGAATAAACTCATCGTAGTAAAAAATACATTTAATACACCAAAGCTTCCAAACAGCACAGCTGATCCTAGCTTACCTTAAATGTACTCAGAACACTTAGCCTACAGTTGGGGAAAACCATCAGCATGAAGTCTATTTTTTCATAGTGTTGAATATCACGAAGATGGGCATTTTGTAGATACAATAGATGCAGAACCATAAGTCTCAAAAAGTGCTGGCAGTACTGGACACTGCAGAGGAAGGTGTTTGCCCTCATGATCACGAGACTGCCTGAGACCCGCAGTTCACTGCTGCGGCTCAGTCTCACGAGAGAGCTTCACCAGACATGTATCGCTGGCACGGGCAAGGACCAAACTTCAAAACATGAAGGACAGTTTTCACTGAAGAGGCATCGCTTTCACACCACCGTAAAGTGAAAACTAACTCAAATTATTGTGAGCCAGGGACTGTGCATTCTATATGGTTATGTCAAAGAGAAAGCATCTATAGTAATAGAAATGAATGAGTGGTTGTAGGGGTGGAAGGAGGGAGATTATGGGCACGGAACTTCTTGGAGAAATAAAAATGTGCACCCCCCGTGTGGCCACCCCCTCCCCAGTCAAAATGAAGATGATCCAAAAGTCAATGACCAAATTAAGACAACAATCCCATTGGCAACTGTATCAAAAAGAATACTTAGGAAGAAACTGAATCAATGAGGTGAAAGACCTACACACTGAAAACTGTAAAACACTGATGAAAGAAACTGAAGAAATGAGAAGTAATGAAAAGATGTTCCTTGCTCGTGGGTGGGGAGAATTAGTGCTGTTACAATGTCCATACTACCTGAAGCAATCTACAGATTCAATGCAATCCCCATCGATATTCCAATAGCACATCTCCATAGAAATAGAACAAATAATCCTAAAATTTGTATGAAAGACCCTGAATAAGCAAAGAAACCTTGAGAAAGAACAAAGCTGGAGGTATCCCTCATTTCAAACTACATTCCAAAACAAGAGTCATCAAAACAGTATGGTACTCGCATAAAAACGGACACAGAGATCAATGGAACAGAACAGAGCACCCAGAAATAAACCCACATGTATATGTCAATTAACTTACAAAAAAAGAGCCAAGAATATATGATGGGGAAAGGAGTCTCCTCCATAAATGGTGTTGAGACAAGTAGACAGCCACAAGCAAAAGAATGAACCTGAACCACTACCTTACATCTTACACAAATGATCCCAAATGATCTCAAAATGGATTAAAAACTTGAATGTAAAACCAGAAACCATAAAACACTAGAAAACATAAATGGCAAGCTCACTGACATTAGTCTTTGTGATAATATTTTGAATTTGACTTCAAAAAGAGCAACGGCAAAAGCAAAATAAACAAGCTGAACTACACTAAACTAAAAAGCTTTGCACAGCAAAGGTAACCATCAACAAAATGAAAAGGCAACCTACCTACCAAATGGGAGACACTACTTGCAAATCATCTATCTGAGAAGAGGTTAATTATCCAGAATATGTAAAGAATTTATACAGCTGAATAGCAAAAATAAACATTTCAATTAAAAAGTGGGCAGATAATCCAGTCATTTTTCCAAAGTTAAGACACACCGATGGGCTACAAGGAAAGATGCTCAGCCTCACTAATCATCAAGAAACACAAATCAAAACCATAGCAAGATATCACTGCACGCCTGTTAGCATGGCTGTTAGTAGAAAGATAAATATCATGTATTATGAAGAATAGAGAGAAAGAGAACCCTTGTGCACTACTGCTGGGAATGCTAATTGCTGCAGCCACTATGTAGGAGGGTCCATAAAAAAAAAAAAAAAAAAATACAGAACTCCCATATGATCCAGCAGTTCCACTTCTGGGTATTTATCCAAAGAAAATAGAAACATTAACTCAAAAATATGCTTGGGCAAACCCTGCGGCCCAGGTGGCTAAGGTGCAGGCTGCGTAATGCCTCCAGACCCAGCTCTGAGACCCACGGCCAGGGGCTAAAAAATAAAAAAAGATATCTGCAGCCTCATGTGTATTACATCATGATTCACAATAACCCAGACATCAAAACAACCTGTAAATGTCCACTAATGAATGAATGGAGAAAACACACACACACATACACAGACACAAAAACATATGAATGTTATTTAGCCATAAAAAGATGGAAATCTTGCCATTTGCAGCAATGTGGATAGACCTTGAGAGGTCATTATGCTAAATGGAATAAGTTAGTGAAAGACAAATGCTTATATGAGGAATCTCAAACTAAAAACCTAAACTCACAGACACAGAGAATACAGCAGTAGTTGCCGGAGGCAAAGGGATAGGTGGGCAAAATGGGTAAAAGTAGCCAAAAGGTACAAACTACTAATTATTAAATGAATAAGTCAAGGGGTTATAATGCATGGAATCGTAACTATTACTAATACTGTAGTATATATTTGAAAATTGCTAAAAGAATACTTAAAAACTCTCATCACAAGAAAAAATGGGTAATTGTGATAAATGATAACTATACGTATTATAATGATTATTTCTAAAACATACATATATCGAGTCATTATACTGTATACCTGAAACTAATACAAAGTTATGTATCAATTATATCAATTTATGAAAATATTTGAGGAGAAAAAAATCAATGACCTACGCACTTACAGTGTGTGAATTTCATTGTATTTGACCTTAGTTACATTGATTCTTAGAAAATACCATTTCATCCTGCCATTCGTGACAACATGGATGGACCTGGAGGGAATTATGCTGAGTGAGAAAAGTCAGGAGAAAGACAGACATCATATGATATCATCCATATGTGGTGTATAGAGATAACAAGTAAACAAATTATCTAAGTTAATATAATAGACCAAAAACAAAGAGAGCTAAATCAAATACACTCTTAGCCAAAAAAAGGCAAATCAAGGGGTACAGGAAAAGTGTGGGGGACAACTGAGCAGAAAGGATTAATTTAGTGAAGGAAAAAGAAAACTGGTAAACTTACTGTAATATATGCATATATGTAAATTTGCTATCATGTGTACCTTAAACCTAGTTAGTTATAATGTAATAATCCAGTAATCCTTCAACAAAGTCAATTAAAATAAAAAGAAGAAAATACCATTGCATAAAGTGCCATCTCCCAGGAGGTTCTGATTTTTCCTTATAATGTTCCTTTTCTACAAAGGTGAACTATTCATTCAAGTTTTCCACGCAGAAGAATCAGTATTCAAAAAAATGCATTAATACAACACTTTGAAAATAATAGTGTGGGTGGACTCTGGTGTCTCAGATGACTGAGACGCTGCTGTGCACGCCGTGAAGAGCCCAAGGACCCGGGTTCACACCCCATGGTGGGGATGAAACACCTACATGAAACAAAAAAAAAAAATGCTGCTTCTTCCTCCTTCTTCCTGCCTGCTTTCACTCCTGCCTGCCTTCCTTCCTCTGTTTGCAGAAAATAGTGTGGTTTTCTTAGAGAAGAATGCTATTCTATAGTCTAACACTCACCATCAACCAGTTTAACCCATTTCCCATTGAGAAAAAATGTGTAGCTCACTGCCAGCTTTCATTTAATTTTACATAAACATGCTCTTTGCGGCTGAAGCAAATCTGACTGGTTGTCAATGTGAAAATAACAGGACTTCTCTCTAATCCTAATGCAACAGAAATATATACAATGATCATATTCTTGGGGCAAACAGGAAATGGGTTAAGGCGCAAATCACTAAGAGCTTCCCATTTTCTGATATGTCTCTGCTGACAGCCATCACTGACCCATCTTCCACTCGGATGCCTTCCCCTCACACCACAGACAACCTCAGTCCTTTGCTGGAAGAATCCAGCGGCATTACTGCTAGCCTTCCAATAATTCAGTAACAAACCTTCCTGTCCCTTCAGGGGACCTACTTAGGATTTTCTAACATTCCTTAGAAAAATCATGAAATGAACCATAATTTTTGAGCTAGAAGACGGCATAGAAATGATCTCACTCTTAACTTCAGAGTAAAAGGAAATTTTAGCCAAAGGTTTTAGGACTGGTGAGTACAGAAGCAGGGTTAAACCACAGGTTCATCTTACTCCAGTTCCATGGTCCAGAGACTCATGTTCATGAAAACCACAGGATGTGTTCAGAGCTAAAGTGGGTATCTTAGAATAGAGTTCCTCACCTGGAGTCCTTTATGAGCAAGAGCCCGTCTGTAGCATGCTTTCACATTCCTGTCATCCATCTGCAGCGCCTGATCACAGTCCCGCTTTGCCTCTTCAAACTGGCATAGCTTCAAGTAACACAGTGCTCTGGCATCGTGTAATGAAACTCAGGATTACAAAAGGTGAAGGTAACACATCTATGAACTTCGCCAATCAAAACCAGCAAACAGCTCAGTGTTTCTACACCACAACTGTTTCAATCAAAACCTACCATTTTGCTCTAATGATGGCATTTTCTTGCAACACATGTAATTATGGCAAACAGAATAGCATCCCAGCCCATAAGGAAGCTGCAATCTAGAGGAAGGGACAGACAACTAAAAGCAGCAAACACAAATTTGTACAGGATGCTCTGGGAGCACACAGAATTTAAACAGATCTGGTGGAGCTGAGACAAGAGTATTATTGTCAGGGAAGACGTCCCAGAAGAAATGACACGTAAGTTGATGCCCAGAGGATGGAATGAGAACTACTCAGTGTGAAAGCACTGGGCTGAGAGTTAAGATATAGGGAGTTAAGATGAGAGTTGAGGCCAAGGGGAGAATGTGCAGTTTTGTGGTGAGAGAGAAAGAACATGGCGTGCTCAACGGCAGAGGGAGGGGAGAGGCTGGAAGCGTGGGCCCCATCCGGAAGGGCCTTGTATCCTGGCAAAGAGGTTGAGCTTTATCTGAGCTTAATGGAAACCCACTGAAGGGTTTTTAAATAGATGCCGACGTGTTCCCATGTTTTAGAATACGCTCTAACTGCAAGCTGGAGAATGAGACAAGAGGGAGCGAGACCACGCAGGGACACTATGGAGGGTGCTGCAGACATCTAGGAAAAGGCAGTGAGGGTGCAAAGAAAGGTTCAGGTTGAAGAGGAATTTAGAAGGTGGACACCAGGGCTTGCTGGCTGAGAGCGGAAGGAATCAGGGATGATAGCTAACCCATCAGGGGTGCAGAGGGAGGGAAGGACTCAGGTCCAGTGCACAGAGAGAGAGAGATTGGGAGACATAACTGGAAGGTGGTAAATGGAGGAGGGGAGAGGATGAAATGGCCCAGGAAGAGGCAGGGTGAAAAGGGGATCTACACCTTCAGGACCCCAAGAATACCAGAGGAAGAAAAGCCTGGAGAGCGGGGAGAGCCAGGCAGATGAGCTGTCTGCACCATCATCAAGTGGAGAGGTTGTTCAGGCAAAAAAAAAAAAAACATCTATTGGATTTAGAAACCAAATTTGGGGCAAAAAAGTTGCCATCTGAAATAGTTAGGAAAACGTGCTCTGTGAATCCCAACTTTTAGGAGCAATCCCTTATTCTTCCTTGTCACAAGGCTCTACAACTCCTTAAAAAAATCCCTAAATCACTATATACAAGATAGGGAACTTTGACCATGATATGGCAACAGATGGCACCTAAGCAGCATTCTAGAACAATCTGCCCATTCCTGCTGCACACCAAGATGCTGGTCCCTCCCTTCAGCACTTCAAGAGAAACAAGGCATCGGCTCCTTAAGATAACACTTTAAAAGCCCATTCCCGCTGTGCTGGAGAATGCTGAGACTCAGCTGGCCAGTGAAGCTCCACTGGGCTTCAGAGCAGCAGCCTGCAGGAGAGAGACCTGCAGACCACAGCAGATGCTGCTCCGCCTCCTATCTTCAGTCTCTCCAGGACGCCTGGGCCCCACCTCTTTGGAAATGTTTACTTACAGCAATTTGCTATATAAACCATGGGGAAGAAAAAAATGTAGCAATATAATGTATCAACATTTTTTAATCAAAAAGATGGACATAAAGTAATGAAGGACTTGCCTGTTTGTATAAATGGTACACTCCTTGTCATTAATCTTTAAGCACTCACTGTATTTACTAAGGGCATCTGTATAGTTTTTGTCTTTCACACATTGATTTCCTTCTTCTTTAAGGGTCTGAAACATTTTTTCATCTATAGGACCCAAAAACAAAGAAAGCAAAGTACACATATAAGCACCTCTATAAAATCTTAAGTACAACTATAAATAAATCTATTCTTAACTAACCTGACCGCACACCATGCAGCTCTAAAGTCTCAATGGAACAGAACTTTATATACAAACATAAAAGATAAGTAAAAAGATAAGTAAAAAATGATTCTATAATTACACTATCATTTTCAAACAAGGAAATGAAATACAAAGTAATTCTATCATTTTATCCATATTGGCAGGCCTTTTCTCTCCTGCAGATAAAAGTATCTACTATGTTCCATCCATTAACTATTTTATGAAAAATAAACAACCCCTTTAAAGCCTGAAGTAGACATCTGTCCAGCACCCCAATTTCCTTGGAAAATCCTACCTCCTCCACACTTTACCATTATCATTACCTATTCTCTTGGCGTGAGCATGGCTGACTCCCTGCTCAAAGTCCACTCCCCCATGACTAAAGGGTATTTTGACATTCATTCAGCCATCACCCTTCTGTTCAGTCCATGTATTCAGAGGAAGCTGACCCAGGAACCCAGGCCTAAGCCAATTAGGCAGGGCAGTCCATCACAGGGACTGCCTCAGAAATGGGCACATGATCCCATGTCAGTCAACAGAATAACAGAATGAAATTCGGGTGAGGGTTTTGGGGGCAACTTATTTCCTCATTCTTAAATTAGTGCCACCAAAAGCAAAGGTGGCTCTACTGTTGCCAGTCAGAGCCTAAGCCTGATCAACAGTGCCTGATCTTAGGAGGTGCCTCCGCCTTGCAGTTGGAGCCAAAACCATTCTGTATGGTGATTAAGTCAAAAGATGCTGTGTTACTTGCAACGAAAGCTGTCTAACACATGTAGTAACTTAATAAAAAATAACAGTCCTTAACTTAATGTTAAATATACCTTTAGATTCTGCTATCTAAAAATCCTGATAGAGACAATGAATCTATAGCATAAACTTGGAATGGAAATGATCACTTTGTCCCTCAGAATAAGAGATGCAAAGCATTACATTTTCATCTTTTTATCTCAAATCACAGAAAACTTCTTCTACCTAATGATTCATGTTTCAAAAGAGCCCACATAATGGGGTCAAGTGACATGCCCAGGAATCCTGGTATAGAAGATCTAAAAGGGTCTATTACAGGGGACTTTTTTTCCAAATGTGCTGAAAAACTTAACCTAAGCTTCTCTTCCCCCACTGCCTTCAGGTCTTTGTTATTTAGCCATTCTCACCAATAACCAAAACAAATATGACAGAAAAAGCTATAACACCTGTTCTTATAATTTACTATCACATAGAGAATGGTTAATGCCTGCATTATTTTTTTTTAATAATAAATAGCTCCCCTCTCATGAGCAAAACCCCATTAACATGGACTCGAGAAAACTAGAGAGCTCCATGATTTTCCTATGACTGCCAATCCACCAAAAAGCCTTAGCAAATGTCCGTTGTCTGTGCTTTCCAGGCAATGAAGAAGACTGAGAGCCTAAGACTCATCACTGGGACATCGAGGCTCAGGAACCTCAAGGGATATGCAAGTCAAAGCTAACTCAGGACACCCAGGGAACTCTCAGTGGGCAGGAGAAATGGGCCTCAACTGGCTGTAAAACAGAAAGCAAGAGTAAAGTCACATTTATTAAACGCTCCACATAAAGTAATGAGGTGGGCACTATGGGAATGTAAATATTCTATGATTCATGGCAAAAGGAAGGGCCTGCTGGATATTTATGTTATAGGGCTTTATTTTATTATTTTAAACACATCAATCTTAGTATGCTAGGCCTTATCAGACAGATGGTGCAATACAGAGCTGTATGCTCTTTAATTCTTTTTCTCCTTCTTATACTAATGCTAACAACCTTTATTAAAAGGTAAGGATGGGGGCATCCTTGTGGTTCAGGTGGCTGAGACCCAGGTGTGTGGACCACATTAAGTCAAGGACCCAGGTTCACGACCTGGGGCTGGGTAAGAAACCAAAAATAATAATAAACAAGTAAATCAATAAAGACGCTTCTTCCACCACTTCCTCCTTCCTTCCTTCAATGCTTCTTCCTCCTCTCCCTTTCTTCCTCTCTTAAAAAAAAAGGTAAGAATAAGTTGACAGTCAGCATGTATGCTAAGTATTTTATATGCAGATATCCATTTATTCCTGATAACAACTCCAAGATGGTTATTCATAATTCTACCTTCCACATACACTAGGACACTAGAGGTGTGAAGTAACCTCTTAAGGCTCCAGTTAGAAAGAACAGGAACTTGTTTTAAACCCAGGTCTGATGCCAAACATCTCAAGGAAACCCTCAGGGGAAACTGGTATAGGCTTCCATCACCTGTGATGCCTGGTCGGTGATGGCTGCAGGAATCTGCCACTTGGTCTGGGGACATCTCTGCTGGTGGCTGCCAAGCTCGCAATTGCGCAGATGTGGGCACAGCAGGAATGGGTGACAGCTTCTCCCGCCAGCTTGGTCCATCCAAATCCATTAAAATCCTTGTTATTCTAAAAAGAAAATGAGGTTTCTGTATTGATCATGCAACTGACAGTCTTCATGAGGGTGGGATTTACAAATGCCCTGCATGTGTCTTGTGTACTTCCCTGTAGAAAACATACAATCTTGAGCTATTTGCTATCACATAAAACAGTCTTCAAAAGCACTTTAAAAGTCACCAAACTATGGAACTTGAGATCATTTTTGTAGCAAAATAAAGTTAAGACATTTCTAAATAGTTTAAATTTTCTTTTAATGTTTGAGTTTTAATTTTTGAAAAAGTGAAATAAGCAACTAAAATTTAGAGGGCCGAAAAGTATGCCCCATACAATATTTGATATAATTACTATAATGATAAGGTATTACTATTGAGAATAATCAGAAGTACTTTAGAATTTCTGTTCCCCAACTACATACTAAAGACAGGTATGGCTGCTAAAATGAATAAGGACTAGCTGTCCTGTGGGATATTGCTCTTTCTTAAAACATTTATGTGTGGTTAAGATACTCTTACCTTATTTTTTTTTTCTTTCATCTCTAAAATTTTCTAATTTTGTTTTCATATGAATGAAGATGAAAGAACAGGATACTGGCGCCCTTACAAGGGCCCTTATATTAGTGATATGTACAAGACGGTCAGCGTAACACTCGGATTAACACCCTCAATTATCCTCATCATTTTAAACATACAAAATGTCATACTTAGATTTAAAAACAAAACTGAATTGTGTCTTTAGGATGAATCTGGTTTTTAAAAACAGTACTTCCCAAGACCACAAAGGCTTACAAGTTCTTAGTAGAATGCATTCAAAGTGAGTTAACAGCAGTAGTCTCAGTTACCTTTTGGATGATAATTTTTTTATATTTATATATAGAAAACTATAATATACTTACTTTCCCTACAGTTTCTTAAACTGGAATTTCAGTAGCAATCTTTAGTCATGATAGCCAAATCTCACATGATTTAATGTGAAAATGAACTTGGAAATTAATGTTTAACCACCCATAATTGCGGAAGAAAAAGAAGCTTTAGAAAAAACTTTCGAGCAAAACATATATTACCAGCGGAGAGGAAGGAAGAAGCAGCTGAAAAGAGATGATGCGATGCCAGGGAGTAAACAAGTTTATGCAGGGAATGTAACATGTAAGATTCCTGGAGAGGAAGAGAGGAATGTGGTTAATAGAACACAGAAGTAAAATAAACACTGATGTTTAAATGAAAAAGAAAGCAGCAGCTGTTGTTGCTTGAGTAGGAAAGTAAGTACAAACATGGAATTCAGTAAAGGAAGAGTGAAAATTTTTAAGTGGACATTTTATAGAAATATATATGGAAAAGCCAGACAAAACTTCCTCAGTTTCTTATAAAATGACATAATCATCAATTTGAAAAATAAGTCTTAAAATCAACTTGTATAAAAACCTTCATGAAAGTATAAAGTATAAAAAGTATAATTCAATTCTCAAAAAACTAAATAATTACTGCAGGATCCAGCAATTCCACTCCTAGGTACATACACACCAAAAAGATCGAAGATAGGTATGTAAATAAAAACTTAAACCCAAATATTCAGCAGCAGTATTCACAATAGAACAATGGGTGGGCACAATTCAAAAGTCCATCGATTGATTAATGGATAAACAAAAGACGATATAGCCATATAATAGATGATTCAGTCATAAAAAGACGTTAAGTGCTCATGCATGCTACACCATGGATGAATCTTGAAAATATAATGCTAAAGTAAAGTAAGTCATACACAATAAATACATATTCTATGATTCCGTTTATAAAAAGTACCTAGAATAGGTAAATCCAAAGAGACAGGTAAGAAAAAGAGTGATTGTCAGGGGCTGGGAATAAGAGAATGAGACTACTCACCGGGGACAGAGCTTCCTTTTGGAGGGATGAAATCTTTCAGAGCTTTACAGAAATGGTGGTTGCAGAATGTTGTTAATGTACTAATGGCTACTAGTTTTATGTTAATATGAAATTTACTTTTTAAAAAGGATAATGCGAACAGTTTAGAAATAAAAGTAATCATAGTCTCTCTGACATAAATACTCCCTTCCAACAGTTCAGCCCTATCAATACAAAGGATTTCCTAAAATGCCTTCTCAACAGGCCCCTCCTGTTTAATGAGATACCCTAATTTTGTCAGATGATCCTGTTTCCCCAGCTGTCTCGGGAGATTACCACAGAGCAGATGAGCAAATTAAAAGCAAAAACCTGAATGAAACACAGGTATGAACTAGGCTCTCTGCTGGGAGAACGCACTCATTCAAACACATTTTCACTGAGGGTAACAGTTGTGCAAGGTACAGTAGCTACAGAGGTGGATAAAGCAGAAGAGAGGAAAAGAATTTTACAAAAACGAGGACCAGAGAATTTACAGACAATACAAAATAGGGTAATAAAAGAAGGCCAAGTGTTCCCTGAAGTGCCTGTGTAGTGGGGGGATGGTGAATCCTAAAAGATGAGCTGTAATTAACCAGACTGCAAGGGTGGAAGGACTTCCCGCACATCTAAGAGGTGGCAGATGACTTCAGTGAGGCAGCTAGGCCGCAGGAAAGTGGCTTGGAGAGTTCTTGGGGGACAATGCCTGATTTACAAGCAAGGCGGCTGCTGTTACTCAGTTTCTCCACTTCCATCCAGCCCTGCTCTGCCACGATAGCCAGTGGGTCTTCCCTCCCGGTAGCCCAGCTGGGATCAGACCCGTGTGACCACAGTGGACGCTCCAGAGGATGGCTGTGGGATCCACATGCAGATCTTCAACAGTTTTCTCCAGAAGGGGGTGAATGTGGGATGCTACATCATGATTTAAAAAAATACATCAGTCTGAATGATGCCATCCTCATTTTCTTTGCTCTTGCTCAGGGTCTCTTCCCGTTCTAGCCCCACTCTTCAAAGATGCCTTGAAGGCTCTATCAACACACAAAGGTGTCATGATCTCTCATCCAAACTTAATAACACATTTTCACACTTGGACATAATCTGTCATTTAAGTTTCTCTCCCAAGCTATATTCTAGTTTGGTAGAGAGAGGTTTTGTCACACCCCACCCCCCTTTTTTTGGGGGTGTGTGTGTGTGTTGGGGAGAGGATTAGGCAGGGGATACTAGACCAACACAAGACACAGTGTAACACACAAACACTTAAGAAGCTATATGTGGGACAAATGGTATCAGAAAATATACATAACTGGAAACATCATCCAACTAGTAATTTCCAAATTTCAACTGAAAGCACTTTATGAAGGCTAGAAATTCTTACTTTCCCATTCTCACTCAGGGGATAAATAGGTCATAATATAACTTAGGTCCAAATTCTTTGCTATTTCATCATTGTAAGTTATTATTCATCCTAGATGAGTGTCTGTTTACAAGGGCATAGAACACATATCTAGCAGGCTCATGAAGATATCCATTCTCCTGCGAATTAACAGCAGATAGGTTTCCAACGACAGAATGGTGTCAATGAACATCTGCAAATCCTGTAGAAGATTCAACATGGCAATTTTCAACAACATTTCTGGATTTTGTCCTATAATTGGTACCAATTTATGACGTCCATGAAAACATCTTCCTACCCTACAGGTACTTACAAATAATAATATGTATACATGTATATGTGTGTGTATGTGTGTGTATATATACATTTATTTATTTATGCTCAGTGAATAGAAATACATGGACCAGGATAAAAATGCAAATCTAAATAAAAGCGTCAGTGAAAAATTCAAAATTTATTAAGGGATAGTTAGAAATTAAGCTAGAGAGAAAACCATTTGATTTTGAGCGAGTGAAGAAGGTAACTGTTCATGTATATTGCTGAGAATATGTCTACACTTTGACATCATTCTTGAGGAGGTAAGAAAAAAATAATCTAATTCCATTATAAAACAGTAAGAATTTAGGCTTAGGCGGCTAAAAGCAGATAAGGTGCAGGCCAGGTATGGACCCAGGTTCAAGACCTGGAGCTGGGGGTGAAAAAAAGATATTCGATAATTAAAATAAAAATAAATAAGATCTTCAAATTACCTGTTAATACTGTCATTTGCTATCTGGATTCCATAGTCTATTTGCAACACTGTTTTGTAATCCACATAAGCTTTCTGATACTGCTCTAAAGTTTCATAGGCCATTGCTCGTCGCAGAAGAGGTTTCAATGAGAAAGGATGAAGTTCCAGGGCCCTAAAGAAGACCAAAAAAAAAAAATATATATATATATATATATAACAAATGATTTATTTTGAAAACTACTCCTTAACTGAATGTATACTACAATACTGATCTCTCAAATACATACGTCTCTGATATTTCATCTTGGGAACCAGGCAACATATGAGAAAAACCCAAACTAGTAGAGCAATCAAATCTGTGGTTAGTTCCTTTCTTTTAAACCAGCACCGAAGCACTTTGGCATTTACTCTTTTCCCCACTGAGACTGAGCGCCCTGGTTGCAGGCAGCAGACTCTCTCCTCCCTGTGCGTCCCAGTTCCATTTCCTCCCCCGTCCCCGGTGCCCTAACAGAGACCAGGACAGAATAAGCTTTCAACAGGTTCTTGTTAATGATGGATTAAAAGGAAAATTCGTCTTTGTACCTATGTATTTAATAAGGCACCTCAGTGCAGAACCACAAAAACTTGCATTACATTTGGGAAATCAATTCTCTGAAACGTAATAGCTTATTATGCCAAAGGGCTTCAAAAATAGACTAGAAAGAATCAAAGAGCTAAGCATACAATGATTTCTTACAAGATGAGTTTTTGTCTTGTACTTTTTTAGTCTATGAATTATTTTCACTATCATTAGAGATGTGTGTCCAGATTGTTCCTTGGTTTTGTTTGACCTGTTTAAATGCTACTGAACTGCTTAATTTCCTTCATTGTATTCTGAAAAAAAGCATGTAGCCTAAAGACTGTATTTATGAATGAAAACTTCTCTTGGTTTTAAAATGCGACTGAAACTTCAGAGAAGCCCTCCTTATAGAGACCCTGCTAACAAGCGCCTGCACCAGACTGTGCACGCAGGCTGTGCCCTGGAGATCAGAGGTTTGCTCTTGTTAACTTTGCTGCAGATCCATAACAGAAGATTACACATGACAGTTTGCAACTACATTTTTCATCTGTTACAAGTCAGATATTAACTTGCTCTGGGGACACCAAGAGAGGGATGCTTGACTTATTTTTTTTTTCCCCACTTAATCTTAGAGATCTGTTGTCTAGAGTGATCTGGCAAAGACAGAGCAAGTGTATTATGCCAAAGGGCTTCAAAAAGAGAAGGAACTAAGCACACATGCTACTTACATGCTGAAGTCACTGAAGACTTTCTCATCTAATCTCACAACAACCCTAACAAGGTAAACATTCATACGTACATTTTGCAGGTAAAGAAACTGAGAGACACCTGGACCAATCTACCCACATGTCAGCTCTTTTGAGTTTGAGCTTTTCCAGAAAGGCTAGGGCATGGCCTGGCCTGGCCTAAGTACCACTATATTCCTAGTGCTTGATCAATGCTGGGGCCTCAAGAGGCACTCAGCAAGCACCTCCTGAATGAACCTTCAGAACTTAACACTCCTTTAATCTCACACACACACACACAAAACACTGCCAATAAAGGAATGCTGACTCAACTGCCACTCACGATACCTCACAATTCTCTACATTGTACATTTCATGTACACATGTGGGTGTGCCCCTCGGCTCTGTAGCACAGTTGTTCAAGAAATGTTATTAAATCTAATGAGTTTCATTTCTCCGAATAATTATCAACTTTGTCATTCTTAGGTATTAGGGTTGTGGGTGATTTTAATAATCTCCCTTGTGCTGAATTGTATTTTTAATTTTCTTTCCTATAACAGAGATGTTACTTTTGTAATACAAAAGTTAATTAAAAAATGAAATTTAAATCAAGCAAAAAAATCTCGAACACTGGAAAAATAGGTCTCTGAGCATCCGAATGGATCACCTGTACTACTGCTGAGTTTAATGTTTAGGCAATATTGAAGACACAGATTTTAAATATGTGACCACCCCCCAATTTCACCAGTATACTCGCAAAGCCCATAGTTCTACCTATCCATTCAATATGGACTGGGCCTAGGCATGGAA